>AP026145.1:602500-962882 GCA_030295235.1 Fistulifera solaris | reverse complement strand
CCTAACTCCTAACTCCTAACTCCTAACTCCTAACCCTAACCCTAACCCTAACCCTAACCCTAACCCTAACCCTAACCCTAACCCCTAACCCCAACCCTAACCCTAACCCTAACCCTAACCCTAACCCTAACCCTAACCCCTAACCCTAACCCTAACCCTAACCCTAACCCTAACCCTAACCCTAACCCTAACCCCAACCCCAACCCTCAACCCTAACCCTAACCCTAACCCTAACCCTAACCCTAACCCTAACCCTAACCCTAACCCTAACCCTAACCCTAACCCTAACCCTAACCCTAACCCTAACCCTAACCCTAACCCTAACCCTAACCCTAACCCTAACCCTAACCCTAACCCTAACCCTAACCCTAACCCTAACCCTAACCCTAACCCTAACCCTAACCCTAACCCTAACCCTAACCCTAACCCTAACCCTAACCCTAACCCTAACCCTAACCCTAACCCTAACCCTAACCCTAACCCTAACCCTAACCCTAATTGTTCGAGGATTTTTAGCCCTATGAAGTCGGGTAAGCATATGCACGCTCACCAGGTGGTATGACTTTATCTAATTCTTGAGTAACCTCTGCAAACTTCCTCTTGCTTCTCCTCTTTGGACTTGGCGCTGTTTGATTTGTTTTGGCTGCAGATCAAGTTGCCATCTTTTGAGCTGTTTGATTCGCTTTTAGTTGCCATCTTTGTTTAGGGAAGAGAGAGATGGTCTTGATACCTCCATTCCAGAAGAATGCGCTTGCCAAACTCATGTTGCAACAGCAATTTTTAGAAATTGTTTTAGCAATTGATTGAAAGAGAAAAGAGAAGAGGAGAATGACATTGGCAATTTGACCTTTTTCCGGACTAAAACCGGTTATCACTTGACGTGGACTCTTGAAACTGCTTCCTTCACCGCCTCCGCCGTCACCGGTTTTGAAAAGCATTGGACTTTTGATGCTGCTACCTCCAAAATCACCATCACTCGTTGCTGGACTCTTGATGCTTCCGCCACCAGCTCCACCATCCTTCGGGTGCAGGACTCTCAGCAGTGCTAAAATCACCGCCATCGCATTCTTTTACGCCAAACTATCGGCCCAAATCCTCAAGTCCCTCTGAGAGAGAAGGATCAAAGGGTTCGCTGTTGGAGTTCTTGTTGTAGTCCATTGTAGAAATGGTTGGGAGGCTGTTTGATTTTTTGAAAAAGATTCAGGAAACGCAAGCAAGCAATTCATTCTTGAACAAATTGTGAGCAAGAAATGATGATTGCCACCATCAAATGACCTGGCATGTGAAACTCAAACACAGATTTTGTGATCGTAGTTGCAGTTTAGTTTCCGCGGTTTGTCGTGTTAAAGCCAGCAACGGGCGCTTTGTAATAGTTCACACTTTGTAGTCGTGATTGTATTCGCAATCCAAAAAGACGGGCTAACTCTAGCAACAAAAGTACCTATTCCCAAATGACTTTCACACTTGGGTCTAAGAAGGATGTTGGGCTCTATAGTCAGTCCACCATGTGTGCACCTTTTCTCAATTTTTGTTCTTTTTACGAGCTGAAAAATTACTATAGCAATTAAGGTAGCTAGACCCGTATGATTTACTGATTTTCGCAGTTTCATAATTATTTCATGTTGTAGGGTGTTTTATGACATGCGCCAGTTGTGTCCGCTTTTGGAATTCTTTTTTTCAAAACGACAACAATCAACCATGACATCAGAGGCGCTATTTACTTCATTTGACATTTACTCTTCTAAGCCGAAGTTCAACACAAGGTTGCGAGTAGGAGGGGTGCCATCTCCCCATCAACCGTATCGGTGAGGCGATCAGCATTTGTCTCCCCAGGAAGTTCGACACGACGATTCGGATTGTCAGTCATCAAAGCAGAATGAACAGCGGAACGATGGATGATAATGACGTAGTCCCCATGGTAAGAATCTTGAATGTCATGGCTTGACCGACATTCTTAGATACACCAACAAAGTAGCCCATGGCTTCACGTGAATCGGACGGAAAGGAGTGGTGCTCGACGCGATAATACACCTTCTCGTGAGAACCGAAAACGAATAAAGGGACTGATATGGGGTGTGTCGCAGTCGAGAAAATGGTTTCAAGGTCCGATTGTAAGTATGGTTCAGGATATCGGCCACATAAAGAAGGCACTCCAACCAAAGATCGCCGGGCTTAATTCAGAACGCATCCATGACAATGTCACAAATTCGCTTGACATCTTGGAATACGGCGTTCTGCAAAATTCTAATGCTGGTATCCGCCTTCGCTTTGCCAGTCTCCAATAAAGAGAGTGCAAGGATATCCTTGACGCAGTCAGCAATCTTGGCCTTGGCTTGGTCGCTGAGCAACCGAGTCGGGCTCCACGCCGCTGAATGACATCCCGATAGGACCGATGCAAACCGCGCCTGGTTCTTGAGGGGATAGATGTCAATGACGCATCTAATCGACGCCAACAAACAACTGGCATGCTTGACACCGCTGCCGGTGAGCTTTGGTGTTGGAGTAAATCGTATCGGTGGCGATGGTTTCTTGCGACGCGGCCACATTCAATGCTGGATGTGGCGACTTGAACATCTTCTGAAGCACCGGCGAGTTGTACTCGCGGGCAAACTGAGTGGTTCGTGCAAAAGTCTCCTTGATGATATCAAAACCGAGGTAGGCTAGCATCGGGCGGACGCGCTCCATGTCAACCGGTTTGCGCTTTACATCAGGCTGCTAAGCAACAACATGCTTGGGGGAATCGTCGGCAATCAGGGGGAGGATCGCCGGTGTCGATAGTCTCTTTCTCCGGAAGAGTCAACTGCGAGGTACCGGGTTGGCGGATCAATCGATTGAACTGCGGCTTCTGTTGGCACAGAAGGGTTTGTCTCAAGATCGGCAATAGTCAACTTGTCCACGATGTCTTGGACTGGGTCCATGCAATCGTGGTCTTCTCCTGGGTCGAATGGCGGCACAGACATGATGACATTGGCAACAACTCGCGCAATAGCGTTGGCAATAACACCATCCGTGATGTAAGCATCAATGTACTCACGGTATTCACCAAATTGCCAAAGATATTCTGGTTCGACGTGTCTTCCAGTGCCGGAGGTGGCGGACCAATCCACTCGCTTCTCTTCCATTTTGTGGTCAAGAACACTCGGATCCCATTCCTCATCATTCGTCATGAAGATATGTGGCAAATCACGCCATTCTTTGTCACTGAAAGGTCGGATTTCCAATCGGCATAGACCTCGGACCATGACGAGTGGCATAATGTACCCCCATGCCTTAGAATGCGCTGGGTACCCCCAACTTTGACGGAGCCGGTCGTCAACTTTGTGGCCATAATGCTCCAATTGGCCTGAGGAATGGATACTGACTCCACGGCCCGTAGGCGTACTGATTGAAAATAGCAATCTGCTCTCCAACTTGTGTCTTCAATGACACCGCACACGGTTGCAATCAAAACTTTTGGCAACTGATGGTTATCGATGCCTTGAATGTCGACAAACCGGTCAGGAACTGTACCTAATCAGTCGCGATGTCCTCACCTGCAACGCCACCGTTGGCTCCACGATCGATCAAAGATTTCTTGGAGTCTCCCAGAAGATGGTTGCTGACAGAATAAGTGTGTGCAGCATTCGCTTCAAGACGACTGAAATGGACACCACGTTTCGCTGTACTGTTCTCCCCACTCTTCGGGTAACGCTTTTCTCGAGCCGCTTGATGAAAAGAGGCCGGATGAGTCGGATACTTTTCATTCTTGCCGTGTCCAGTACCGGTGTTGGCTTGATTGACTTCGATCGGTGGCGATTCTTCTTCCTCGTCTTCCTCGTAGGAGTCGCCACGACCATGGACATAAGCATTCAACACGCCTCCGAGTGAAACCGAGCTGAGATCCGTGATCGTTGAAGTTGACCTTGCGGAGTGTGCCTGGGTACTTTTTGCTTCGCTTCGGAGGCAGAGGTTTCGACGCCATGTTCATCTAATGCATGATAGTAGACTTGCCTGCATCGGGAAGCTGATCCCAAACGCTTTGATCCTCGGGCGAAAGTTTTGACCATTGCTCACGAAAGTGAGCTTGGGAAAGTATCCACTTTGACCGGAAGCCATGTATGCTTCATACAAGTCATCTTGAGACGACAATCCACCACCGCTGCACTCTACGCCGCCAAAGAGCACATGGTTATACACCATTAGCTTGTTTGCCTTGGAGCTTCCAGTTCCTCGATACAAATCGTCATGATCGAAAGTGCAGCGAGATTCAATCCTTCCATGTACTTGTCGAAAGTCAAACTCGCATCCAGTTCCAACACCCATGATATTGGCTTTCACTGCGGACGCTCATCAAGCACGGAATTCCCTTGATCAAGTTGATGACAAGTGATTTCTTCAATGCATCAGAGAGTCGCTCAGACGGAGGTACCAACAAATCGTGAATAGCGTAGCTTCTCGTGAAACTTGAGGAGGTCAGTCTCATATCGGATACCTTTACCGTCCGCGGAGCATACGAGCTTGCATCAACTTCGAGAGCAGATCCTGTGCCGTTAACTCCGAAGTTCGCCGAAGTTCGCGGTAGTACTCCACCACTTCGCGAAAAACGGCTTGAGCGTCCTGATCATCGTTATGGGCATTCAAGATTTGACGACTCTTCTCGGTCTTGAGGATGGTGTCAAACACTGCCAGCATGTACCGCTTTTGATATTTGAACAGCTCCTCGCCTTCATCAGTGTCCGCACGTAGTCTGGATCCAAAACGGCGCTGCAATCTTGATTGTTCGCATGACGGCGCGTGGAATCATACCAATCCAACCACTGGTTCTGATGTTTTAGAACCATGAAGGCAGTTTCGTTACGCTTTAGTCTTCTGGAAGATTTGTGCCTTCGCCGGAGCCAGAGCGGTCTTGATCGGCAATTCCATGCGTAGGCGGAGTGCGATACCCTTCAGGAGTCGGCTCAACAGGAGCATTCCATTCGGCCGTGGATTTTATATCAAACTCTTCCCACATGTCACAAGTCAAACCAAAGAAAGCTGTCTCGTCACAGAATTCGCGGGGAAGAAGTGACTTAATGAACCGGTAGAACCTCGTAAAAGATATAATAGCTCCAGGGATTGGTGTAATAGTATTTCCCATTTCGCGGTAGCTAATCGACGCTGAAGTACCGCGGATCGTTGTCGAACTTCAAATGTACGCAAGTAGCCATCCCGTTGTGCACTAAAGCCTTGTGTAGAGGGTCATCCTCATACAATTCGAACACATTGAACATGATGTGTTGAAAGGGAGTTAATCCCTTGGGTTTCTCTTCTTTGACACTTTGTCCTGTGTCTTCGACTTTCACTTCAACATGTTCCTCTTTCGATTCTTCTTTGTCGTCCGACTTGTTTTTCTTCCTTCTTGTCAGGATCCGGATCAAGAGAACGTCCATCGGCATCAACGCTCTGAGTCTTGGTCTCATCAACCTGGTCAGGAGTGTTACCGAGGTGGTAGACGGGCGCCTTGCTGCCTTGCCACGCTTTCTTGCCTTTACCCATGCTGCGGTAACGACGAAAGAAGGAAGAATGAATCACTCAAACAGACGAGAGTAACTTGTATGGACAGACAAGCTTCAACGAGAGAATCGCTATGCACTGTTAATCTGACAATTACTCGAAGGAATTGCACCTCTGTCGTGAATCGTTAGTCACCCCTCGACCGGACGGGAGAGACGACAACAATCGAACGGAGGAAAAAGTAGGCGCGACCCTACGCTTCAGCACACTATCCAGGAGGGTATAGTGTTTTACAATCTGTCAACAAGTGCTCCTCCAACTCAAAAGGGGAGAAACACAAGGCGGTAAACGAATAAACGAATAACAAGGCAAAGACAGATCAAAATTATGATTAGAAAGCTCGCTTATCTAATGCCGTGAAACCGCGATACTCCCCGAATCAAAATCCACAATCCGTGTTAGACATACTGTTTGTGTCACAGCGTTGTCTTGCGGAAAACCAAATGACCGCTGACTCAAAAAGGAGGCGCGGAGTGATCCAACTATCTGTCACGCTCATTAGACCTAATTCATCTGGAAGGTAAAGACGAAAAAGAGAGTTCTTGATTTGGCGACGCAACATTGACAAAACTTCCGTCGCGATCAGCAAATCAACATCCTGTTAAAGCGCGGATTTGTAAGAAAGGAAAGCGGATCATTCGGAGCAACGTTATGAGGTGAGACACCTAAGCATTCGAGAAAGCAGGGAGCAGCAAGGAAATAACCCAGGAGCTGACACCATAGTACTGGACCAAAATAAAATCATTTCCTCGGAGGATTACCGTCCTAATCGCTTTTGCTCTAAATGTTTTGAGGTACTAAAAGTAGATATATTTACGTAGGTTGTGTAGAAATGTACCACAACGACGGACGGCGGACGGTAATACTCGGAGGAAATGATTTGACATTTCTACAGGAAATTTCTACGTAGAGTCGGCTCCTGTGTTATTTCCTTGGGGAGCAGGCGATGATCCATTCGTCGATAGCTGACGGTTGACAAATAAATCAGTGCAGCACGAAACAAATGTAGTCAGAAGTCCCAGCGATGTATGCTTCGCTTAACATCGTACCTATTCTTCGCTCGTTTCAGAAAGCATCACTACCCTGGTTTCGGTTTCTTTTGCGATGAATGCAATCATTTTGCACGGCAACAAGCTTACAAGCGCTGCTTCGTCTTCTTTTTTTCGTGTTGCGCCGCAACCGCAAGGAGCAATAAGGAGGAGGAGGAGGAGGGGCGGAGGCGGAGGCGGAGGCGCGCGATGAGCGTTAACCATCCGTTACTTGCGTCCGTACTCCGTACGTTCGAGTTTTGTCTTCATTATTTGGTCTTCATTATTGTCTTCATCGCGTTCTTTCGCGCTGTTGATCATTGAAACAATTCATTTGCTATTGCTACTTCATGTTGTAAGGAAAGCTCCATCGTTGCGTGTCGTCTTTTCAGCACTTTCCCCCAATCTGCTTCTCTGATACTCCCTGATAATCGCAGCATAACGCTGTCTGCGTCGAAATAGCACACAAGAGCGCTCTTCTTTTCTTACTACGTATCTTTTACCGAATCTTTTATCTACCATGGACGCCTCCAATCCTCAGCAAATGATGATGCAACAACAGCAGCAACATTTCCAGCAAATGATGTTGCAGCAGCAGCAACAACAGCAACAACACCAGGCTCAACAAGGAAACGATATGCAGCGCTTGCCCATTCGTGCTTATTTGGATCAAACGGTCGTTCCGCTGTTGCTTGATGGTATGTTACTTTTCAGATATGATTGCCTCATCAATCACTGTTCTTATTGACTGAGTGCCTTTCCTTAATAAATTATTCAATAAAAAGGAATGTCGGAATTGGTGAAAGAGCGCCCGGCGAATCCGATCGAATATCTTGCCAACTATTTGTTGAAGCATGATCCGCAACGCATTGCCGCAGCTGCTCAAGCTGCCCAATCGTCGCAAAAATAATGCTGAAGCGGATACGACATTATTAATTTTGACATTTATACCGGATGATTACTTTCAACAAATCTTAAAAGCGAGTTTTTGTGTACCATTTATTTCATTTGCGAACGGTAAAATCCCATCACGGCCCAGTTGACAGCGATAGTTAAATACACCGGCTTGTGAATAGCGCGCTGAAAAGACGATAAAACCGAAGGCATTTTGATTTCGAACGCTTTAACGGCAAAGAAACTGGATAGTCCCAGTTCTTGTCCGCCCAACGGTCTCGCGTCACTTTCGCGTTCGGCAAAGAAGCTTCCGACACACTCAGAACAATGTGATTGCCGATTGCTTTAATATTAACGGCCGAAGTATCAGCATTCTGCAAGTGAAAGAGCGGACGTCCCGTACTGGTCGACAAATTGACACCCGCAATCGACCGAATGTTTGGAAAGACCGAAGAGGAACTCGCTTCTTCTGAGCTACTGTTAGGAACTAGAAACAACGGTGGCAACTGTACTCCACTTCGAATGATGCGTGATCCAACGAGCCCGTGTTGCAAAGTGGTTCCATTATGGAAGAATCCTGTCCGCCGCCGGAACATCCGAAGGAGTTACGGCTTCCCCACCTGCAATAATGTGTTCTGCAGCTGCTGCTTGACTTTATTCATCGGTTGTCATGACACTGGCTCCGCCAAAATTTCCAATCATCCACAAGTAGTCTTGCACAACGAATTCGTGGACACAAAAATCATGATCAACCGGCCAATTCGCCGTGGTAGGATGCTTTTCCGACGAAACCTTCCATCCGATATCTTCACAGTTCGGTCCAACATCGCGAGTTGCCGAACACAAATGAACCGATCCGAAAATCATCAATTTGATGCAACGAGGAACTTGCAAATTGACGGCATTTTCGAGAGTAACACAACCGGGCACCGTCAGCAATTCTGTATAAAATCGGGTTGTCTGAATATTTACGAAGAATCATGCACATACGACTCTCGCAGAAGATTGAAAAAGATTCGTCCTTCGTTTGCTTTCATCTGCTGCAAACGGCAATACCACGGCAAGCATATCATTCATTCTTCGTCTTGTACAAAAACCGCTTTTTTCGGGAAGGGTGGTGAGGTGGTGAGCCTCCCCCTAGTAGATTGTGTGGTTAGCCAGCGCGTGGTGCTCTGCATCTTTGTCACACTTCAAACGAATGAACACTTTTAGCAGCAACGAAGGACACCCTTGCTGTTTTGTTGGAACCGAAAGTAAGTTAGAGGTTGGAGCGCAGGGGGCATGCTTTCTCTTGGGGCAGGGGTCAGACGGTCAAATGCGAACATGCGAGATGCGATGCGAGAAAAAATATTGGGTCATTGTTTACTTCTTATCGTTCTGGTCGTAGTGGTTTATGAGTGTTATGAGTTATGAGAAAATGTCATTCACGATCTACAAGAAACAAAAAACAGTAAATACTTAACAGAGAATGTCGTTGGTCGTTGTCTTGTCAAGTGTTAGTGTGTCAGTACAGTACCTACTACATAGATCTTATCGGTTATCGTGTCTGTGACTTGTGACCACTACAATTTAATTCATAGTTTATATTAAACTGTTGTTGTTGGGAATCTTGCTGGGTATTTGTAGTGTACCTTACTGTTTAGCACGGAAAATAATGACCCTTAAGGTTAACGTTTCGAAAAATTTCACCGTTTTCACTACTGCAACTGACTCACACAATGACATTCAGAAGTACACTTTATGTTGAACAGTGGGGAAGTCTCGGAGCAAGACTTTGCGGCAAACAAAAACGCAAAACTTTTCGTCTCTTTTTTTCGTTCGACAAATCACTTCTCTCTCATTCCTCGACGAAAGAGAGAAAATACAAACAAAAGAAACACAATCGTATCATGCAGATCGAAAGATCTTTGTACTTGCTGTTGTTAGCAGTTGTTGTGTCCTTTACGGCTGCGGAAGAATGCGCGGAAAGCACTTGTATCGCCGAGAATGAAGGATGCACGCACAACCCAGAGGGCTGCTGCGATGGCCTTGGTTGCTTCGGCTACAACTTCTTCAAGCGTTGTCGAACTCCTCCGGCGTGCCTTGCTGAATGGTACGATTGCAGTAATTCAATGCCTTGTTGTGGAGATCTCGTCTGTGCCGTTACAGAAGGCGGGGCGAGCGAATGTCAAGTTCGCACCCTCGAGACCAATCTGACGGGTGCTGACCTCATCTCAACAAGTGCTCCTTTTGTGGCTCCTGTTCCGGTCCCTGTGCCAGCTCCTTTGCCGACTCCTGTGGCCGCTCCCGTTGCGGCTCCTGTCGCTCCGGTTAAAATTCCAACGCCGGCTCCGACCTTGCCACCCACTGGACCAAACTTGAAGACTACAGCTATTCCTGGAGCAGCAGTCAAAACGAAGACGGCTTGTGCGGTCGGTGACCCACACATTTATAGGTACGAAAATTTTGGTGTTCCGTGCGGATATCCCTGTCTCTCATTATCTCACACCACCCCACTTTCCAGTTTCGATGGTCTTGGTAAGAAAAAATCGCCCCTGGTTTGGGTTTGGTTGCTGAATGTGCTGTTTTGCTTTGGTTTTGCTTTGTAATTTGTTCGCGATATCTCTCATTATCTCACAACACCAACTTTCCTCACACAAAACTTGTAACTTTCAACCCACCGTTAGCTTATGATTGCCAGTAAGTGGATCTTTTTGTGGGCGCAATTGAGCAACTTTTTGCCTATGTTTGACCTCAAATTGTCTTATCATCCATCAGAGCCGAAGGAGAGTTCACTTTGATGAAATCGACCATCACGCAGCGCGAAGTCCAAGGTCGCTTCGCATTCTTTGCCGATATTTTCAGCCCTGGTTGGTAAGTCGAAAGGCGTCAAATGCTTGTCATTCAAACTATAGTCATCTAACACTCCATGCTAAACCTTCCTTCTATATAGGGCATGGGCCGTCGTTAAGGGTTTTGTCACTCAAGATGAAGGTGATACGCCCAAGGTCGAGCTTTCCTTTCCCATCTTTCCGGATTCGTTTGCGCCTAACACCATCGGACAAGAGAACTGCAAAGTTTTGTTCTATGTCGATGGAGTCCAGCGCGATTTGAACGATGGTTCCGGTTCTCCCAAGGTCAAGGTTACGTGGACGCGTAAAACTGTCGAAATTCTGTACACCGCATCGCAGTTCAAAGTCACCGCCAACGTCGCGTACGCCAATGGTTGCTATTTTGAAGTTTGCACGCACGTTCCGGATGTCGACAAGACCACCGGTATGTTCGGTTCGGCAGATGGCGACACCTCAAACGATTGGAAGACACGCGATGGTGAATTGTTGCCGGTTCCGGCGTCGTTGACGGACCGATTGCGATGGGCTGGATACGATTACTGTACGACCCATTGGTGCATTCGCGAACAGGCCGACTCTCTCTTTGCGCACAAGGAGCTCGGTTTGGACTGGTTTGAAGATATCATGCATTGCAACTTGCCGCACGGCAGTACCGTTGAAGAATATCTTCGAGACGTGGACCCGAAAGTGATTGAGCTTTGCAAAATGAAATCATGTGCATCATTGATGCTCGTTTGATGGGAGTGGAAGCTGCAGCGAGTACGGTCGCGAGTCGCAAAGCCGTGGCGACTACATGTAACGGAAAGGGCGGTGAATGCGATGTCTCTAGCTGCTGCAACGGTCTCAAATGTGCTCAAGTAAATGGTTTCGCCAAGGAATGTGTCATAAATGAACAACAATGCGTCGGTGAATGGGCCAATTGTGGTACGCTTACTCCTTGCTGCGGTAATCTCAAATGCGTGCAACAGCCTTGGGGTCCCAAGACGTGTATGGATTTGCCCACTTGCATGCCCGAATGGCGTTCGTGCAAGGATGTCGGTTGCTGCAACGGCTTGAAGTGCGTCGATCTTCCCGATGGAACAGCGCAGTGCCGTAACCTTCCCACGTGCATGCCCGAATGGCAAGATTGCAGTCTCGGCGTGGATTGTTGCAACGGTCTCAAGTGCATCACCGATGTCCACTCGCAACGCAAGACGTGCCGTAACGTTCCTACGTGCCAAGCCCACGAATGGCAAGTTTGCAGTGCCGATTTCAAATGCTGTGATGGTTTGACGTGTGTCACTGAATACGGACGCAGTTCATGTCGCAAACTTCCCAAGTGTGTCAACGAATGGCAGAGCTGTGCGTATGTTGGCTGTTGCCAGGATGGTCCCAAGCCGTTGAAATGTGTTTCGTTCACCGACAGTCAGGGGATTCGCCACTTCTCAGTGCCAGGCCGCTTGCGCCAGCAACTGGGGTCAATGCAGTGCCGATCAACCGTGCTGCGATAGCACTCACACCTGCCAAGGAGGTATTTGCAAGCCCAAGCCAACGTGCGGAGGAAACTGGCAGCAGTGCACTTCCGAACTCGGTTGCTGTGATACTTCGTACACGTGTCAAAGTGGAACTTGCAAACCGAAACCCACGTGCGGAAATGACTGGCAGCCCTGCACTTCGACTCTTGGTTGCTGCAACAGCGGTTACGCGTGTACGAATGGAACCTGTCAGCCGAACTGTGCTTTCGATTGAACTCGTGCAGTAGCACGAAGGGTTGCTGCTCGAAGAATTACAGTTGCCAGGGAGGTCAGTGCAAGCCGACGATTACTTCGTGCGCTAATGACTGGCAACCTTGCTCGACGGGTGCTGGTTGCTGCAATAGTAGTCGCTTCGCTTGCAAGAACGGACAGTGCCAGCCCTCGTGTGCTCCTCAGTGGAATGCTTGCAGCAGCACGATGCCGTGCTGTGATACGACGCGCGATGTTTGCACCAACGGTCAGTGCCGTCCCAAGTAAACGAATTGAAATGAGAATTGTTGTCTTCTCTGTTGATGTGTGACAGAGTATTTCATAGGAAGGATATTAATAAGAAGAAAAGATAAGAAAAGAATAATAAGATGCATGTTTTCGAGAAGATGACTTTGTTATTGACGACGAGAAACAAAAATGTCGATGAGATGAATTGAGAGGCTGCGAGAGCGCGATGCGAGACTGAAGGGTCTAAATGTGGAGTAACGGATGGACATAGTATCCGCGTAAACCAATTTTAACTAGTACAAACTGGACTGTCATCGCCGATCGTCGTCATCGAAGCAAACACGCGAAGACGAGATCGACCGACAAGGAAGAAGACGCATCGATCATTTTCCTTTTGTATTGTCATTGTTGCAATAATCTCATCATTTTCGACGTGCGTTATTACGCTTAAAAATTTTAGCGTTACTCGTGTAGAATTAAAGCGAAACGGATTTGCGAATCAATCGTGTCGTAAGCGCAATTTGAATTTGCTTGACAATGTCATCGACGCATTCGTCTTCCGCTTCACGGCGACGTCGTTCGGGCTCCTCTTCGCAAGCCAGTGTACACAATTACTCTCCTGCTACATCCCTACGCAATGGATATCCTTCGATTGATCGACAAAATACACAACGTGTCGATAATCGCAGTCGAAGCAGTACACAACCAAATACACCGAGAGTGACGACTGTACAAGAAGAAGACGACATTCCGTTACACGATCGCATTGCTAGTTCCGCGGTAGCCGCTTCGTTAGAATTCTTACGCATTGCCGGTGGTGTGACTCTTTCGACGACGGGGACGCTCCTCCAACCGCCGTTGCATGTGACACAGAAATATGTCTTGCCGCAATTGTGGCATGCCGTTCTGGACTTGTTGCAGAACGAAACACCGGAACGATTGCAAGATTGGTTTCGGATTGTGTCGAGTAGTGTGTATCATTTCTTTTCGGTATTGTGCGAAACGGTGTCCGGTCAAGCCTTGCGCGAACGACTCTTGATTGTGTGGGCGGATTTGGTGCAAGTTTTGGCGACCGATGCGAGTCGACAAGCCTTGATGGATTTTACGGCTTGTTGGGTTAAATTTGCCGCGTGGTGTGATTCGACCGAGTGTCACGATTATCTCGATCAGTTGTGTGTGTACTGGATTCGAGTGTTGCAAGTACTCAGTTCAGGGAAGACACAACAACTGATTTTGGATTGCAAGACGGTAGTACAGTCGTTAGCGCAAGTATTGAATGATCCACAAACGACGACGGCCTGGGCAGAAGTGACGGCGTATTTGTGTTATGCGCTGGAAATGGAACAAGCCAAGATGACATTGAACAATAATCCACAACAGCGACATGATCGAGATGTCTATCAACAGAATTTGCACCATGCGCGACTCTCCTTGCTCCATCGAACCAAGCCCGATGGTACACCGATCACAGTGGAAGAAGCTATATTGAGTAGTATGGGCAAGTTACCAGACGATTTACCCACACAAATTGTTTGCAATGATGATGATGACGAACATGAGAACGAGGATCCATCGGAGGAAGGCAATCATGATTCAAGACATGCGTGCATTGACTGGGATCAAGAATCTTCCATTCGACAGCAGCTCGACGGGTCTATGGATGGAATGCCAGAAAAAGTGCGGAAAGAAGTCGACGTCGAGTTTCTCCAAAAGGGGATATTTCGAAATATTGAGGCGGCCGATGAACACGGAACGCACCAGCCTAAGAATGGAACTACAGAAAACAGCGAAATTGAGATGACAACAACAATAAATGACGACGATGAGTCTGCAATCAAATGTGATGTAGAAGATGTACCGCTAGAATCCAAGAAAGTATTTGAAGCGAGCCGTACACGAGCCACTTTGGACTCAGAGAATGGCGCTCCACTCGTTAGTGATCCGTGGGGCCCAGCCTTCATTAAATCAAAGGAAGGAGAAACGGCCGTGCAACATTTTTATCGCGTCCTTGATTCGGTTCTTGAAGAAAAACGTTCGACGACGACTTTAGCCTCCCAAACGCAAGGTCGAGTAAAACATTCAACTTCCTCCTTAGAGACGCTGAAGCAGCGTTTACTGGCACAATCTCTACCAAAAGCGGATAGTTCATCTTCTGCTTCACGTCATTGGAAGTGGGCATTGCTGTGTGTCGGAGTCGTGACTTGCCTATGGTTTGTTTTTGGGATGCTATGGATTCTACGTCCTTTTGATACAACCGACCCGATCGTCAAGTACGCAACCTTCAGCGCATACAACGTCCAGCAACGAAATTGTGATTCGAATCGTTCGAGAAGGAGGCACATTGTTGGGTGACGGTTCACTCTCGAATGTGGATCAGCAACGACTTGCACAGTGTGTCGGAGATACGCTTCAGTAGAAATAAAATAGATAGTAACGTTGCCAGGGCTCATGAGCCTAAGACTAGGCCGCATCTTTGCTTTCCGGTGGTTCAGCAGTGGCTGCCAACATCAGTGCTATCAAGAACGCAGAACCGCCGACAAATCCTTGAAAGCCGACAGTCTCTCCCAATAGTACAAAACTCATCAAAGAAGCCCATAAGGGTTGTGATGCGTATATCGTTTGTGATCGTGTCGGTCCGATGATTTGTTGGCCGGTGACTTGTAGAAACGGTACTAATGCATTGACAATAAATCCGCTCCATACCACCAGCGCAAAGGTCGTCGGCGTGCACCAACGAGCAGCATCTTGCCATAATTCCCCCACCGGCTCCGGACTGATGCAAAGAAAGGTGATTGCCAAGATGGCTTGAAAGAATATCTTTCGTACCATCAGCGGCCGTGGAGCAACACGCTGTCCCCATTGAAACAGTCGTAAATCATATGTTGCGTAGAAACCAGCCGCCACGACGCATAACAAGTCGCCCAATTGTTGTGTGGAATGCGTCGTAGTTGTGGCGCCTGCTACACTAGAGGTACTGTCTTGTGTAAATAAGAAGACTCCCATGAGTGCCAGGAAAACACTTCCTTGTATGCGACGCGGAATGGGGACACCGCAGAGGGCTTGCACGGTAGGAACGATCAGTGTCGTCAATTGTATGAGAAAAGCACCGTGATCGGCCGTTGTCATACTCAAGCCGTACAAATTAGCGGTAGTCCCCAACGATTTCCATAATCCTAATTCGAGACCCCCTTTCCAGGCATTTTCGTTGTTCGTGTTCGATGATTCATCACGAATATTCAAATCATCCGACGAAGATAAAAAGGTCGTTTCCAAGAGACGGCCTCCGATCCAAACAAAGAGAAATGCCAAAGTACTTGTCATTGCATTGAGAAGTAAAACACTCATTTCCTGTTCACCACTCAATACTAATTTTGAAATAGGAGATAAACTGGCAAAAGCCAATGTGCAAAAACCGATGGTGATCAAACCCGATTGATAGGTCGATTGTGATTGCATCGGTAAGGAAGGAAATGCCGAATAGTCCTCAACAGCATTGCCGATATCGAGCGGATCTGCCATTCCCACGGTTGTATTGAAGGAAGATCTTAAGGCTACCGTTTCCGACAGAGGCGCTTGGTGCAATTTGTTGTGTTGACGACCACGATGATGATGAACCAAGTTGGAAGTAGACGTCCATGATTCGCCCAACATCACACAACACGCTAATATTCCGAGCGGCAGCAGAAACATGAGCTCTATACAGGGTTTGGCTGTCTAGAAAAACACGCCGCCTTGTTTGACACCTTATAATAGTCAAAAGGAGACAAGAATGAGCGTTTTTCTTTTGCGGTCGAAGGTCGAAGAGCGTTATTGAAAACGTATCTTTTGTGTATCACGTGGCGCGCCACGTCTCCTTCGTGACTAAAAGATCGAATCAGTCACTTCAAAGAGCTACTATCGAAAAGTAAAGACCTTTTTCAAGACTGGATACTCAGTCATGAACTTAAAAAAGTAGATTCGTATTCATTTTTACGTAAGTCACAGCTCAAAGCTCTCTTCTATAGCCATCCTTACGCTAAAGCTACCAAATTAGCTCCGTTTGCAAGACACAGCACTTTAACTTGTCGAAATTCGTCGCGGATCCTTCGTTGGAGTTCTACTATAGTACAACGTAGTTGTCCGTTTTTGGCCATGACTGACATTTCAGTCATGAGTCTAAGATATTGTACTATAGGACAACATTCCAAATTCAAATGTTATGTGCTTCCAACAGACCTTTCAAAAATTTTTCAATAGTTCGCTATCGCAACCGATTTGGCTAAGTAATGAAAGTGACAAGAAAAGAAAATGAAGGACCAAAGACGACTTTGTACTCATGACTAAATTTCAATTTTGAAGTTACGCCTACACTTTGCTCATTTGCTCGATAAAAAAATTTAAAGTGCAAAATGATCAACACAATTATTTCGCACGAAACATACACCGTCTAACGACGATACAACATGCAATTAAAATCGCTTATATTATTCATTCGGATAAGGTTGATTCATGTTTACGAATATATTATGCAAAAGGAGATGGTGCGTTGTTACCAGAGGATACAAAGATGAAAGTGAGACGAAAGAATCTCGTATTTTTATTTGCTCGGGCACACTTTCGGGCCACTGGTCGGACACGTTCGCCCATTGCAGCACGGCATACTTCCGTTGCATTTAGCACCGGCAGCCGCACACGTGGGAGCTAATCCAACACAGTGGTGATCGTAATCGATCTTGGCGTATCCGCCCAAAGTATTTGATTTACCGGTCGACATGGTGTTGCCGAGTTTTCCGCTTCCAGCGACTCCGTAGTTGGCGTGCACTTCAATGGACCCGGTGGCGCCGAGGGGCTCATAGAAGCATCCAGTCCAGCCAGTGCGGACATTGTTGGTCATCTTGAAGGTGACGCCGGGAGCTACGGCTTCTACCGCACTGTTGCCATGACCGTAGTCCTTGAACCATGCTTCCGTTCCGGAAATTTCAAGCCAGGCTCCGCCATGACCAACCAGCAGATCAATCGCGCCGCACAATCGTACTTATACCACGCTTTTCCTGCCAACTGGTAGCCGGAAGTCGTCGTGTCGGGGTTTCCAGCGTTGTACATGCTGAAGAGCGACGTCCATCCTTCCTCTGTGAGAGTCGCAGCGGTCACGGGGACCGGTGCCGCTTCTTCAGTAGCTACCGGAGTGGGGGCCGCGACCGGGCTCGGGGCAATCGCACCGGAAGACGTAGGAGTTGGTGCGGCGACGGGAGACTCGATCGGTGCGGCAATGGGGGTCGCCTGAGGAGTCGGTGCGACGGGGGCCGTTTCTCCTTCTACAAAGGCCGGTTTCAAGCATACCGGATATTCCATGGTGACTAATGCAGTTCCCGTTTTACCAGTAGAAGCCGTGTTCCCGAACGAGTTGGAGCCTTTTAGTCCCCAATTGGCGTGAATTTCAACTCCCATTCCGGTCGCTCCTAGATCAAAGGGAACCGTGACGCAGCCAAACCAACCAACAATCACTCCATTCTCTTCGCGAAAAGTCAATCCGGGTGCGACAAAGGGAATGGTAGAAGTCGAATAAGTATAATCTTTGAACCATCCTTCGTTCGACGAAATAGCCACACCGGGCTCTGCCATGACGTAAATGCACAAGTGAGGACCCGCACAATCGGCTTTGATGTAAGCCTTGGCGACCACTTGATAATTTGAGGCCGAAGGATCTTGCGAACCTGCGTTGGTCATGTTCGCAAAGAACAAGTAACCTTCATCGGCGGGCGACCAAGGAGTGATCGGGGCCGTTTCTTCTTCTGCGACCGGCTCGACCGGAGAAGCAACAGGTGTAGATTCGACCGGAGCAGAAACGGGAGCCACAGGAGCCACGGGAGTAGTAGGAACGTCTTCCACAAGAATCGGCTCGTAAATGTGCTGACATTCGTATTGCTCGCCGTCACCCAAAACACATTCCATACCGTCACAACACGGCACATTACCCGCCATTCCGCTCGTGCAATCAAACCATTCGCGCAAGCACGGAGGAGGGGGCTGACATTTCTTGTAAAAGTTGAATCCGTAACAAGAGCTTCCCGTTTCGCAACACGGCATTCCATCGACTTGACAGGCTTCGCCGTCGGGCGTACAAGTGCCGTCGCATTCTGCAGACACGCGAGGGACCAATGTCAAGAATAAACTGATAAGAAGTGATCGATACATGGCTATTTGTTGTTGTCTTTCTTTGCAAGGAAATGAAGAAACGAAACAAAAACGAGGGGCAACAAACGTGATTTTGTGTGAAGCATCTTGTCCTTTCTTGGTCGGAAAGGGCTTTTACGATCAGCTATTCCTAAAGGCGAAGCCTAACGAATACCGACTACACTTTACCGTGAATTCTATCAGGTCCATGGCGCGCAGAATAGCCGTCCCAACGGAGCTTAATCTCGACCGAAGGATAAATACGGCGTAATCACCTGAGATGTCTAATACTTTCGGATTTATGCCGATGTCACACTTTCCCCTAAATAAATTTGGAATGTCTTTTTCTTGTACTAAAAAGTGGGACCAAAGGTTGATGCTCTAAGACCAATTTGCTTAGTCTTTAAAAGAGTGCAAAACTTTAAGTAGGGTGGGATTTGAAGGATCCCGAGCAACTTCTAAATATCCTTATCGTGCACTATGTTCTGTATCTTGAAGGAAAAACAAAAACTACGGAAAACGGATGCCTTTCTTTTCTCTGTGAGTTTTGATTGGCTCTTGTCCTTTCTCCTTATTGTATTACGTGCATAAGGCAATATTAAAAAAATCAATTTTGTTTTATAAAGTACAGGCTGTGTCACTAACGACTACAGGCTCATCAATAGTGAAAAGGGGTTAGGTAAGATTTATCATACATGAACGCAAAGTGCAAACCGCAAAATGGTTACAGACTGACTCGAGACTCGGGACTTAACAAAACTATGTATGGGCGCCGCTACTCGAAACAACGGAGCATTGTTGTGAAAGTCTTTGTCCAGTGACGAAAGTTGCGCCAGAGTAATCATAAGACTATACACGAAACTTTTTTTCTACCATACTTGATAACAGTCAAGTTGCTACATTGTTTTCAACGCGTCATGCTTTAGTCTTAAACAGACGTGGTCGCGCTCCATGCTTTTTAATTGAGGGAGAAAAACAAATAAACTTATCAATGGGAGTCCAAGATCATCGAAAGCACAGCCTGTTCGTCAGTGCCCGTTTAAGTGCCCGAATTGCTTCGTTTTGCAGGATCATGATAGAACGAATGAGTCATCTCAACTCTTGTTCTTCCACTGTTTAGTTTGCATCGTCTCTAGCATCAATCGCGTCCCATAGATCACTAGGTTCGATGTACAGCCACGATAGACTGAATCCTGGCTCCAAAACATTGATGCGCATCAACAAGCCATCGCCCAAAGGCGAGGCTGGTAAAGTGATTTCTTGCTCCATTCGAAGGTACTCCTCCCAAGAACCAGTTGTGGGGAATCCTGTAAACATACCCAACGAAACTTCCGTTTCGTTCCGAGTTAGTTCGTTCATCTCGACGTGAACCAGTTCAAAGGAACCTTCTCCATTGGGACTGGACGTGCGAACGTGTACTTGATACGGACCAGCCACGGGAATCGCTAACTGAAATTCCATCCAGTCGCCCGTTTTCAACTCAACCGCTTGTGTGCGCTGTTCCGTTTCACTCGTCTGCCATACAATGTCGGGAGATGTGCGCGTAAAATCTTCGAACGTAATAAATTCGTGTAAGAAGGGACGTTTGTTGTGCGGTGGTTTGGCGGCTGGAACGCTTGGCAGTGTAGATGTCGGGCCAGCCAAAGGAGATGGAATGGGAGCAGTGGCTAGAGGTGAAGGCAATGTTGCCGAAGGTGCAGGGACTGGGACAGCAACCGGTATGGATGGAACCGAAGGTGTGGCAATTGTATTCGGTGTCGGCATCGGAAGAACTGGTGACGTCGCATTATTTGGTGTTGGCATGATTGTTTCTGAAGAGGAACTGCTCATGGAAGGAAAAGACGTAACCTCATCGAATGCCACTGTCACATTGGGGGCTACTGTCGATGTAGCTGGATTACTCACAGCGGGTATTGTTGGAATTGCAGTGGTGTCGGGAGATAGAATTACATCCGGTGACGGTGGCGGTACAATTACACCCGGAATGCTTCCGACACTATCCTCGCTGCTTACCGCTAGCCACAACAGATTCCAACCGGCTGACAATAGTCGTATTTGCAACGAAACGAGACCAGCCGGCAACGTGACGGGCAGAGAAATAGTTTCAAACGTGTCCCAGCTCGTAGTCACGGGCATGGTATCCACGGTTCCGTATAACTGCTGCGTTTGTAAATCCACCAACTCGAATCCTCCGTCACCAAATGGACTGGATACATGAAAGTGAACTTGATAAGTACCAGCCGAAGTTATTTCCACTGGATAAGCCACCCAATCACCCGGATCCGTCCATCCAATATGCGGTTGAGTATTTAGCATTCGACGATTCTTCGCCGCCGCGCTAGCCGACGAGGTTGATGTCGGAAGACCATTTGAACAGCAAAAGTCCGTTCCAGCAAGAACAGTAAGATCGCCTGTTGTGGCGTCGATTGTTGCTTGTAGTTGCCGATGTGCCGATTGTTGAATGCCGTCTCCTTGTGATTTTTGCTGCAAAAGAAGCAACAGACAGCCTAAAAAGCAATTATTTCGTCTCATCGATCTTCTTATTCTCTTCAATGCAGTAAATATATGTGAACGAAATGTTTGCTGATTGTTTAATGTGTTTATGAAGGGCAACAATTGTTTTCGTTTTGTGAAAGAATATTGTGGAAGAAAACAGTCATCGGAAGGCTACTTCAGTTATCGGGTGACCGAGAATGACTATAGCTTACATTGTACATTGGGTTTCCATTGATTACGGCCGCGGTGCGCGCGCCTTTATCTGAAAAAATCCACCGAACTAAGGATACTTTTACAAGCAAATACTTGTTAAAATGCATTGTGTAGTTATTTCTATCGAGTCTTAGTTTCCATTTAGCATAAGTATATCGTTTCACTATAGCTTGCATGCATGTCTCTCAATACCCGATATACCGTCCATTCGAATCAAAGACACTCTGCTGTTGCTGATAACTGTGCACTGGCTCACCATACGAAGCCGGGGCGACGGTGCAAATGATGGGATATTCCATCGGCCCCGTGTTGACCACACGAAGTGTACTGCCGTATCCGGGTGTTTCCAAAACCGTCCGGACCGGTTCACCGCCATTTTGCAAGCCATCGTTGTACAATTCACCCAATATTTTGACACAATCCGGTCCTTGCAACAGTTCAATGCGAGCGTATACTGGAAATCCTTGCCCGTCCAGCAATACTTGGACACTGGACGTGTAAGGGTCAATCGGGTACGTCTTGACACTGCCATCTCCTTGAATGGTCGTGCCGCGACTCGGATCGCGATTCGCCATGCGATCCTCATGACTCGGGATGGGACGAAATTCGACTGCCGGAACGGAATTGGTGCCGTGAAAGGGTTGGTGTTGTTGTTCCGTTGGAGAACCGGGTGCTTGTGGTTGCATTTGTACATTCATGGGGAATTCGAGCGTTCCCCTGTTTCTGGTTTCGATGGAATGATATTGACTGGACGTCACAGTCGCGCGAATGCGATGATTTCCATCCTGAGCGTACCACTTCATGGTTTGCGGTGTGTTGTCGGGGCCCTGCCACACTTCCATGTCGGTATAGAGTTCACGTCCGTCCGTGGAGAATTCGACTTCATTGCGACCTCCCATCGTATTAAATGTTTTCCGACTATTTCCTTGAACGGTACGGTATTGATAATTATCTACTTGAAGAGGGCGTCTCCAGTTGTCATCTGGATTGAGAGGACCGGCCCGTTGGGGAGGAGCTTGTTGCTGCCACACTTGTTGTTGTTGAGGAGGTTGCCACGGCTGCTGTTGGGGAGGCCGAGCTAATTCTCCACCGGGCGGTGCGAAGTCCGGAGGAGGAGGCATATTATTGGGAGTATTGTATCCGACGGCAGGACGACCATCGGGTTGCGATTGTGGCGATGAATGCAAACGAATTGATGAGAAAGCAGCGTCGTTTCTCGTAACAAAGGCATACGACGTCGTTGTCACGAAGGCTGCCCAAACTATCAGATATCTTGTCATGCTGTTGCTTTATGAGTATAGAATATGACTGAATAGAAAGACGTTTCTATAAACAAACACAAAAGAAGAGAACGAATAACATGAAAACACAAACTGCCAATGGTTTTGTGCGTGTCTTTTCCGTGGCCTTTTTTCGAAAAAAATTTCAACAACGCCAAACCGGTTCGCTCGTGACGTGGGCTGTTGCGATAGTACTGTCTACTATAAAAGAGCAGTGCCGGTTCGGCATCGCTGACCATCGCTTGTTTTGTTCCTGGTGCGACATATTTCAGGAGGTCAACTATTCGTGAATGAAGACGCGCTACTGATCATTCTGAACAATAAAAACAGCACGCGCATTCGTCGCGGAACTTGACGCCCTGTACCAGGTACGATATCTACACGATTTTTGTGTAAAAAAACACCGCCGCTGGCGCCTCATTTCTCCCATTTGCAGCCTTCTTTATTCATTTCAAAGTGTTGCGATTTCTGTTATCAGTCATTTTCCATACAAAATAAAAAGCGCAAACAACATGAAACACATGTACGGCTTAGCGATTGTTCTCTTGGCGAATATCTATCAATGTAAGCAGAATAGATGTCGAAGATCGAGCGTCTCACACGATGTGATGGCCTGACACTCTTTCTGCTTTTCGTTTTGCTTAATCTTTTTACACTAAATTACCCCTTATAAACGCCGCTAGTATATGAAATGAAAAAGTCGTGGAATATGACGCAAAAAAACGTCGCTGTGGCGTATCAGATGGCCCAGGAACAGTGTCAGCTGGATCAATGGCGATTCTGTGAATCTCCGCGTTACTACAATACTCCCGAATTTTCGTTCCTCATGGAAGAAGCGAATCTTTTGATGACCTTTTTGTGGGTATCTCAACAAGCCGAAAGTATTCCGCACTTTGTGGGTTCTACGACCACTTGGATTTGGATTCATGACAATCGTCATCAAGAGAATCATCACGAAGGCGAACAAGCCGGAGACCTCCTATTGCTTCCCCAAGCATCGACTTCCGATGACGTCGCGAAAATGCAAGAAACTCAGCTGCGCAGCGAGACGATGCGTCATCGTCGTTTGACGGAAGAGTCGTTTCCCTGCACTCACAAGTCGTCGCCCTTCCCGGATTTGTGCTTGTACGAGGCTTGGATGAAACAAGGCGTGCGTCGCGAGTGTAGCCGAGCCTTGAATCATTTGCAAAGCACAAGGGAAATGCAGAATTTGCATAAATGGATGTGCCAGACGGTGCTGATATTCGTTTGTGCCATGTGGTTTGGATACGCCGTATGGATGTTGTTTCGAATCATGAAACGATTGATGATTCAGGCAACCGATGCTTGTTCTTGCTGCTCGTGCTGCAATAAATGCTGCTCCAGTAACGGCTGCTGCTGCTGCAGTGAAGGTGGATGCTGCTCCGGTAGCAATTGTTGCTGCTGCTCTGGAGATGATTGTTGCAATAGCATGGGATGTTGCAGCGCAGGTGAATGTTGCTCCGGCAAATGTTGCTGCAGCGCAGGAGCATGCTGCAATGGAAAGGGCTGCTGCCACGAAACCAAGTGCTGCTCTCAAGATTGCTGCTGCTGCAGTGATAGTTGCTGCTGCTGCTCGGAGCGTAAGCAAGCAAGCAACCGTGATGCGCAGGGTGCCGATATTTGCATTTGCTGCTGCTGCAAGACTTCTTCCGACAATCCGTTTCTTGGTGAAACTTGCTGCAATTGTTGCAACGGCACGGGCCTCTGTAGTGCAGCTTGTGCTTCGTGCTGCGGTGGTGGATCCTCTTCCGCTTCTAAACTGCCCACGACAAATGACGACGAAACGTTGATTCGCATACTCGTCGTATAATTTTTTTCTTCTTATTTCTACAATCTCATTTATGCCCGTGAGTCCAAGATTCGGTTTACTTTGTGTTCTGATTGTAAATCCTCTTCAGGTCACGTATACATTAAAATCCACTCTAACACGCATATCTTAATCATCGATTATGCACGATCTTTCATCGGAAGAGTTCCCCTTTAATAAGGACGAGATTGTAGTTCTTATTGAAAACAGGTTCTTCGATGGAAATTCGCCGTGATATCTTTTCCGAAGCGTGAACCCATGACAACAAAACTAAATGCTCTTTACTTTCATTTTCCTCGCACTCACAAACGAGAAGGTAAGCATCGCATTACGGGAGAAATCGTTTTGTGAATTGAGCTTTGAACGTTCTCGCTTGTCATGTTTGTCGTCGCCGTTTGATACTATTTCAACTCTTTCCTCATTATTTCTTGATGTCCCGTTTTCTTTTGAAGAAGTAAGACAGGACGATCCGCAATCATGACTTCCTCCGCGCCTACAACTCATTGCCCATGCGGCTCCCCCCGATTGCAAGTGCGGTGACAACTGCCACTGCTGTAAAAATGATAGCAGTCGCTCGGATGATTGCAAATGCTGCTCCGAGTGCCCCTGTTGCAAAACGCACACCAGTACTTCGTAAAGTTCAATCAGAGAGACAGACGAGCATCTCACGTTTATCTATAGAGGAAAATATATATTATTAATTCATTTCACCTTGTAGTAGACCTAGTCTACAATGTTATACTCCGTAATGCTTTTTCCTTTGACAAGTTTTTGTTGGCAAGTTTCGTAGCTTAAATTGGGATAGAACTCGAGTTTATAGTTGGAGAAAAGTCTACTACAACTACTTAAACTGATGTCGTTCAAATAGATTGTCAACAGCAATGCCTAGCTGTTTGGTTTCACTGGTGATTCCAAGCAAAGCGCTTTACCAGAGCAATTAATGAGTCAGACCGAATCCGCGACTGAACTAGAGATCCTATTTTCTGTCATAATCCGTTCTAATACGTTTCATGCGAGATGATCGCTCAAAAGAATCAACCGAGAACTCGCTTTCATCCTCATCAGTGAGGTCGCCGACGTCAAGGATTACCGACTGAATCAATTCGCACAACGAGTCGGTGAGCTGGTCAGCAAGAAGGCGGTGCGCTTAAAGTCTTGACAAGCGCATTCTTCCAGGGCTGTCACTAACATTTTTGTTCGGAAGGAACGCGTTGACTCTTTAAGAGATTTGCATCCAGTGTAAAAACGGTTGAAAGAATGCACCTTATGAAGGTCGTCCCAATTCATGACAGAAAGCATCCAATCGCCATATATTTCAATGCGTCGATTGCGAGACAGCAGAATTTTCAACCACGAACTATCGGAGAAGTCTACGTCTTCTTCGTGTACTTCAATCGTGACGGTATGCAACGCTTTATGATCATCCAGCGATTCTAAAAATTCCGTCAAATGAACTTGCTGAAAAATGAAGCTGACGTCGATATCCAAGGATACTAGCTCTTTGTTTGCTAACACGGTTTTGATAAGTTCTTCCGAGATGCTTTTCGAGTGATTCGGCTCAACAAAATCAATGCCTCCGCCTTCGAACTTCACACCAAGGTGATGGAGCTGTCCGCTACCAGCCAGCCGACTAAGCAAAGACAAAGTAGCTTCTTCCTCTCCATCGTCCCAATCGTCGATCCATATTTTGACGGTCAGGTCCTCAGGTACGACATTTATAGCCTGAATATTGGCTGCCTGCACTTTGCTGGTATGAATTCGGTATTCCAATGCCCTCACCGGGCTGAAAAGGGGAGAAATTCTCTGTCATCGTCCCATTCCGGTAGCGTCAGCTTATCAAAAATCGGTAGCTGTACAAGTCGCTCAACATTATCATCACTTATGGGAAAAGCTGTGCCAAGAAAGTGAAGCGAGCCAAAAGGGAGCTCCCGAATCTGAAGCGATCGCACAAATGCATCACCCTCATCTTCCAGAACGTTTGAGTACTCGAATGTCAAATCGATCGGGTGATCCCTAGTGGCTAGAAAGGACAGCTGATCCGAATTCAGTTTCACACCGTTAATTCGTAAACGTCGGGTCGGATTACGCGCGAAAAGTGTAGCCAGATGCTTGATTTTGATGGTTCCGAAGTCAAACTTATCACATTGATTGTCGATTCTTAGGCAAGGGTCGCAGTTTTCGGGCAATGTAGACTCCACCAGTACATGGCTGTATCCGCAACAGCGTCATCAGCTTTTCCTGATATCTCAATCACGATATTCCTTGTGGGGTTGAACAAAGCGACCACCAAGCGTAGGCTATTTTCAACGTTTTGAAATTTGTCAAAATGAGGGAACCTTACTCCTTGCGTCACTTGTACAAGAGTCTCATTTTCCATCCAGATGGCTGTCATTTCTTCATACCGCTCGACTTCGCAGAAATTTCGTGGGTCTCTACGCAGTTTGTAAGTAGGCGTTTGGTGCCCGCCGCGCCACTGAGCGACTTGTTCGGGAGTTCGTAATTCCTCTGGAATTACCTCCAAAAGACTATCATACTTTGATAGTCGATACGGCATCTTTAAGGCTATAATTCGTCGTAGTAATTATCGCTTCAATCAGCTGCAACCTTGCGTATGATGGAAGCGTATGATGAGTTACACAACAATGACAATGCAAAAGTGCAAAATGCGCGCTGCATTACGCAAAACGAGAGATACCTTTACAGTACACTTCAGCTCATAGTAGCAATTGAAATTGAAGAATCATCGCTACTGTATTGCAAGCATGCGACGCAACAATGTATTTAGGTCTATCGAAAGTAAATTACGATGTAAGCAACACATCTGCAATGCAGACAACGTATCCTTACGTCCAAATGGCTTTGGAGATTGCTGCCTTTCATATTTCGCTCAGCCATGAATAATCAGTTTTTCGAGCTCGATTGGTAGTTCGAAGTTCAACTCCAGTCTTTCTGCAACCCTTTCAACTAAATTCTTTTCTATCACGACCCAAGTATTAACAACAGCACTTATTGTATTTCACTTGGTATTTCATGCACCGATTCTTTACGGTCAAAAAGGCTAGCGTAAATGGTTGTCGTTCATATTTACTATAGCTCCGAATGTATATTACCTTTCTTCACGACTGCTTTACAGTCACGAGTTGAAGTTTTTCAGATAACACATTGGGTACCGGTAAGATTGCTCATAGGAAAACAGACACGGACGCACTGGAACGGGACTATAAACAATTGAGTATCACGACGAACACCATCGAACACCGGCACTGACATGCAGCTTTCGCTGGCACGAGTTTTGAAGGGAAAAGGATCACGGGAGAGGTGACTCTCAGAAAAAAGAGCTTGGTGGGTTCTCATTTCTCATGTCGAATAACACGCAACGAAAGTGGACGAGTAATCAACGCCTTGCAATTGATAAACGACTTTATTTTATATCTCTATAAATAAGAATGAAAATGACAAGGCTTCAGTCGTTTCTCACTCTTTTATTGACGATTGCGTGCTCTGTCTCGGTCGTTCGACAATGTAAGAAATGAAGAAACGCCTCTTTCTTATCTTTACTCTTCCATCATTTCTCATGTACTTGAAATTTCCATAACGTTCTATTAAATTTCTCACAGATCAAGTGCTTAACGACTACTGGAATAGAGCTTATGAAGATGTGGAGGCGGCGTACGAAGCGGTGCACGATCTGTGTCTTCGAGACGAGCGGGAACTGTGCGGCTCATCCGAGGCGTCACATGCTGCAGCAACGCCGGAAATGGACGTCTGGACTTTAACTTTGGCTTTAGAACGAGACAGTGCACCTCACTTGATTCAGTCGTTGGATTCCAGCACTGAAAAACGCAATATACTTGACTCAGCAACATCACCAACAGGTTCTGTTCCTCGTACTACCTTTTCGGTTGCTGCATCACAATATCTTCGCACATCAACCAGTCGCCGTCGCTTGACAGAAGAATCTCCTGTGAGCCATTCCTCTCCGATCGTAGCTACAAGCTTTCCCAGTGATTGTTTGCAAAACGCATGGATCGAGCAAAACGTCCATCCTTCTTGTAGTCGAGCCTTGCATCACTGGCAAGACATGGCAACCTTGCTTCAGCATCAAAAGTGCACAGCACGATGGTTCAAAGCTTTCTATGGGGCCTTTTGGGGAATGCTTCTTACCGTGTGGTATGTGATGTATTGGATCTTTCGATCGAGTGATCTAAAAGAAATTGAAATCTTTCTCTTGAAACATCTGGAATGCTTACATTCGTGCGGTAGTTGCTGTTGTTGCGCAAAATCATGTTGTCTCGAAAACGCGAAAGCGATATCCCCGCCTGCAACTGAATGTGAAAATTGTTGCTGCAACACTTCGGTTGGGAAAGCCTGAAAATGGATGCTACGACGGCGTTTCCTGATACATGTAAATTGATCGTAGATTTCTCTCTTTCATAGTAATCACGAGTCATTACTTTTTATCTTCTTTCCTTCATTTCGTATCAATAGGGCGATACAAAGGTCGTTGCTGTAACGACTCTTCCGCATACAAAGACAACGTGTAGAGGCCTTGGCCCATAACAATCGCACAAGCATGTGCAACGGTCGTAATCCATTCCGCTGTTACGGCATAATACAGGAGCAGTAGACCGTCGAGAATACCTAACCACAGAGGCAGTTGCCGATACTGCCATCCCAAACAAGCACACCAGATTATGGAGATGCCGGAACATCCTACCACCAAGCACAGTACAATTTGAAACACAACAACAAATAGGAAGCAGGAGAGAGTCGTCGCGGTAGAGCGACGTGAGGTTGAGATGCGTTCCGCGTACAAATGTGCTGACAAGATTGCGTAATTTAAAACCGTATCCGGAACCGTACCGTTGTAACTCAGAATGCAAGCGATCTGATCGATTATGGCTGTTTCTACCGTGTTACTGCATTCCTTCATGGCGGCTCTTTCGTGGAAGTAAATCAGAAAGTGACAGATTACGTTAAGCAGAATGAAAGGGCGATTATAACAATTAACAATGAATGAGAGGGCGATCATAACAATTAACAATCAGAACAACAAACGCATGTTTCTTGCGGTATAGATTGTAATCACCCAGATTTTCTGGATATGTGAAAACTACACACTCCCAGATTTTCTGGAGACGTGAAAAGAACACACGCCCAGATCTCTGGACTCGGGACACGTAAGTCACGCCCGATTTCCTACACCTGCCCAGGTTTTCTGGAAACGTGAAAACAACAACCGCCCAGATTTTCTGGACAAGTGAAAACAAGTAAAATTATTCGTTACATAGTCACACCCGTTACACACCCGCCCAGATTTTCTGGACAAGTGAAAACAACACACGCCCAGATTTTCTGGACAGGTGAAAACAACACTCACCCAGATTTTCTGGAGACGTGAAAACAACACATTTTCGTGCGAATGCCGATGTACGACGGACAGACTGTCGCGCTTCAGGGAAATTTCTTTGCAAAACGCACAACGCATGCCAAGAACAAAGAGCCACATTCGATCACAAACAAAGACACAAGTCAACAAAGGACAATTCGAAACACAATGACAATGCTCACAGAATCATTGACTAGCGCTTGGTCAGCTTACAATGCGCCCGTTGCCATCGCACCCTTCAGTATACCCCTGATTCTGTGGACGACGGCGTACGCGTACGCGCGCTACTCTCAATTCTCGTTTCACAAATGGGAAACTTTACACAATTTACACAATTTAGGAGCCATTGCGTTGGGAATCATGAGTTTATATTATCAAGACGACACTCGTTTCAATGAACGAATCGGTATTTTATGGTCCGTCGGTTACTTTTTGATTGATATCATCGACTGCAGCCTCCGAAGCGATGGACCCTATTTACTGCACGGCATCTTGTGTCTCGGACTCGGTCTCGCCAATTATACCCACCCGGTATGTCGGCATTTGCGCACCAACAGTAAGGCAGCCCTGTGTGAACTCAGCAATCCGTTCATGCACTGGGCCAAGCGGACGCGACAACCATTGCAATTTTTATTATTTGTTCTAGTGTATACAATGTGTCGGATTGTGTGGATTCCGATTATGATCCAGGAATGTCGGAACGAAGGTATGGAATGGCAACACCCGATTGTATTGGCGGTGATGGGATTTTATGCATTGAATTGGTACTGGTACATTAAAATGGGGAAAATCCTTGTCGAAGGGTTGTTTAGGTCGGCCAAGAAGGGGAAGCAAGCAAAACATGGTGATTCTAAAAAGACAAATTAATGGAAGCGTTGTTATGAATAGAGTAACATGAAGCATAGGATTTTTGCTAGAAGAAGGCCACATATAAATATTATTTGGCCGTCGTTCGTGACAGCTTACACGTGACTGAGTCATCGAAATGGGACTGACCAGCTGACACCTTACTCTTGTGACGCGTCCTACTTTCTGTCGAATAGCTTCGACCGAAGGCTTCTCCGCGCGCCTGTGTACTGTTTATTGGTAGTGTGATCGATGCGAATCCCAAATCTTTTTCGTGTGTTGGAAGCGTGTTCATTCGACGGCAGATGCGATCTCCTACATAATAAAGTTCAAAGAAAAAACACAACGATCGACTGAATTGATAATAACAACCTAAGGTACGATGATAGTACTGCAATCTACCCAATTGATATCCACCCAATTGATAGTGTTGGCTTGGAAGGAAAGGCGGATAGAGAGCAGGTTGCTTGTGGGGAGTTTCTGCTCATGTTTTCGACGGCAGACGAGGTCGTAGAAAAGCGTCGAAGATTTCGTTCTCTTCTTTGACACGGTCTCACATGATTTCCTTTCCTTCTTAACAGTTCATTACTTTGTTTTCTATCATGTCACAACCCGGAATTCCTCCCATGCCCGTCGGCGCGACCCGCAAACGCAACGTATACGATGTTCTCGAAACCCTCGGAGAGCCCAACAAGACTCTTTTGATTCGAGTTGATTTCAACGTTCCCATGGATTCCAATGGCAACATTACCGACGATAGTCGTATCCGTGGCGCTTTGCCGACGATTCAATGTGTCATTGACGCCGGATGCAATGCCGTCTTGTGCAGTCACATGGGACGTCCCAAGTTGGTGCAAGCCGGCGCCGACGATGATGCGACGCGTCACGAACGCCAGTCCTTGTCTCTCAAGCCCATTGCCGAGTACTTGGGCAAGTTGCTCAACAAAGATGTCGTATTTGTTCCCGATTGTCTCGACGCGAAAGATATCGTGTCTCAATTGTCTGGAGGACAAATCTGTGTGTTGGAGAATCTACGTTTTTACAAGAAGGAAGAGAAGAATGATCCAGAAATGGCACAAATTCTGGCCAGTTACGCCGATGCTTACATCAACGATGCTTTTGGAACAGCCCATCGTGCGCATGCGTCGACACACGGTGTTCCGGCGTGCATGGAGGACAAGAGTAAAGTCGGTATCGGTATTTTGGTCGCTTCCGAGCTGGCCTTTCTCGATTTCCGCCACACGTCCGACGACAAGATCACGGCCATCATCGGAGGATCCAAAGTCAGTACCAAGCTTCCCGTCATCCAAGGCCTTCTTAGTAACGTGGATAATTTGATCTTGGGAGGTGGCCTGGCCTTTACGTTTTTGAAAGCCAAGGGTATCAACATTGGTACCAGTTTGGTCGAAGAAGGCATGATTGATACTGCCAAGAACTTGTTAGAGCAAGCTGAAGCCGCTGGTAAGAAGATCTTTTGCCTGTCGATGCCGTTTGTGCGCAAGGATTTCCCAAGGGTCCCATGGATCCTCAAGACACCAAGACATTTGAGATGAAAGTCGGCGCCGGAATTGAAGAAGGCTGGATGGGTCTTGATTGCGGTGCGGCAACTATTGACTCCTTCAAATCGGCATTGGCTGAATCTAGCAAGATTTGCTTCAATGGTCCCATGGGAGTTTTCGAAATTGCCCCTTTCGATCAAGGTACTCGTATGCTGGTTGACGAACTCGAGAAAGTGACCCGCAACGGTACTATTACCGTCGTTGGAGGCGGTGATAGTGTGGCGGCCCTAGCTGCTTTTGACAAGACGTCCTCGGTTACGTACGTTTCCACCGGAGGTGGCGCCACGCTTGAACTCTTGGCGGGTGATAAGCTGCCCGGTGTTGAGATTATTCCAGATTATGAGGGTTAGATTTGCAATGAGTAGTGTTCACGTTAATCTATTGAAGATGTATAATGAATGATTGCGACGATACGAGTCTAGTCTTTCCTAATCTTTGTTCGTTCCGTGACGTTAGCGTATCTTCGAACGATCGTTAGTTCCGTCGTTTTGATTGGTAGAAGAACACCACGTACGGCTTTTTATAGAACACAAAGATCCCAGTGACCCTACAGCCCCTTGTTCTTCCGTGTTCTGTGTGTTTTGATGTAGAGCTTCATTTCGATTGCACTCTTTTTTGCATACTGCGACTCCGCGTGACATGGTATCCTTGTGACACGGATCCATCGATCTTTTTTTCTGCTTCTTCTGTTGATTTTCTGCGCCAAAGAGATCATTCATTTTCTTCCTCTTCCGGTCATTGCTCTCCAAAGATCAACAAAACTGAACAATATCATGATCCTTGCTACTTCGATTCCCAAGAACAGCCCAGCATCCTCCAAGACGAGTAAGTTGTCGTGTTGTGTATTTCGAGGAGTTTTAAGTTGTGTTGTGTCGTGTTGCCGCACGCTTGTTGTATGTTTCCGTCATCTCATATTTCCTTCTATTCATTCCATTAATTACAGGTTCTACTTCGTCATCCTCTTCCGATCAAGCCTACTGTGAGCGTCTGGCATCCCAGTTGCGTTACGAAGATCTTCCTGACGCTTGTCACAGTTATCGCTTGTCGTCGCGACGACCGACCGATCCGTTTGCCGGAATGACGGCCGGTGCCGCCGTCGAGGCCCGTCGTGCTTTATCGGAAAAACGTGGTGAGTGTTTCCTTATGAATATATGACGCTTTGAACGAACGAGACCCCGTTGCTTGTTCATCGTTTCTGTATCTCGTGAATGATTCATTAGTGACTAACCACGCTCTCTTCTTACAGAATCGCACGCACAGATTCAGCGCCGCATGACCTCCTTGGGCCGTCGCTAAATTTCTGAAGGAGTAAATCGCGGACAAGAGGAAAGCGCACACTTGAGTTTCTGTAGGCAAAAATGGATGAATCGATTTATGCAGCAAATCGAAAAGTAACGAAAGCCATAGGCTACTATATATATATTTAAACAATTACATTTGCATGTCCATGACTGAAATGTAGCAATCTCATGCTAGCGAGAGCTGTTATTCACCATCGTTTATGCTAGAAACGCATAATGGTAATTGTAAAACGAATCAAGTCAGCAGAAAAATGATAACTACAAACTAGGAATTCCTATCGAATGGATCATGAATATGAGTTCCATGTCTAGCTACTACACAACGCTTATAAAACCAGCCAGCTGTAATCTGTATGGTTTAGTTATTGCAGTAGTACAACTTGGATTTGTCTTTATTCAGTCCGTGACTGGATTTCATCCAGGTGTCGAACGTCACCTATGCGCGCAGTGTGGCTTCAAAAGTATGGGGTCCTTATTTAATCCTGTATGTCAAAGTGAATCACGAATGATGAGCGACATTTTTTTCCGCCAAAAATGTTCGTTTTATTCGTCCTCGATTCGCATTCTCGTCATTATATGCTTTATGCTTTCCTATTACATCACATTTCCCCTCTATCGCTTCCTGCTGCATGAAAAGCATATGACATCACTTCTGAGTATATTCGAACCGCCGAAGGATCGTCACTCGACTACGAAGGGCACCACTAATTTCACGAATGCAACAACCAACGAGCAAACCCAATTGTTGCCGCTCACGACGAATCTTACCACCAGCAATTTGTTGATTCGTCATGATTCGGAATTTAGTATCGATTCGAATTATTCACCCGGCACTACATCGCATCTGTTGAATGTCGGACAAGCTGCTTTATTGTTGACGGCCGAATGTTTGGGGACGGGTTTGTTGGCGTTGCCCGGCAACATTGCCACCTTGGGAAGTTTTTGGGGGTTCTTCTTTTTAATTATGCAATTACCGATCAATTTATATGCAGGAACGATCTTACATTGGACCGCAATCGATGTCGAACAGCAACATGAATTAGAGAATCGATGGTATCAAGAATCATTGCAGCAGGGTAAAATTGCCAAGACATCGAAAAAGAACGCCCAATCGCACATTATTCAAGCCAAGGTAACAGACGACACTGACTATCGAGAAATCAATCAGAATACGGCAAATTCTATTATGAGTTTACTGTCACAACAGCAGCAGAACGACCCCGAGTGGATCGATCTACTTCCGCTGACCGCTTGTACGGGAGAAAAATTGCACCACGACACGGCCACTCATGACTTTATTGGGTTCACACAAGCACTGTTTGATCACAAACGAGCGACACGAATGGTTCGCATCATATACTACACCAACATCTTTCTCGTTTTGGGAAATTATGTCTTGGTCATGAGTCATGCTTTGCAAGCGGTCTTTCCACAATTGTGTTTGCCAATGGCGGGCTTGTGTGCCTGTCTCTGTATGTTGGCTGTCAGTCAATTGCGAACCATGGCGCGCTTGGGACGAACGGCCAGTCTATTGAGTTTATTGGCCTTGTTGGTGGTAGTAGTACAGTGTCTCCATGCCATTCATTTTTCACCATCACCAACAATACGTCCGGACGTCCGCCAACTGACCACTTCGACCGTCAACAACTGGTTACGGAAATTCAGTGCTTTGGGCAGTATTGGTTTTGCTGTCGGCAGTCAAAAACTATTTTTGAACATTCGACACGAACTGGTCGATCGTCAAAAAGCACCTCAGAGTCTGGCGCTTTCGTTATCATCCTTTGGGACGTTTTACGTCATTTTGGTGTTGTTGGCGGGTCGCAACCCACCTTCCTTTTATTGGATGCCATTGGACCGGTGGGGAGTCTCTCCAAGCGCATCGCTGGCTTATTGTTGTACGCCCATATTGTGGTGAGTTACGCCATCAACTCGCAAGCACTTTGCAGTAGTTTAGATCGTGCCTACTGGAGATTACTCGAACAATCTCCTACGATACGATGGATGATCTGGACGGCACTCATTGCAGTGCTGTCCTACACGGTAGCAAACGCGATTCCCTTCTTTTCGGATCTTGTATCTTTCATAGGGGCGATTACATCCGTTCCCTTGACCTTGCTCTTGCCCGCCGTGTTTTGGCGAAAAGGAACGGACTAGCATTATTTGGATTGTCGTTCGATTGGAGCTGTGCGTTGACGTACTTTTCTCTCGTCTTCATGATCACAGCAACTGCTGGATCTGTCTATTCGATTCAACAAGACTGGTCAAAGCATGGAGCACCATTCTCCTGCCAACTATCAGGACCCTAAAGAGCGGCTATAGACGTTCTACAGAGGTTTGGTACAGTTGTTTGATTCTCATACAGATAATAAACTAGAAGTAATATGCAATCCTAAAAGGGAGAGTGTTTGTTCGCCGCTCGCCTAAAGGAGATAGCACCACATAGCGGCTAGGAGAGACGATACCACTCCCCACGACGACGTTGTTGATCGCCACGCTTTCGAACTGGGTGCCAAAGTAGGAGCTGTCATGTTGTCACGTTGGATGGGCTGTTCGAAGAGCGGTGATGGAGCTGACGGGGCAAAGGGCGCTACCGGTGGGAACGGAGCGAGTGTATCCAAGCTTTGGTACACTATCAGCGAATCGACTTCGTGAACAATACCGTTTCGTGCCAGTATGTCGCATTTTGTGATGCAAGCATCCATGGAATGGGTTTCATTCAGTTGTTGTATTGTCTTGATGCAAGGGAAACCCTCTTCGTTCACCACTACGTTCCATAGTTGACCATTGTGACTTTCAATGGGTTGCCTGGTGTTGGCCATTTCGACCAAAAGTTCACACCACAAAAGTTCTTTGAAGATCATGTTTTCCAGAACCGTTTCCGACAGCTCCATTAAATCAACCATTTTGCCTTCCCAGGCTTCGTTGGGGGCATAAAAGACAGTGAGAGGTAGCAACCGTTTGACGTCTTCTTCCAAAAAGAGAGACGTCAAGTATCCTAAATGCAGTTTGAATCGTTCATCAGGATCGTCTTCGACAATTGTGAAGCAGTTCCTCGTCACGGATCGTGGCTGTGGTACTTCAGTGGTAAAATGAAGTAATCTGAAAAAATACAAAGATATTGATGTGTCAGCATTCGTTCTTATTCCACCATGTACCAACACACGATCACTCCAAAAAACGTACCCATCTTGTCCTTGCATATCATGCATAAACAAATCACCGCCATCGACTAACACCATATTCCTACTTTCGTCAAAGTCAATCGTTACATTTTCGCCCGTCAACATGGTCAAATTCCATGCCCCGCCATTGGTCTTGGTGATATTGATCAAATGATCGCGGGTATATTTGCCTTGCGTCAAGAAATGCGATGCCAGATCCCACAAATGCCGACGCCACTTGTCGGTACTCAACCGCGTCGTGTCTTCCAGCGTAAAAAAGTTAAAGCCGGTATTGATGGACGCAAACATGGTCAATGGACCCCCATCGCCCACCGAAAGACTCAAATTGCGCAAATTCCATTCCGTACCCCAAAACAACTGCGCCGCGTCTTTTGTATTAAGACTGGAAAATTCGGCGGCATAATCGGTCAACATGGCAATGCCGGAACAAATGATGCACTTGTCCAAGACGTAGCCGACACCGTTACTCGCCAAAAACCAACGGGGATCGGGCGTCCGGACAATGCAAGCATCATTGAAACACAATTTGCCGACGCGGTTGGTGATCCAAATGTGACTGCATTTGTTGATGGGCATCACGAGCTGTTCAAAGTTTTCTTCAATGTCCGGCAGATAGTAATTGTGCGGAATGAGTTGATATTCGACAAAGTTGTGGAGGGATTGTTCCGCAAAGGAGGCATTCATGAGTTCATTTTCCTTGACAAACTGTCCGCCATTGATGGTTTGGGGCAAATAATCGAGACCCATGCGGTTAAACGCACGGATGCGACACCCCGCATAGGTCAAACCGGTATCCCGAGACGTCGCCAACAATTGTCGGGCACCGGGAATGTTATCGACGACATCGACCATACTGATGCGGTTCAAATGATCGGGACCGAATTCTTCTTGCAATTCAAGTTGCGCAAAGGTCTGCGAATAGAATTGCGGCGCAATGACGCCCCGCGTGACGTGCAGAATCCCATTGGACGCGACCAGATTGGCCGTTTCAATTTCGACGCCGCCCACTTGGAGTGTGAATTGACTGACGGGCCACGTATCGTGCATGGAAGTGATTTCGGTCCGGACTTGATCAAAGATTTGATCAAAATTGAGGATTTGACTTTCGGCCATGTGATTCTGACACGTCGATAAAATGGTGTGATACCATCGTGGCGGTGTTTCGTCCATGCCTTGACTATAAAGTTGAATGTTGCGATTGTTCTCCATGGCGTGATTGTCAGGAGCAAAGACGGTCAATTGTTGGGTCGTATCATCCAAGATTGTTTCGAGCAGTCCGGCTTGATCCAAAAAGTCTCGAAAGAGGGTCAACTCTTCTCGTGAAATGATCAATTCACGCAATGTCATGCCTTCAAAGGTTTGTCCGTCCGTATTCGTCATGCCTCCAGCGTTCGGATGAGATACATTCATAAACGCCGCTGAAGGGGCGTTCGTTAGTTCTTCTTCCGCAGTAGTCGGCGGTGTAGCTGGAGGTGTAACCGGTGTCGTAACAGGTGTTGTAGCCGGCGGAGTTACTGTCGCATTCGGAGAACTCGAAGGAGCAATCGAAGGAACAATCGAAGGAGCCGTCGTGTTGACAGGAGCCGCGAAATCCAACGTAGCACCGCCCGAAGTTTGCGCTAGGACCGTTTGTTGCAAGAGAAAACTCCATACGATAAGCCATTTCATGTTTGCTGTGTTTGCGATCGCCCGTCAATCAAAGACTAACAATAATTGGCAACGAATGAATGAATAAAGGAGAGGAAAATAAGAAAGAGTCTTTAGTTGTGCTTTTGTTGCTCTTTCGTTCTATTGCACTTTTGGCGTTTGCGGTTTTGTGGCTCTTTGCGGCAAGAAACAAAGAATAATGACTGTTTGGGGCATTTCAAAGGTCATTTAAGATACACTCTAACGATATAGTCGATAGACCCAATCCATAATTATACGAATAGAGTACGAACGACCGCGACGCGAAGACACGAAAAGACTGTCTGACCTTCATTACGTCCAACACTCGAACCTTACTCGAGGAAAGACTCAATTACCTTCACATTATTTCTTCCCGATTTCTTGCGCATTGCTCCGTTCTATTTCGTCCATCATTGCAAGTATCATTGCGCTCATTTCTACAACTAGAATATGCAAATACTATTTATTCTATTCACCGCACAACACCATGATCATCATTGACACGCAACGGAAATGGTTTGATTTCGACCGCAAATTTGTTGTCGGAAGAACGCAAGGCCGGAACGGACATTCCCACGACGGCACTGGGAGTTCCTCGAGGAACGGAAGCCAAATGAAACCATCCACTCATTTGACCCTGCGGGGAGGACAATTCGGCACCACTGACGTATTCAAAACAACTGTGCGGTTCCAAGACGGGCAATTGTCCGACCGCACCCGTGGTCGGGGCATCGACGACCACGCGTTCGTCGTCATTCGCTTCCGTAATATGCCACGTGCGGCCCAACAATTGCACGGCCGTATCCTTATCGAGACGTTCGATGCGGACGCGATACGCAAATCGGTACTTGTGTTCCAAGGAACGCCCAATGTATTGGGACAAGACACTGATCCGGAGACCGTGCGCGATATGAATACTCGTAAAGGATTGTTGTTGATACCACTGTTGTCGCAATTGTCGAAATACGGTCAACGCGAGTGGCGCATATTGAGGTGAGGAATGCCGAAACGCGGTCCGAATGGCTTGCTGGAGTGTCTCACGCGTCGTCCACAAGGAACGATCGAATTCTTCTTCTTCCTCGTCCGAGTCGTCCGAATTAGAATCCGAGGATGAATCATTTGACGCTTCGGGATCATTTTCATTTTGTTCGTTTCTCGTTTGCAACAAGTAATGTTTGATTATATCGGAATACCAGGCTTGCCATTGGTCCGACGATGATTCTTGTTGTTGCACGAACCACTGATACACGGCGGGTACGTCGTCGTCTTTCTTTGACAAGACCACAAACGAGCACTTCCGGCAGTATGCGGATCAATCGGTGGTTGCAGCCACACCGTTTCGGACGGCCAAGCACGACATTGTCGGAGTAGAACGCGATACAATTGCGCTTGCGTACTAATCGACCGGTGACACAACAATTGTCGTCTTTTTACCGAAGAAGACGACCGTGTCATAAGAGAGGAAGCATTGAGAAGAGATTTCATTATTAACAAATTGATTTGAAGTGTATAAATAGACTAGACAAAGCGAAGATCGTTTATTGTTGTTTTGTTTTGTTTTTGCGTCGTCGGGGCTGCGAAAAAATGAGTCGGGGATGTGGTCTTTCAACCACGTATGTTTTGTATACGTGATACTGTAGTATCCCTAACTCATGACTAAGGAAGCTGCAGTCGTGGAAAAGGTCTTCTACACATTGCGGTTATAGTCAATGCGAAAGACAATATAGTTTACCAGAAATGTCTAGCTAGGCCTGGAAGGATGAAGATCAAATAATACCTGGTAAGGTATGGATTATCAAGATTGTACAAAGAACAGTATTCACTGTTTGATTGTGGATTTACGCCTATGTTCGCTGAAGAGGTTATTGCCTTGACAGCCTCGCTGCGCACCTAAACAACTTACTTCTAAAAACTTGTGCTGTCCTCGAAACGTCACATGTCTGCCAGACGCTAATAAAAATGGTTCTATAGTGTAATATCCTAATAAGTGATTCAACGAGTGTCATGCTGATTTCTTTTAGCTGTGCGCCTCGACAACGGGTGCCAGCCATCTCAAGAAGCCGTCGTCGGTACCGCCCGTTGCAGCTTCAATTGCTTTTGTTTTTCACTTTCTTCCATGTGCTCCACCACCAATCCCATGAGCCGTTTCTTCAAAGTTTCAATGTCGTGTTGCAGTTTGGCCGTGTCTTCGTTCATGGGAGGAGTATCTGAAGAGTCATCGTCGTCGAGTGTTTCGTCCGTGACCTCGTTCAGAATGACGATGGATGGATGTACAGCATTGCCTTGCACCACACTGGCGGCACTGGACGAAATCGATGAGGCGACAGAACCAACGTCGGAATGGTTGGCCGACGAGGGACGACGCATCAAAGACGAGCGGCCCGTTGGACCAAAGATCGTGACGATGCGACCGAAGACGCACCGGAATTGGATCGTCGCACGCCGCGTCGCAGAGGCTGTTCCGGAACGGAAGCCTTTTGTGGTGTGCGACGACGCTGTTGTCGTTGATACCGAATATCTTTCATCACAATCGCCGCGGAATCATCATTCGACGATGTCTCGGTGATATTATCGTCCATGGTGACTTCGAAAATATCCACATGGTCCTGGTTGTTGCTCGTTTCTGTCGGATTCGAAGTTGGCTGACTACAAGTAGTAGTATGCTTCCCTTTTCGTCGTTGGAAGGGTTTCGTGAACAGTTTGGTAACAAAGAAACCTTTGGTGATGTTGGGAGGTCCGCTGTTCTTTTGTTTCGAGCCTCGAGGAGAGGTAGTCCGGCTACCTGTCGACGATCCGACACTGTGGTTGTCATTGCCGTGATGCGACGAAGGCCGGTTTTGCTGTTTCGCATTTTGATGCGAACGGCTGGAGGATGCGACGCTGTCGTTTAGCGACACGGCACTTTGTGTTGAACGCACACTGCTCGAATCGTCTTTCTTACGAAACAACGAACGCCTCCGGGCTTTTGTATCCGTACTATTCGAAAGGGTCGACGTCGAATGCGTCCGTTCCATTGTCTTTCGTCGCCGCGTAGATTGTGCCATTTTCACATATTCTTCCAGAGCATCTGTCTTATCGGGTTTCTTCTTTAAATGTTTCCGTGCACTACTTTCTCGTTCATAAGCATCAACAGTCGTGACACTCAATTGCGCCAACTCTTGTGCGGTAACGATACTAACATTCCCGAAGCGCACTGATTTGTTCGAACTGGTGGAGACTTGCGAACTGAATGAGTTGCGACGTGAGAGTGTTTTGCTGCGGCCATTCAACAGTACGGATCGCGGTTGATCATATTCTTCAATGAGTTTGAGTAGTGACGAACGAGTGTTACTTTCTAACGTCTCCTTGGCTTCTTCGTCGTCAACGCCTTGCAAACAAGTCGCTTGTTCCTGTTGTGCTTGTTGTTGCGTCAAGTAATTCAATTGCTTCAACGACTGCTTCAACAATTCAATAGTATCGTACGAATTCATTGTCAAATCGGCTTTCCAATCCTCCAATTGCAGTTTCTGTGATTCTAGGAATTGTTCCTGCGGACTGCTGTTCGTCGTTGACGAGCAGCGCCCGTCCCATCGAATCTCTTGCGGAGGAATCAGCATTGTTTATCAGGATCAATGACGACGTTGATGAAACTGCTGCCGTCAATGCAAAGAATCTGTTGCAGCCTCTTCAATGATGCGACCGTTGGTGAAGAACGTGCGCCTGCAAATGAATCTTTGCGAGAAGATGATCACAAAGAGAAGTAAAACAATACAATAGCCCTGCTATGAGTCTTGGGATCTGCAAAGGCAACTACGAGAGGGAAAGGATGCGTCTATCACCGTCTTTTTTGTGATCGGATGGTTTCGGAGCGGGCATCCCGTGGATGTGTGCAACTTCGTTCCGATGCTCCGAAACGGTATTGGTTAGTGAAAGAAGATAAGTAAGAATACCTCCAAAAAGTGCAATAACGGAAAAAGAATGAGAAAACCAAATAGGACAGTAACACAGTAACGATTCTTGTCGAGCAAACGAGCAACATTTCATACTGAATTGCGATTTATTTGCTATTGCCCTCCAGCGTTATCGGGAATCAAATATAAAGTGTAAAAAGTATGACGGGAAACCGCCATTCGGAACTTCCTCATATTTATTTTAACGATTTTTGTCTTCACTGACTGGTATTGAGTAAAAATGAGATGCTCGTGATCGTGTCTGCATTCGAAAGGAATCAAGACTCATGACCATCCTCTAGCTCGTTTCTCACTCAAGCGCATCGGTACCCAGTCTTTAAGTAAAATTAATCGTTACATAGTCACACCCGTTCCACACAGAATCAAGTGTATCTCGCTGTTTGCCGTCTGCCGTTGCGGCTCGCGCGTTCACTTTGAACTTTGAACTTTGAGCCGCGAGTAAAACGTCAGCGCAAAATAGCCTTGACAGGCCTTTCCATGCTATGTTCTCGCCTTAGTTTGGTTTGTTGTTTGATGAGGCCTTCGTTTCACCAGGATGGTTTGATGTGGTATGAAAACTGTTGCACCTCATTGGCAGTTCAGGGCAAAAGACTTTTCAAGAGGCAAGTATTTTCTTTTCGCTTGTTCATAACCAAGAGATGCCTCAGTTGAATCTGACTCTTCAGTTTATGTTCGTGATATATATGCGCTTTTGCAGTGAATAAGCATCATTGTGAATCAACTAAGCAGTTACGTCATCCTCATTATCCTTAGCACACACGCCGTTGTAGCAAGTGCTGGCTAAGCATGCGCCCGATCGCGAGTTGCCACTTTCGACGAAAGAAAATCGATTCAATAGAACATTGAGTGGAATGCTTTATCTTGAATAGTCTCACATTTGCCTTTCCGTGAGAGGAAGAGCAACAGCAACGGTGATGCGATAAACAGCGGTTAGGCTTTGAAAAAAGACCACTTTGAGTGAAAAAGCATCACTTCGTAGGATCGAATAAACCGGTCCAGAATTTCTCGATCAAACATAATTTCTGTATGAACGGAAATAATGGTACGGGACTCAAGATCAAAATAATAACTTGTCAGTTAAGGTGGAGTTGAATATGGAATTCATACTCAAGACTAAGTTGCTCTCAGTCTCAGTCGATGCAAATCATTGAGCTTGTGCACGTACACTTGTGTCGAGTGCCAAGTGTGTTTGGCGATGTCATCAATCTTTGCAAATGGACGGACTCCACCTAGGTATAAACTCCCTTTTAAAATACATATTATCAATGAACGATTTACAACATTGGAAGAATGACTTCATCTACAGCATGTAGCACACTGTTATTACAAGCCGCAAGATCCACAAGAACGACCAAAGGTAATGCGGTTGCTTCGTTGCCTTGACCCGCTAGAAAAATATCGTCGTTCTCACAAAAGGTGCGACTCGTTTGACCATTGGCCATTACCACCTCGCTATCGCATACTAGATCCGTCGAGTAAACGGCGCCTTCAACCAAATGGTAGAGTAATATGTCGGTTAGGAGATTGTTGTCGGCTAAAACAGTGTCGAGTGTGGCTCCCAAATTCGAGAACGCAATATTAGTTGGAGCGAAAATGGTATAAGACCCTTCGCTCAGAGTCCCTACCAGGTCGGCTTGTGTCACAGCAGAGCAAAGAGTGGAAAGGTTCTCTGTGCTGCATGCTATTTCGACTGTACAACAAAGATAATGTCAATATGAGTCATCAGCAAGTGATCTAGCAAAAAGTTTCTGCAACGACGACGAATACTACGTACCGATAGATCGACATTCTCCGACCGGTGCTTGCATGGGAGCAACTATCGGGAATGTCATCGGCGCTTCTTCTGATTCGTTTACACTCGGCAAAAGGACATTGCTTACCAGATGCAGTACACCATTGCAGGCGTAAATAGATAATTCAATTTGGGGCAACGATGAGGCTTCGTTTCCGTTGGCGACTTGAAAGATTGAATCAGCGTGACATACTGTTGATGTTTGTTGACTGTTTGCCATGGTTAAAGTGCCACCGCACTCCAAAGAATTCGAGTAAATGACGCTTTCAATCGCATGTGTGAGTAAAATATCTGTTAAAAGCGTATTGTCCGCTAGAGCTGTCGTGAGCGTATTTCCAAGTCTTGCAAAAGCATCGTTCGTCGGAGCGAATATCGTCCAGGATCCTCCACTTAAAGCCTCCCGTAAACCAGCTTGTGTGATTGCTGTGCACAGCGTTGAAAACAAACTCGATTCGCATACAATATCAGCTGATTTTGATGAAGACAGTGTTCGTTTAGATAAAGCACTTGTCATAACTCGTTTTCGCTGAAAACGCAAGATACGTACCAATGGATTTACAGCCAGCTGGTATCTGAGATTCAGGACCAAGTTCAGCGGGTAAAAGTACTTCATCCACCATATGTACCACTCCGGAACAGGTATTGATGTTACTGGCTACCACTTGAGGCATCGCACCCAACCCATTCCCCTGTCCTTTTTGATAGATAGAATCGCTTCGACATTCCGTTCTACTTGTCTGCCCGTTTGCCATTTCTAACGATCCTGAGCAAGTCAAATCCTCCGCGTTGACGATTCCTTCAACCGTATGATATGATATTACACCCGCAAGAACGTCAGGATTTCCAAGTACCACTCCAAGTCGGTCGCCAAGTCTGAAAAAAGCGTTGTTTGTCGGCGCAAAAACAGTCCAATTTCCACTATTCAGTTGTGTTCCGATGCCTACTTGCGTTACAGAAGCGCAAAGCATAGATAGCGTACTGACACGGCATATAAAATCGACTGTCAATGAATATTTTGTGTGAGGAAACGTGGACTTGCGAGAATAAATGGTGAGGACTTTTGGACAAAACTTACCAATACTAATGCATTGTGCACTCGTAGGCGCCAAAACAGCCGCGGAAACAACAATAAGAAGACCAACAGATCTCTTCATTTTTCTCATTGCTTTATCGAATAATGGAAAAGCTTCTATTAGAACAATCGTGTGAATCATAAGCCTTTCGTCTCATTCGAATGATGTGTCATGTTTTCGTTCTTTTCTTTGCACTTTGCTGTGGTGCGCAAAACTGGAAGGCACATGATACTACGTACATGATACATGATACATGATCTGTGATTATGGAATTTTCTAGTACAAATTTGTCCAGCGTACGAAAGTCCCAATAAGTCCTCAATGACCTACGGAACAATATCGAAAAAAATAGAATTAGCCAGAAATCCCCATTTGATTTGTTTGTAGTGGTACTATGTACTATACAATTAAACGAAGCGATGTCTTACGAAATGCTGAGTAAATAGGAAATAGGACCATTTTCAATGACGCAAAATATTCCAGTGTCGCATCGTGCTAATGATGATGTCACATGAACCAAGGACGTAGACGGCTCGTGACTGACGTGAAAAAGCCAGACCAAATTACGAGAACGCCGCTTTTTTTTTCATCTTTTTGTTGTCGCACAATACAAAGTAAGTTGGTCCTCGACAAACGCCATTGCATTCGTCTTCACTCTTTCTTCTCTTCTTCCTCTGTTTCTGTCAAACATGTTAGCTACTCGAAGATGCATTCGCTTCCCGCAATTAGGCCGTCTGGTTCGATGCTTATCGTCCGCTAATAACACAAATTATTACTCAACACAACAACAACAAGTGATGGATCAATGTCAAGCTTTGTACCAATCGTTATTGCCTCTCAATGAAAAGGTAAGAACAAACGAGTTATTCCCCTCTTTTCTCAATACAGCAGTTCTTCTTACTTTCCATGATTTTTCAGCTACACGGCCCTTTAGACGCCATTTATCCGAGTATGGCGTTGCCCGCCGTACTCTTAGTGGGCAATCATTCGTCCGGAAAAAGTTCCTTCATCAATCATGTGCTGGGACGACAAATTCAAAAAGCAGGTGTCGCGCCTACAGATGATGCCTTTACCATTATTGCTCCCGGACCCGAAGATCGTGATCAAGATGGGCCGGCGTTGTACGTATCCAGAATATGCGCCTGCGTATTTGTGTGAAATATTGTTTGCGTAACTCATCTCCCACTTATCCATCTCTGTTCTTGGCTGCTTCCTATTCGTTGTTGTTTCGACTACAGAATCGGTGACCCCGATTGGGGATTCAGTCCGTTGCGACAATTTGGTCCCACCCTCATTCATCATTCTTTATTGAAAATTCGTCGCGATTTGAATGCCAATTTCATCATGATTGATACACCCGGGATGATTGACAGTCCCGGAAATGCTACGGGCTTTTTAGGAAAAACACCCATGGATCGGGGATACGACTTTCAAGGAGTTTTGCGCTGGATGGCCGAACGGGCCGATGTCGTGTGTTTGTTCTTTGATCCGGACAAACCAGGGACGACCGGTGAAACGCTCAGTGTCTTGTTGCACAGTTTGAGTGGGATGGATCATAAACTGTTGATTGTTTTGAATAAGGCCGATCAGTTTGAAAAGATGCACGATTTTGCCCGCGCGTACGGAAGTTTGTGTTGGAATTTGAGTAAAGTGATTCCGCGCAAAGATTTGCCGCGCATCTATACTATGTGTTTGCCGACCTCCAATAGTGACAAGAGTGACGCTCCAACGGTTTCGGTCTTACAACAAGATTTGGAAACCGCGCGACACGAAGTGGTCGAACAAATTCGTCAAGCACCCGCCCGGCGCGTCGACAACGTCATTACGCTACTGTACGATAGTTGCTGCTTGTTGGAAATGCAAGCCAAGTTATTGCAGGATTGGCATGCTCGAAAAAGCAAATTGTTTTGGAAGGCGGTACAGCAAGTCACGGGAGTTTTGACTGTGGGGAGTGCCGCAACGGCATTGTGGCATACGACGGCCGCCGCCACGGTTTCGTCGGCAGCAGCCGTCACAAGTGGTATGGCGGCTACGGTACTGCTGTCGACAAGTGGATTGATGTGGTATCATTCCACCGCCTTGCAGGCTTGGACGGAACAATCCCAAACCGCTAGCGAATTGAGTGCTGCCTTTTCACGGACCCACGCCCGCGAAATACAAAACGGGGATGAGTATACGGCCGCCGTATGGCAACGTTTGCGTCATACGTTGCCAACAGCCTTGTCGCAATCACCTTCGAAGCCGAGTGCGAAAGACATTCAGTATTTGCAATCGATCTTACACGAACAAATACCCGCCCTACGACGACAAGTGTCTCCACAGCATTATGGGAAATCGAGCAATTCAAATGACGACACGAACGAGTAGACGAACGTATCATGATAACAATAGAGTTTGTAGATTGGGTCCTAGACACTTATTTGTTGGCTTAGTACCGAACTTGTTAAGGAAACAGTCATATTTGCATTTGTTTTGTTACAACAACTCAAATACCACCCCGCAATTGCAGCACCATATGAATGGTCGCACCCGCACTAATACTGTACGATTCTAACGACTTATCGTCCGCCAGTTGCTTTCCGCTGTAAATCAATTTGATTTGATCGACTTGAATGCCTTCCTTTTCTTGCAACGCTTGCTTGATCGCCAATACGTGTTGATCGGGTTCGAAATTCAAGGCTTGTTTACGGCCGGTCAATGTTTTGATGAAAATCTGTGTAAAAGAAAAGAGGGAACGAGTGACAAGAAGAAAAAGAAGTAAATGAGAGGACGGAGAAATGAGCGGGATGAGTTGCAAAGAACGAGACGGCCTGCATGTGCTGGTTATCCTTTCGGCACTTTTCGCAATTATTTCTTCCTTACCTGCATTATTACTGCTTACAACTAAACTGAAAACTAAGGAATTGAAGGGAATGAATACTGTAAGAGTCAACAAACAAAAGCAAGAGCGGTTTTTGATTTGCTCATCTCGTCTTTTTGCTTACATTCTTACATTGCAATGATGACGAGGACCGTCCGTCGTCCGCATACCGCGAAAAGTTCGCGCGCGCTTTCACAAGCATCCGCGAAACAACTCGAGGAGGAGTCGTGCGACGCAGCCCCAAGACTAAGTCGAGCTCTAAAGCGCTGATTGATACGACCGCTTTCAATTGAATTTCACAGGTTAGAAAAAGAGAGTGAACTGTTTTGCCCTTATAGATACCGTTATTATTGGACCGACTGCTATTAAGCGCATACTACGTATCAATGATGTTTCTCCTCCGAATATTAGCCCCGCACACTTTGTCCTTGTCTTTATAGCGCCAGCATTCAATAATATACGCATTTCGTAGACGAATTTCATCAATTTAGCGGTGAAATCTACTTATAAATGGAATCGATAAGCATCAAGAGATTGAAAACATAGTGTAACACTACAGCTTTAGTCCACCAAAAATCATTCTTCTTCAAAAATAGAAAGCGACTGCGCTCACGTCTTTAACTTTGAGAAGCACACGTCTGCATACGGCCATCGGATCATCGCGTTTATCTTCGCGTCGGTAATTTGGGAGGCAAATCACGCGGTTCTGGTTCGTACTCAAGAGAAGGACACGAGGACCACAAACAATGTTCCTCTTCTCCTTCCGGAATTGACAAGGGAACGGGAAACGTATGCTTGCGGTTGCGCCGTCTTCGTTGTTGCCGTTGTTGATGCTCCTGCTGCTGTTGTTGAGGCGTATAATCGTACGATAATGCGTGGCGAATAGATTCAATTTCGTGCGCAATATTGGTGCAACGACCGATACTGTTCCGTCGTCTCGGGGCAACTCGTTGTGGGCCCTCCTCCGCTGCACTAGCCCTATCTGATTGAAATTGTTCTTGATCTTCCGCCAACATTCTCTTTAATTCCTCCTCGATCGAATGCAGTTGTTGCCGAAGCTGTTGCAAATGCTCCGCTTGATTGCTATTCTGTGTATCGTTCAAAACATTCGCCATTTTTAACTTGTGCTCTTGCAGTGCTCGATAAATTATATGGGGTGGATTACGCAGTCCGACGCGCGTCTTTGCTTTTTCTTGCAGCAGACTCGTCAAGGACGACGAATTCTGTGAAGAGAGTTTCATCAACGACGCTTTGTGACGAGGAGATTCCGGATACGATCGGGTCCGTAAGGATTGGATCTTTCCTGTACAGAATTCAGCGCTGTTGCGCATTGGTGTGTCATTGAGGGGTTCGCGTGGCCGTTGCTGGTGATTCGACTTCGCATTCGTTCCTATCCTCTCGCAGGAGAAAGATGTCGATATCATTGTTCTAGAGTCTCCGCAAACCTATTTATTGATCCAGAAGTCCTCTACCTTTGTTGCGTTGTTGGTAATGTTGTGAGCCTTGCAGGTGAATTCGCATCCTCATGATTGATAAGAAAATCATCGTCTATGAGTTCATTCGCAATGCATCCTTACACTTCCGGCTCTCCTCGCCATCCAAGGCCATCGCTCGTGGAATTGGGATTTCATACAAAAGAGAGAGGGCTTTTGAAATGCTTTCTTGATGGCGCAAATCTACGTTCGCCAAACTATACATTTTAATTAAGCCCCGCGATAATCGCGTTCATTAGAAGGTTCTTCCGTAGGCGGCCATCTTGAGACGTGATGGCAACGATCTAATCGTAAACCATCCACGTACTTTCGATATCAAATGAGAGTACATAAATCTCTATAGCTAAACTTCCGAAACAGCAACGTTCCGCATTAAAGTCTCAAGAGAAAAGCAAGGAACTGTGGGAATGAACAGTTCGAACTTGGAAAACGGACACTTATAGAATATTTATGGGGAATTTAGCCAGCGCCTGTGCATTATTTACTGTTTTGCTTATAGTAAAGAGAAGGATTTTTTATAATTTTCTGACTTCTGGTTTGGAAGAATCCGAAAAGTTGTAAAAAAGTAAAAAGGGCTTGTGTTTTTCGGCACTTTTCGAAACAGTGGGAAGTGGGAACACGTTGAATTGAGAATAGGATATTAGGGAGACTGCGTTATTATTGCCCTTTATGCTTCTCGGACGGATACGGAATTTAAGTGGAACAATGGAGCGACTAACAACAACCCGAACAGCTGGAGTAGTTTTTATTTTTAATAAAAAAAATGCTGGGCAATGGGCAGTGCATCCGATTTAAGCCGAAAATTTTATTTTTTATAAAAAAAATATATGATGTATTTTTGTGCGGTTCAAGTGACACCTGTTTAGAGTTTAGACTATTCCAGCTAAAGGATCTTCTCTCTAGAGCTAGCCAGCAGGGAAGCCCTGAGCCAGTCGGCCTTTGATCAGTCTCATATCTAGCTCTATGGTAGCTACTCAGCGTTCCAAATAGTCTATGCAGCTGCATCTACCGTTTTTCTTGGCTAGAGGAATCTTACATGCGTCGTGTCTGCCATCAATTAATCGGCGAAGGAGAATTTTCTAGTGTCAAACACATAATTCTGGGCGTGTTTGTTTATTATAATATGAACCTCCTCTCACCGCAATTAAATCGGCTGCGTGGTGCGTCGTGTCAGCTTGTTACATACTCCGTATCCTACATTTTCTGGAACTTTAGTAAGCCTGAGAAATGTAAAATTTGAGAAAGATGTGTTGCAAAACCTACCAGCTAATGCTCTAGAGAGCTGAGTTTCCGAACCGGCTTGACTACACTAAAAGCACAAACCTTTCTCTTAGTGCAAGGACCCGTCCCCCGGCTCATACCGGGTATGATAGACCTTAGCTTTTCAAAGCGGTGATTAGTGATTGATTGGTGAGTATAGTTCGACACCCACTCAAATAACAAATAACGAATATCGATATTCGCGTTATAATAGCATATTATATCAGGGCAATTTTAGCCAATATCGATATTTATCGATATTCGTACGTCTGACAGACGGATTTGAGGCTTTTCACGTCAAAGTGGCTGTAATTTACGGACAAAAACAGACGGCTGCGAGTATTAATAACGGTTATTATATCGTATTATACGATATTGATATTCGTAAAAATCCAAATATCGATATTTGTCGAACTATATTGGTGAGTCCTTGGATACGTAGACGCTAAGTGCTACAAGTAGCACTTGAATGAAAAACAATGAAGAATAAAGAATGCAAGAAGCTAAACCATCTTTGTACGATGTTCATTGTTCATAATTTGTACGTTTTTCGTCTTGTACATTCTGGGTGATACGAATAAACAGCTCGACCGTGTGAATCGTGGTTCAACGAATAAAGCTACTTTCTCTTATCAGCCGTTGTAGAGAATGGATGTCGATCAGGTACTTTGAAGCGTATACATCGTTCCCTGATAACCTTTCTCCGAAACAGAGCTCGACTTTAGTATTGCAATTTGCGATTTGCGATTTGGTCTTGTCCTTTGTCCGTCATTTTGTCAGTACTACCTGGTACTTAGACTATGTTATTGTTACTGGTTACTTTGTGATTTATGCGTTATGTGTAGAATTCGCGCGGCGGTGGGCGGCGAGGTTGCATTTTCTGATTTCCATAGCTCTTGGTCACATCGGACAATGAACAAAATGACAAGTGACGAAAAATCGCGGCAACTGTGATTCATCATCGAACCATTGAAGCAAAACAGCAAAACACATTCGAACAACAATCTACAATCAACAATCGCTTATTTTACCGCTGATTTATAGAAAATCCAACTCTCACCCACAACAAAGCATGTCAAGTCTACGACGCAAACGCAATTTACTGGCGGATCGGTGTGCCATCTTCGAAGCAAATGCAAATAGCGACTCGCAGAGCGGTTCGTTCCTCACCAACCTGGCGCGCCGAAGAACGACAAACGATGCTGTCAAGGACGATTCAACGCAAGCGACAATGGATATAAGTGAAAATTCCTCAAATACGTTCGGCTCTGGGAGTCTTTCAGCATCGGCACGACGAAGCTCTTTGACGATTGAGACAATGAATGCCATAGGCGAAGACTCAATAAGCGACAACATGTACGAACACATTGGACCACCCATTCACATCACACGAAAGCGCGTTTCGGTATTGTCCGGAATGAATGTTTCGGATGTTACTTTCGAACCAATGTCACCTCAAGTTTCAAGCTCCAATTTGTTTCAGAACTCGTTGGACGATATACATCAACCCGTGACAGACGCTCCGGCTAAAGACAAAATTGTTGTATCCCCCCTCGAAACGGCGATCCGAGCTCATTGCCAATCGTGCCTCTGTATTTGAAGGATGCAGCTCTCCACCGTCTGGCCTTATATTCGCGCAAAGTAAATTTTCAGAACGTTCTGTAAAGAAGGAGCCATCGGCACAGAAATCTATTCAGCAAATTCAACACGGCGTTGCGCCCTTAAGAAAATCAGAAAAGAGCGAGTACACCGATACGGAAAAAGCGAGCAACCAAGGCGTCGCACAATCGATAAAGAAGGCGGCATCCAACATATCTGGAAAAGTAAAGCTATAAAGAGTGATGAAGAAATCGTGGAACACAGGCGACAGACTTCCAACAAACAGGAAACGCCAACAGATTTGAATACTTTGAGTAAAGCTTTGGAAAGTAAGGCCAACTTGGAAAAACAGCAACACATAACACGCCGGCCTAAAAGCACAAAGTCGGATTCGGAGAGCCACATCGCATCGATTATTCTTATCTCGCGAAAGAAATCACAGAGGTGTGATACGAAAAGTTCAAACGTATCCGATGTTTCTAGACCAGCGACGCCGCGAATAGAACGGTCGACAAACACAAAAGAGAGCCAGCCATCACCTCGACATACAATTCACAATTGTAGTCCAATCATTCGAAAAGCGGAAACGGGGTCGGCGAGCCAAGCTTCGCCTCGAGTAAAGTCAACTGAACAGCGAAAAGCAATGCTGAAGAAACTTTTGAAGATAAAGCGAAATTCTGCCCCGAAAGCAGTGTAGTGCGCTGATCATGGGTCCAAGGTCCAATGCTAGTGTAAGCGCTAGACACAAAGTACGAAATCTGATACGTTGAACGCTGTACGCTGTACTCTGTATAGATCAGACTGTTTCCAGATAATAGTTTTCTACTACTAGAGAAGAAGCGACGCGCAAAGCGCAAAGCAGGCTGTGGTTGTTGTTGCTGATAATAAGTATTTAAGATTTATATCGGGGCTATAATTCGGTTTGAAGTAAGTGACGAGTGACGAGTGACGACGAAGGTTGATAGTTGAAAATTGATATCTTCCCTCTAGTTCCTAGTTCACCAACTACATTATCGTTAAAGTTAAGAGGGCTGTTAGCCTCCGAACGTTTGCGTACTTTAAAGCCTACAGCGACTTCATTTGAATTGCACTTTGTATAGTGCTCAGTACCTTTGAGTCGTGATCTGTGAGTCATGAGTTCGGAGCCCACTTTTTACTATGGCCTGTCTGTACAATTTGTTTCATTGAAAATATGCAAAATTTCCAGTGAGAAAAATCGATGATACAAATTAGTACATGTTGTATGCCGCGTAATTTTGTCCTCGCGGCTCACACGCGCGATCTTTTCAAAACCATTCTCGTCCTCGAATAAATGAGGCGGCTGACGACGATACTCCTCCTTCTCGCATTGCGCAAAATTGCAGCAGTCAATTACTTGACAAAGCCACTTTTGAATTGTACAAAATCTTCAGCTATCCTTGTCTTAAACCCAGCACTCATGCTTCGTTTGCTCAGGTCGTCTTCGTTGCGAGATCTCATCTTCTATCCGACCAAACTGGACGACAGCCATGATGACACCGAGTCGTCGTCGACAAGCGAGGACTGTTCGCTTTCCAATAGCAATTCTACCGTAGTCTCTTTTGGTCGAGTTTACATAAAGCATGTACACGAAACCGATCAAGTCGACTGGTTGCTGTCGTGCTCAGTTGATGATTACGAGTTGAATAAGATGCATCACGCACGAGAAAGGAGGAAAGCCGCCATTGAGGTGAATCGAGGGACACTGACGATGGAGCAATTTCCTGAGCTGAGCTCTGTTGAGGCATACAAATTCATGGCCCAAACAAACTCACTAGTCTTTGAAGAGAAGCGACGCCGGCGGCTAGAACAAAAGAAGATGCAAGAGAACGCTAAGAAGGAGTCGTTCTTGTGGTTTCTCAACGCTTCCTGATTGTTGAATGGATTCATCTTTTTCGAAATCTAGACAGACAGCCACATGGGTTCCTTGGCATCGATCCATGCAAACATGGCCGCTTCACCGAGCATCAATTTCGATAGCGAGCACCGCGTGCCTTCAATTTACCTCTCCCACGAATCCGTTCAACATCCAGGTACGTAACGTCAGCAAAATGCGACACGTCAATAAAATGTTAAAGTAATTGCTAGTTTACGCAAAAAAAATATATTTTGATGGCATCAAAAGTCAACAATCTCCGCTTTGATGATGAAACTGTGAACTCGTGATTAGCTCCATAATGTGACTCAAACAAGCTCCTTCGCACGTTCATTCGTGTACAAAGTAGACCTATAAAAGTTCGTGTATAAAAGGCCATTGGTCTATGCTTCTCTACCGTCTTTACTGTGCATCATGAAGTGGAGCCCATATTTTTCCACTGATACAGAAGGCCGTCGATTGATCACTTTTTGATAAATGTTGTTGACCAGTGAGATGCATGTCGGGGCAAAACTCATTCAAAAAAAATTGAAATCGTTTCCACACCTCTTCGACAAACAATGAATTAGTGATTAGATAAACGTTACTTGGAGTAACCAGCTCATGGGCATCTAAATTTGTGACAAAGTGCAATGTTCTTCTTATTCTCTCCGATAACACATTGCCACGATTCTCCGACATTCCGAGATGCCTCAAGCGACGAGAGCTCTGTTTCGGACGATGGTGGTCGTTCATCAGTCTCCTTTGGTCGAGTTCAGGTCAAACATGTGCACGAAACCGATCAAGTCGAATGGATTTTGACGTGTTCGGTGGACGATTTTGAATTGAATCGCATGCATCATGCTCGAGAACGAAGGAAGGCAGTTGAAAGTCGTGGCTCGTTTACCCTAGAACAAATACTCGATTGGAGTACCATCGATGCGTACAAATATATGGCACAAACGCATTCCATTGGGTTTCAGCGAAGGCAGCGAAAACGTCAAGCTGAGGAGCAAAATTTGAACGCACACTCCCAACTCGAAGCACATTAAGAACAGACGCACTCCTCAGCCCACAAAAGGAGCGAGAAAGTAAAGTTCAGGAAACGAAGCGTTAAGGCTAAAGAGCCCTTATTTTGGTTCTGAATACAATTGCAAGAGTGTGCAATTATCTTCGATCACGCCTCGAGTTCCGTATTCGTTGTGTGCTTCCTTCATCGCCGACGTTATACTATCACCCCATCAACGTGTTGTTCTTCATGCAGGCAATTGTTGTGAAATTGTATATATTCAAAACGACTATCCAATAGGAAACACAAACTGTACTCTAATGTCACTATGCACGATGAATTCTCACGCTTTCGCTGCTGACTCGGTGTCTCTTAGGGATCCACCCGTTTCTTTCGCGGCGATACCATCGAGCGCCCTAATCGCGAAAAGGAATCCGCTCGTAAAAAGCGACGACCAGGGCGTGCATCCTTGTCGCTGTTATCGATACTGCTGCTGTGGTTAGGGTTTTTGCTCTTGCGGCTATCCCCGTTACTACGACTTTTGTTGTTGCAGTTATCACCGTTGCTGCTGTTGCTCGTGCGATGAGTTGCATTGCTGCTGCCTTTGTTGCTGCGGCTATGATTGCTAGTCGTGTGTGTATTTTCCTTTTCGTCTGTGTTTCGGAACCGACGGAGGGGTGATGCCGCACGACGAAGGGGGAGATACCGCGCGACGTAAAGGAGACGGACTGCGCGTGCGTTTTTCGGTAGGCAGTGTCGAAAGAGATGATGCTCGCACAAGAATACGGCGTCGATTGCTGTGTTCGGGGGGAGGTCGTGTCGCGACGCGAATCTTTCGGGGTTGTTGTGTCTCTTTTGTTTCTGCTTTTACTTTCGGTTTTCGTGTCGAAGACGCCATTCGTTGATATTCCTCGATTTTGAGAGCTCCAATGATGCGCTCCAGAGCCACGGCGGATTTGCGAATCTCGTGATGATCGACCGATTCAATGGTTGCGGCCTTGTCGCATTGAATCCAGTGCGTCGAAACGGTGCTAAAGTGTACACATTTCCTCGGGCTACTGTGCAAGCTTCCCGTGCCGTCTTCACTATAGCTGATGCAGCTCGAAACCGTCGAATCCGTCGAAGTGCTACTGTCCTGTTGTTGCCGTTGCTGCTGTCGCTGCGATCGTCGTTTCGGTGATGACGACGAGCGTCGCTCGGAAGGATGCATGATATCAATCAAAGACCGTGTTCGAGTTGGCTTTTTGCGATCAAGGAACAATGGCATCGTTGCGTTGCTTCTTCTTCGTCGTGCGAGGTCTGGAGGAAATCAAAGCAAGGATACATGAACGGCTTCCCGGAAATGTGAAAGAAATATCCGGGAGCCTTCTGTTGCGTTTTATGCACGACACGCAACCAACGTCGTCGTCGGTTTGAAATTTGCTGGTGCGAGTTTCTCGCAGAACGGAATGATGGAATGAAATTCTACACTTCCGTACATTCACTACATAAGGGTTTCTGACCGTGAATGAACTTCAGTAGTAAAATGCTACGCCTGTTTCTATTGCGATTATGCTGTTGGCTGTTGCGATATCTTTAACTACAGTTTATGTTACACTTCAAATGTCCAAGATCCATAACCAAGACTGACAAGTTTAGTACCGGACAGACAGATCGACGACTCCTCGAGTGCAGGCGACCCGGAGACGGAAAAACGAAACAACACGCGATCGACGACGGCGACGAGACAATGCTCTTATTTTCATGCATCTCGTCACTATCACGCATCTTGTCACGAAGAGGAGAAGTTACGTGATCATCAAGGGAACACTCGAGCAGTTCGAGAAACGCATGCAATGGCTTTTATAGACAGTCTAGTAAGGAGATCGCTGTAGAGCTTTTTCCTCAAAGTTCAAAGAAAAAGGGGAATTTGACGGCTGTGGTTGTCTTTGGCTTATCATTTTGATGAATTGACTGTCGGGCTTTTTTCTTACTTTGAAAGCAAATCGGTTTCGAGTGGCGCGTCGGCGTCAAATCCAAAACTGTGCAACTCATTTCTCCGAATATTTCACTTTCATCTGGCTAAACAATTCGTTGATGTCGAAATCACCAAACTTCCTCGGGTCTTGTCTACTTTGGAAGGCTCTAGCCAGTGCCTTGGGGAGTATGGAACCATTTAAATGACGAGAAGCGTAGCACAACTCGATCGTGTGCGTGTTGCGACAACAACGCTCGCATATCTCTTTGGGAGAATGGCGGTTTCGTTCCTCGGCGACGAGTTTGGCAGCCGGGGCCATTTCTACCGCAACGCGTACACCGTTAACCTTATAGCTGGCGTAACAACTTTCTGCGGTATGACTGTTTCGGCCGCAACGTTTGCAAGCCGGCATCCTTGGTCGAAGATTGTAGCGACTGGTCGTGGCGAGTGGAACTTGCTCCTAGGATTCTGTAGAGCTGGAGGAACCAACGATCTCCGTTTTTGCAAAGCATTCACTCGCAAAATGACTCGTTCGGCCGCAACGGTAACAAGCTGACTTGGCATGTCGCAATGCTTGTTTCAGTTCGGCCAGTTGTGCTTCCGTCAGCTCCACATTCGAGTAGGAGCCTCCACGCACGCGATCAATCCCATATATCAGCATCAAGGACTTGACTTGCGCATCTTCTTCGAATCCTGGAAGTCTTCCTGGTGCAACTTCGTGTAGGCTCTGAAGATCGACGGGAGGATAAAGTTGTGTCCAAGAGGAGCCTTGGCCTTTTTGGTGTTGCTTGTATCGACGAATCACATCGCTCGAACAACCAACATAGTACTTGTCGTCTTGCAAGGCCCGCACATAAATGTATTCCATCGCCCTTTCTTCGTCGAAAAATTAAGTTGCTTTGTTGGGAACATGAAATTAATGAGATGAGATGAATATGGAGAATCAACAAGACAACAATTCTTCTCCGTCGACATTATGCTCCGCTTCACGAAAAAGGATCACTTAACTGATACGGTCATTATGCCGACGCATCATCGGGCTTTGATCTACACGGGGTTAAGCATGACGTTGCTGTTGTGGACCTCCCTGCTGGGCTGGGGGAACTATTGCGAAGTCCCTTGGTCGACGCGTACTATATTCTTTTCATAAACTTGAATCGAGGTTCAAGAATAACTTCGTGGCGCAGGAGAAGTGACCCTACGGCGTGTTAAGTGCCAATTATCTCCGTTTTTGCAAAGCATTCACTGGCGAAATGACTCCCGTTCAATCGCTCAAGAAAGATGCAATTCTTTTATCTGCCACGCATGCACTATGCCGTTTGCATCGCCACTGAAAAAGGAGCCTCTCGACCCGCTTGCGATTGCATGGACCGCCGCCCCTTGTGTGGGTACAGTAAAGACGAGATCCAGTGCTGACAAGTTCGATGTGGATAACAGATTGCGGCATTGAATGGAACCGTCGCTCATTCCTAGTAACACAAGTGGATATCCCTCGCTACTTTCGCCGATCGTCATGCAGTGAATGGGAGTCGATATGTTTTTGGCGATGACTCCAACGCCGGTGAGGCAATCCCATGCTTTGATTGTGCCATCGAGTGAGGCACTACCAATGAACAAACCTTTTGGGGCTCGAATGAGCTGAAGCGACGTTATGGCACTAGAGTGTCCTGTGATTCCGGCAGGAATACGATATTGACATTGACCCGAGCGAACCTTCCATACTTGAATCGAACCATCATCACAACCACTCCAAAGTAAGTCTTGTTGCATCATTAGAACCAGGGCAGTAACTTTGGCTCCAGCTTGAATTTGTTGACCAAGTCTATACGATCGAACGGAGGAGTCAAAAGCCCACATGTGGATTTTCCCATCGTCTGAACCGGAAGCTATTTCCATTGTTGTATCAACAAACATGCAGCTTACACAGCTTTCGTGAGCAAATGGGGACTTTCGGGGAATCATATGCAACTCCAAAGGCGGATCGCCGGTCGATTCTAAATTCCAGATGTGAATCATTCCTTTCGATATGGACGAAGATAGTTGCCGTTGAAAGCCACAAGCAAAGCACTGCTTGTTCACCGCCAGGCAAAGGATCTCTCCGGACATGTTTCCTTCGAATATCTGTTGAAAGTTTCCGTTACTGTTCGTCTTCCAGAGACGCCAACACCCATCGGCGGTTCCGGTGAATAGTTTTCTTTCTTGACCCGGCCATACGGCAATGGAAGAAACCGGTGCTTTCTTTGTGACTTTGACGCTTCCGAGCAATTGTACGGCATGGGAAAAAGTGCAACTCGGCCCACGGGGACACTGGCCCTGGTTTAAAAAGTCACGACAGCTTTGAACGCTCAAATTTTGGTTTCGTATGACGGATTCGACGTAACGTCTTGTTGTTTGTGCTACATTAGTAAGTGAAGGTTCCGCATCAATTATTTGAATTTCCTGACATTCGCCATCATAGGAGTGCACATCGCTGGCGCGTGGGACATATCTTGCGATCGGTTCCTCCCCTGTGGGACACGCCCTCGATGAAGCTGTTGGTGATATTTGTTCGGGCTGCAAGCTAGATCCATCGATGGCACTTGCGGCATGACACCTGTCTGTTGTATGGTTGTCTCTGCCACAACGTCTGCAGGACAAATTCACATTGAGATGGTCTGTGGCTCGATTCACTGCAGAAATGGCAGTGCTTGGGTCTCCCTCCTCTCCTCCCGCTAACCAACGAGGCAATGCCCATTTTAAAGCCACAAAAACGGAGGATCGGTCCGATGATGTACGCCCTCCGTTAAATCCTACTACGCCAGTAATGCCCGTCCAATGCTCGTAGGAGATGGAATAAGCATGGTTATCCCTGTTTGCGGCTACACTTTCTTGACGGCGAGTATTTCTTCTGCTGAGTGAATCACTTTCCCTCGCGGCGTTGCATTGATGCGCATAGTGACCTGTACGACCACACCGCAAACAAGCTCCCCTGGCATGCCGAAGCGCACGCTGTAGTTCTTCTCTTTGTTGAGCAGTCAGTTGAATGTTGGAATAGGAACCACCCCGGACGCGATCGATTCCATGTTCCAACATTAACAACTTGACTTGCATATCTTCTTCCAGACCGGGGTGTCGTCCGGCTGCGTAGGAATATTCTATGGAAAGAGGGGGATACAAGCGGGTCCATGCCGATCCCTGTCCATTTTGATGATCTCGGAAGCGGCGCTCAACATTCTTCGAGCTTCCCACGTAATAGTTTCCTTGTTGGAGTAACAAAACATAAATGAACGGATTGTTGTCAGGTGCCATTAACACGGTCTGCCTAAACTGAATGGATTCCGATGATTCCTGACGGAAGTGAATGAGAAACGGTTGAAAGTGTGAAAACTGATTACGGAGTATCGCGTAAAACAGTTTCTTTTCTCGCTTTCACTGGTGAAGCAAGGGTCAAGGCGATGAAGCGAGAAAGCGCCATAACCATCATAAGAGTGATAACTTATATCCCATGTACTGTCGAAGGGTCTTTCTGTCTTTCTAGCTACTCTCTAGAGTTGGACATAGAGGCATTGATCGTTGCCATAATGTTCGCTACAAGTAATCGGATTTGGAAGTTACGAGACACCGGTGCGACAGAGGTATACAGCTTCGATCGATGGTTAACGGCCAAAGGATACGATGAACGATGAAGTGAAAATGAAAGAGCAATAAACGAGTCAAAAGAGAGTCAAGTAAATCGACCTTTTGACAAGAAAGAAGGGGAAAGACTTGCGGAAAAGGTCTTTATCAAGTTCGTGCGTTGCTAGTTTACGACGAGACAATCAATCGTCACTATAGTATCTTGACGGTCGATTAACATCTACTGCCGAACACACTGCAACGCAATAAGGAAGCTCCTCTATTAATGATTATACATCGATCTCGGCTAACGGATTATTGACATGCGCATCTTCGTCAAAGGCTGCTTTAATCTCTGGAGCGATGGTATGATATTGATTGAATGGCAACGAAGGATAGATCAGCGTCCGCGCCGGACGGTGAAGGCCATTTGTAATAACAATCAGCGGTGATTCTATTTCAAAAGATGGCTCGCCGGTTGTGTCATGTCTCGACGAGTGTTTGTTGTGTCCACGGTAACTCTGGGGTGTTTTTCACAACCCAATACAGCGTACCTCAACTCGTTCGGCTCTCGCTGCTGGTAGTCAAGCTTTTTAGAGAGTTGAATCCGCAGCCCAGTTGACAAAAACATTTGCCGGTTGTCAACAACTTGTAACAAAGTTGAACGGGGATGTATCTACTTGCATCATCGTCTGTTTCGATGGGGAATGTGGTCGTCATCGGCTCGTAACTATTCTCCAGAGATGTTACGGCAGTTCTCGAGCTAGGATCATCAATCAAAATGCCATTGATATCAAAAACTGAATGACACTGCTTGGCGGCATGGGTGTTTCTGCCACAACGTTCACACGTTGGTCGTCTCCTCGGATCCCCGCTATTCACTTTCACAGATCGCAACGTATCGGACACGAGAAGTGATCCATTGAGATCCAAAATGGCTTTGCAATCATTCGTGTCGTGAGTATTTCTCCCGCAGCGTTCGCACGAACATTTCGACAAATCTTCATTAGAGGGCTTGACACTCGTCGATCCACGCTGCTCGTCCCTCAACAATACACCGTGAATATCCGAAAGGGCGAAACACTGATCCACTGTGTGAGTGTTTCGGCCACAGCGTTCACACACCATTTGCTCCTGTGGCTCAGAAACTGCTCTATGGTGTTGGGTAGCTATTCGAACGCCTCTAACATCAAATGTGGCGAAACAACGATCAGCGGTGTGATTGTTGCGACCACAGCGCTCACAGTGCCTCAACGTTTGATCTTGGACCAGTCGATTATGGGAGGCGCCATGAACATGAAAAGTCTTTGTTGTTGAAAGTGAACCCACCATCGTTTGTGAGTCACATTGATTGGCAAAATGATTTTGTTGCCCGCATCGAAAGCATACCGACTCGGCGTGGCGAATCGTCTTTTCCAACATGGCCGTCTGCGTCGACGTTAAATGGACATTCGAATACGATCCTCCACGGACATGATCGATACCATGCTGCAACATCATCGACTTCACTTGTGCATCTTCTTCCAGTCCAGGATGTTTGTCGGGTGGAACAGCATATTGTTGCTGGATTTGTAAAGGAGGATACAATCGGGTCCACGCGGATCCTTGACCGTTTTGGTGTTCTTGGAATCGGCGTGCCACATCATTCGTGCAGCCAACATAATATTTACTATTCTGTAGCGCTAATACGTAAATGAATTGATTAGATAGTATCATGGCGAGAAACAATGACGGAGTGTGAGATTCAGAGCGAAACTCCAGTTTGCGAACTGCCGTAATGGAGTGAAATGAATAGCGAGTATGTATAGAAATGTCGATCAACGAGCGTAAGGTACCAATAAGGTACGGTACCGATAAATCCATCGCAAGAGGAAACACCGAAAACAATTTTTTCGCATGCGACGATCGATGTAGAAAACCGTAGCGACCTGGGACTGAATACATTGTATAGCCTCGTGAAGTACACCTTCTGACGTAAGCAGAAAGGGGTCTTGTTTTTTCTTGTGTCACGTTTAGTGCGACAGCAATTTCTGGCGACGCAATGATCCGCGGCATGCGCGCATTTCGACTTTGCGTCGACCATGGTGTCGTCCAAAATATAACGCTCCTCAACAAGCCGATAACTAAAGGAAAAGCGTTATCTGATACCCATTATTTTTAAGCTCATTTGACAAACAAGAAATACTCGATTGTAAACGATCCGCGAACTAACGGATTATTACTGTGTACGAATAGAAGAAAAGAGAAAATAAAATGCCTTCATTTCCGCTTCCTCCGCCTCCACCGCCCGGAAATAACGGGCACAAAGCGCAACAGTATCCGCAATCTACAGTTCCCAGCGCTCCTCGATTTACGGCTCCTCCTCCTCCGCAACCGCAGCTGCAGCAGCAGCAGCAGCCGATGACTTCACAACTGACGCAACCTGTCAACGGAGTTGCTTCTATAGCACAAAATGCTCGGTTTCTTCCTCCGCCTCCTCCCATGTCAGGAGGTAGCACCGGAGCACACAAAATAATGCCGCCTCCTCCAGTGAGACCGCCGACGACATTTTCAGCTCCGCCGTCGCTTGAGTCTACCGAAACATCCACGAGGCCGCAGCATGCCCCGGTGTCATTTTCGCCACCATCGCACAATCTGCCGAATCTTCCTCCTTCCCAGAGCCAGATACCCCCTGTAGCTCACCATTCTATGTCGCTTTCGCAATCGAGTCCGATGGTTCCCTCACAAAGTCATGTGCCTCCTTTAAGTGTGCACGGCCCTTCTGGTCAACCAACTCCGGGGCCTACAGATTCTTTACAACAGAGTTATGCGCCTCCTCCAGTTTCGCAACCGAGTCCGATGCCTGTGCCTCCTCCTGTCTTGCAACCGAACCAGATGCAACCGCCTCCTTCACAGAATCATTTGCCTTCTCCTTCTCCTTTTGGTGCCCAGGGCAATCCTCCTGTTTCTCAACCCAGTCAGATGCAACCACGTCCTCTACCGAGTCACGTGCCTCCTCCTCCTCCTTTTAACGCCCAGAGCAATCCTCCTGTTTCACAATCGTTTCATCAACATCCGCCTCCTCCACAGAGTCGCATGGCTCCCCCGCCGCAAGGAAACATGTATCCGCAGTCCTCACACAGTCAAATGCCAATGCATCCTCCCTCTTACGTGCCTCCTCCAGCACCTCCAAGTCAAATGTACCCACCTTCTACGTCCACCCCGAATATGTATCCTTCCTCGCAGAGTCACGCATATCCTCCGTCTCATGCTCGAGGTCCGCCCCCACCACCGATACCCTACAACGACAGCATTGACGTGTCTTTGATTCCACGTCCCCTGTCAACTCCATCATCATCGCCATACTATCCGCGGGCGCAAATGGGACAGCCCCCACCGTTGCAATTATCAGCGACCCTCATGGACGATGGGAATGCGGCGCCGCACGTATTGCGCAGTACCGTGTATCAATTTCCCGCCAGTCGTGCGCAATGGCATAGTACGGGCGATATACCGTTGGCTTTGCAGTGCGTGCCATTGGCAGTGCCGTCACAAGACTTTGTAGCGTCTTTGCCGGAAGAAATTGAAGAGACGAACGCGTCGGTACCCATGCTCCCGATTACCAATGCACCTCCTCGATGTACGAACTGTTTGGCCTACGCGAATCCATTTGCGACAGATCACAAATGCATCTTTTGCGGTGTGGGCCAAACGCAGGCTCTCGTCACGGCACGTCCGGAAGCCACGGTGGAATGGGAAGTGACCGGTCCTTACATCACACGTCCTACTCCCGTACAGCCGGTGCAATTGTACGTCTTGGATTTGACATCTCCTCACGTGGAAGCATACAAATCCATGTTGCAGCAATTAGGACAAGATATGACGGATCATTATCAGCAGCAAGCTTCCGGGGCGGCGCCGCGCATTGGTTTATGTCTCGTCTCTTCCATGGGCATTATGATCCCTCGGTGGAATGCTTCCAGTGGTGAAATATCATGTATGGTGGTTGCGGACGTAACAGAAGACCCTTTACACCCGCACCATTGGAGGACTGGACGTTTGTGATGAACGAGTCTGCTGACGCATGGTGCCAGCTCCTAGACAATCTGAATTTGAAACAATGGCGAAAGGAATCGTTTGCACGAAATGCGTATGGATTAGATGGATCAGAGTTAAGCTGTGGCGGAGCTGCCCTGGCGTTTCTTTCCAACGCCTTGGCCTCATCCGGAGGACGAGGAACGCTTTTGACTTGGCGAAGACCGAATTTCGGAGTGGGTAGCTTGGCGTATAGGGAAGAAAGTCAGGCGTTGCTATTGGGACGATCTAGAGCCGAGAACACGTTGACCTATGTACCAGTGCAAAGTCAAAAGAAGCCAGAAGGAAATGAAGATGAAACTGCCGCATTGTTTTATTCCAAACTGGCCGAAGAATGCGTCACAAATCGAGTGACCTTGGATATTGTCATGCATACAGGGTCGGTGAGCGTTAATAGCTTTTTAGGACTTGCTTCAATGGGTGAACTGTGTCGAGTTACGAGTGGACGCCTTTACTGGGTACAGGCAATGCAATGGGAAGAATCGCTTTACAACGATTTACGAAGCAACATTCGGGCATTCTCTGGTTGGGATGCAGTCTTCAAAGTTCGTTGTTCGGCTGGTGTACAAATTAAGAATTTCGTTTACGCTCCAGGCAAGTCGCGAGAAGGCGCCCTTGGTGATTCACCGGAACTCGAATTGGCTTCATTGTCTCCCAATACATGCATATCGGTGGAACTGGATCACCGCGTTGGCGGGCTTCCGAAATCTAGTTCGACGGTATACTTTCAAACAGCATTATTGTATACCTCTTTGTCGGGTCGACGATTGGTTCGCGTATCCACTTTGGCCATTCCTATCGCGAAATCGGCCAACGATGTATTCCAAGGCGCCGATTTTGCCGCCATTCTTCCCTATCTCGTGCGCACGACGCACGCGCATTTAATCAAAACCATCAACGAACAAAAGAAGGACGACAAACTGATACCCCGCCAAAAAGCGCGCGATGCATTGTACGCCACTTGCTTGAACATGCTGGTCAATTACCGACTGAACACTCCGGCGATATCCAGCCCCACCGGCCAATTATTGCTTCCATCAAGCTTACAACTTCTCCCGCTTTTTTGCATGTGTCTCATCAAATTGCCGCTGCTGGCCCCGGGGTTTCCCTGCCGCGATCCGGCCACCGGGGGTACTCGTATCCAACCATCGGGGGACGAACGAGGCTATTTCAATTTCCAGCTCCTCCAAAGCAACCCTTGTACTTGTATGTCACTCTTGTATCCGAATATCTATTCCATCGATTTGAATTCGCCAGACAACAACCAAGATATGCCACCGCTGGTGCGTCCTACGATGGAATCCTTTCAAGACGATGGCATTTATTTGATTGACGATGGTTTGCGAATTTTTCTATACTTGGGTCGCCTTGTTCCCGAGGACACGAAAGAACGGTGTGCCCGTCGTCGTCACGAACTGTTGGAGCATTGGTTGTCGCATGTCATCCGAAAGAGTCCACGTTCCACAAGTCCAGCCATCATTCCCGTCTTCCAACAACCCGATCATCAAGGATTGCGGGAAACGGGCATTTTAAGTTTGTTGGTCGAAGATGCCAATGTGGGAGAAAAGGATTACGTGGCCTTTTGACAAACATGCATTGTGATATTCGGAATCGCTTGCAATCGAAAAAATAAAATAATAATCATTATTTCGCTTTGTTGATGATAACTATTCTGTTATATTAGAAAGGCAATGTCAAATTCTTCCAATCGTCATCCAAGGTCGCTGGATCAAACGACCAACAATCGCTGTTGAACGAAGGAAATTCCGTTTGCAACCGTTCGCCCGCGTGCGGATCATCGATATTGATTTCCACTAGCCGGATATGGTGTTGTTGCGCTAAAGTCCGGACTTTTGTGTATGCCGATCGTAAATACTCATCAATTGTTGTTTCTTTTCGAGGTGGGTTTGTGGATCGTACGCATGCTGAACGGCGGCTTGCAATCCTTTCGTGATGCGGCTCGCTTCTTGATCATTCGCGGGTGCGATGCGGGTTTCTTTTCGCAAACCAAAGGACGCCAAAAACCGTTGTGTTTCCGAATGCCAATGCAACACGGACGTCGCCCAGGTCGCCGCATCGTGCCGCAGAGGCAAAATCCATACCGCGTCGGGATAATCTTTGACGAACAAGGGCAAAGCAAAATGTTGTGGCAAAAAATACCCGTACGGTTCGGAAGATTCGACGTGCATTGCCGTAAACACACGCGTCGTTTCATCGTCACCACAATTTTGCAACAATGGTTGTTCGTTGACAGCATTGTGATGAATCGTTTCACCGATCGTTCGTTCATTGCACGGAAATTGTGTTTTGGAAGAAGAATCACAACAGTAATGTCGACTCCTCGCCATTTGACACGCAAAAATTGATGAATCGCCAACGAACCCGAACGCGGCAATCCCACTTCGAGAATCATGTGCGGCAATGCTGTTGTAGGTTGTTGTTGTGATGATGACACAATCACCGTAGGAGTATTTCGCGGCCACGTAATCAACAAAAGACCGACGAGCGTCACAAAGAGACAAACAAGAAACGGTAATTGTTGATGATTACGAAGCGTCATTGTCATCTTGTGTTTGTTGGAGAAGGAAGCGAAGAAGGGAAAGGGAATGCTTATAAGGAATAATAAGGATTCAAACAAGAAGGAATGAAGATTAGCAGGTTCGTCATAATTAATGCGCATTTCTTTATTGCGTTCATTATTCATTTATCGAAAAAGAAACATGGAGTGTAGCATTGGTGCGCATGTACTGTGAGTACTACCCAAGTACGTCTGCATTTTTTCATTCACGAACTGCAAATCGCTTCATTACGAATCTACAGAGAAGATAGGCCTTGGATAAAATGACCTTTCCAACGGTTCGTAACTAGTTCCATATGCTTCGAAACGGCTGTTTTCTCGGTCGGGTGTTGGCTGGAACCAGAGGAGAGGCGGGGCCGGTGCTATCAAACGGACTCAGAAAGGTAGCATCCTTGGTGGCCCCGTTGGATGTCCCGACTTCTTCCGTGGGATCTTCGGTGGTATCATCCTTCTCTGTTGTTGTCTCCGATGTTTCATCATGCGCCTCTCCCAATGGACTGGTGGGAACCATGGATGGCGATGAAGTCGGAGCTCGTACGATGGTCGGCAAATTGGAATTATCTGGGTCTGTTTCCAAGACTGTTTCACTGGGAGCATAGACTGGAGGAATATCTAGGACCGTAACACTGGGAGGATCGAACGGATGATGGATGGGAACGTCAACTGGACCAGCACTTTTGGACGGACTATCCATCTCGGAGACTTTCATCGGTCCTTCGAATTCTGTCTCGCCGGTTATAATGCTCTCGGGAAACTCAAATGGAGCTGGGTCGTCCAAATTGGGCGGCTCCGTTTCAAGGGGATCATCCGGAATATCAGTTGTTGGTGGTTCAGTCGCGTCTGCCCGTTCCTTCGAGGGTGCGGTGGAAGGACGGGTATCGACTGCACTGGGTGTTATGGTTTCGAACGGTCGACTCGTTGTCACGGGAGTATCGCTGAGTGATGTCGGAGCCGCCGCTGGCGACTTGGTAGTGTCGCGATATTCATCCACCGTTTGATCTAACGGAACATCCAAGACCGTGCAATTTCCAGTCATTGGGGCGGCGCCCCATGTGGCATTGAGACAGGGGTACTCGTCGAGAAAATCGAGTGCATTTTTCACTTGGACAATACCGTATCCAAAGTCCGTATCGCATCCCTCTTCACCCACGTCTTTCGCAGTAGCCGCTAAAGCGAACCGTATTTGATGATTCGTGCATTCGGGATGGTGACTCCACACCAACGCCGCTGCTGCGGATGCATGCGGGACGGCCATGGACGTTCCGGAGTATTCGGCATAGATAAAAGATCCTGAACTATTGACCGACGTGGATAAAATCCCTACACCCGGTGCCATCAGCTCTATCGTAGGGCCGTAATTGGCCTGATCCCAAAACCACTCGGTTTCATCGACCGCCGATACCGAAATGACCGTTGGATCCGAAGCGGGATATTCTAGTTTCCACTCTCCCGCATTCCCCGCCGCCGCAAAGATCAGCATATTCTTTTCATTGTACAAACGCCGTATCAGTGTCTGCATAGCGTTACTCATTTGATCGCCACCCAAACTGAGACTGACGATTTGCGCACCCGCGGCCTCACACTGCTCGATGGCTTCTCGAATGTCGGATTCAAACGCATTGCCCGAGTCATCCAACCCACGTGTCACAAAGATGGGTATTTGACCCATCCCACGGACACCGATTCCATTGTTGGCTTTCGCCATGATAGTCCCCGCGACATGTGTACCATGTCCTCGTGCATCGTTGCTCCATCGAAGCAAGGTAGATACCCCCGCAGCACCTTCCGTTTCCCGATCCGCTCCCGTCACAAAATTAACGTCTAAATCGGGATGTTCCAAGGCAATGCCCGTATCCACAATGCAAACCGTGATCGGTGTTTCCCCCATGGTCACTTGATCGGCTTGTACCATCGAAATGCCGTAAGGAATAATTTCGTCTGGATTTTGTTCGGAAGTCAAGAATCGACCTTGTTTGGAATGCAACTCCGTTACATCCACCATGCGCTCCAAATATCCCTGTGCAAGCCATTGGGTATCGCGTTCGATGGCCACAATGCCCGGACTGTTTTCTAACAGCACGGCCGCCTCGTCTTCCAAATCCACCGACATTAAGTTTTCGCTGGCAAACCAGTGATGCATTTGCGTTGCATGCTGTAGTAGAAGTGCTTCACCGTCGGCCGTTTCGTATTGAATCCAATAGCGACGAGATTGTGTGTTGGACGACGCAGCGTTGAGGAGTCGTCGGTCTCCCGTCCGTTGCCGCAGCCTTGTTGACGGCTTTGCCTGTACGACAAGACAAAGGAGAGCACAGCATAGTTTTCGTAGTCGTAGCTTGTTCATGGTGCTGGGGGGAGTTGTTGGCTATATTCTATTGTGTCTCACATTTTGTTGATTTTGTGAGCATTCGTGTAAGAATCGAGTCGTTTGTAGATCTCGACAAAAATGTCGCTCCGATGATTTTGGCTCTCTTTGCACGGAAAGGTGTCTTACAACAAACAATATACAAAACAAAGTAGTATAATATTTTTATGTAGATGAACACGTGGCGCTTTGTCACACTTCAACGCCCCATCGTTCGACACGAAGGTTCGCGCGCGCAAAATTCTTCCGAGGTTTTGACACTTTTGCAAAAAAAAGATCGCAAATAACCTTTTGCGGATTTCTTGTTGATGCTGTTGTGTTGAAGCCCAATTGCTTCGCCTTTATCGTATTGGGTGCTTCTCCTGTGTATCTGTCGAGAACTCCATTCCTTATCTTGTTTCTGTTCTTATTTGAATCCTTTGTTACCATTTTTACGCGCTCTCCTTTAGTCTTTCCTTTGATAATTAACGAGCAAACATGGTGGCACCAAATGCGAACAAGAAGGAAACAAAGGTTTCGTACGAAAGTAAGTAGGAGAGATTACGGATTGTCTATTGCGCTTATACCTGCTACGATGCCTAACAACACCATCATTTCTCAATCATTATTTATTGTTTGCATCAACAAATCATTCATTCATTAATAAGCCTGCCGTAAACTCTCTGAAAATACCAACAACATTGAAGATCTGCCGGCCAGTTGCCGTGCGTACAGTGCCATTGTCGAACTCATGGAACAAAAGAAACTTAAAAGTCGGCCGACGGATCCCTTTGCGGGGATGCGAGCGGGTGCGGCGGTTGAAGCGAAACGAGCCAAAGCCGAAGGGCGCGGTACGTACATCTGTGTGTTCGTTGTTCGAACGAACCGTTCTTATGTATCTGATAAAATGATGTGTCTTCTAATATTCTCTTCATCCTCTTTCTTCAGAATCGCATCATCAACTTCAACGTCGTTTGAGTCGAGCAGGTGAACGTAAATTCACAAAGTAATAAATTTAAAGAAAAGGAGTAAGGCGCTTTCTTGGTATTATTCCTAATTCAACGTTATTCGTCATCGTTTGAAAAGTTAAAGCAAAGGATTAGAAAACTTGACGCTGATTAATTCGCTTATATTCTATCTATGAGGGTTGTATTTGGTCGGAACTCGCGCCTCTCTTCGACCCATACGGCCTACGATGAAGGACAGCGGAAAGATAGCTTTTATCATCGCAGTTAGCTAGGGCAAAGGGCTCTATCAAGCAGATATTAAACCCAGCTCCTAGCAAACGAATGTTGCAGTGTAAATTATCGTAGAGACGGTTGCCACACAATTCGTCTCGGCAACAGCGGGTAATTGCTGATATCTCAGTATTCGTCCAATTCTTTTGTCTTCCCACAAGGTGACGTAGCAAAGATTCCGCAATGGCGGCGGAGTTTCGATAGGCGATCAATGCCTATTTCATTCCCTCGACGGCACATAGAAATGAATATCGAAAACCATCACCAAGTTCTTCGAGATAGAGGGCGAACCGGGATCCAAATTGCTGCTGAATTGATGCGATAGAGAATCCCACTGTAGAACCTTTTCATCTCATACACTCGTTTCTGTCTGTAACGCCAAGACCCTCGATCGGTGGAACAGGTCCCGAAAACTCGACGAGAACCCTCTTGCGTCCAACATGACGAGGAGAGTCGAAGCTCTTCAAAAACGTTTGATTATATCATCCAGCATCAAGAAGAAATGATACTCCGTAGTATTTTTGTTCCGCGGCTCGTGAAATCATTGCGATGAAAGACATGAAAGACATGAAAGAAAGAAGAAGAAAAAAAAAACAAGAAAAAAATGACCAGAGTTGTTCTCGGAACGAGATGCCATTTTCTGGAAGTCGATTTTTGGGAGTTCGAGTTGAATACCGGTGCGCTATTTTCGTTTCAAAACGATATCGCGTACCGTACGTCATTCTGCGTAGAAACATACGTACGTAAACAACAGTACACGGTCTACAGAGCGGCGCGTGTTGGCCGGCGTGCGGTGCGTTGGGCATTCGATGCTTTTTTCTGCTTCGCAAAATCGCAAAAACAGACGCAGCCTCATTTTGCAAGGGAATCTCCCAAAATTGAGGTAAGTGAAAATCAAGAAAACGATGAGAGACGTTCATTTTCGATATTTATCGTAACTTGCTTCCAATGACGATGGATGTCAAGACACAATGTTAGGATCATCGGGATCTTAAAGCACATAGCACGAGAAAACACCCACTGATTGTCTTCTATTACGATGATGCTGCTGCAGCCTACAGCGGTGCTATGCTTTGCTCGTTCTCGTATTCTCACGTCGATAAAGATCCTGTTTGGCATCTCTGATTGACTGAATGCATCTTGCTTCTTCGTAACAATTGACTAACATGTATCGCTGCTCGTTCGTGCTCTGCTTCCTCTCTTCGGTCAGTTTCTAACCGTAAGAAAGACAGCCTTACATCCGTAGACTTCATTATTGAACGATCATGCCCGATTCGTGGGTCTCTCGTTTACGACACGCAATCGGTCCCGGTGGCTACGTCGACCAGATGCGCCGCAGTGTGCAATCGGTCGTCTTGTACGAAGCCTATCGGGCCGTAGAACCCTGCATGAATACCTTGCGTCCGTTTCAGCGCAAAGCGGCGTATCTGGAACAGTGTACGCATCTGCTGAAGCAATTGGTCGACGAAGGCGTGTTGTTGCAACATCAGAGTGCCGAAATCATGTACCGGACCATGTCAAGTCAAGCGCCCCTCGATGGGACGGCCGCCATTACGCGACATCGCGGATTGCAACAAGAATTGGAAACTTTGGCGGAAGCCATCAAGCCATTTTGGGTGACGGGACGGTCTCACGAAGAAGCGGTCGATCGATTGGCGCATCATTTCTTTGTACGTATATACTTAATGAATGTAGGGAACTTACTGCAGCGCACTCACACTCCTCTCTCTCTCTTTCTCTCTTCGCACACAGGAATCTCGATCGGACGGGATTCATCGTGGCCGGCCGACTCCACCCATGTGGGAACACGCCAACAATCACGTCATGTTGACCTTTCGTCTCTATTATCAAGGAGATCAGCTCAATACCAACTTTCCGGCCCCGGTATTGATGGTGGACTTGCAAGAACTGCGCAAAAAAGCCCGTAGTGAAGTGCCCGATTCGGCGGTAGTCAAGCCATCGCCCTCCAAGAAAATGATGGCCGAAGAAGAAGAGGAAAAGCGATTGACGGTACAGGAAGTACGTGAACATTTGGAATTACTCAAAGAGTTTGAAGGGGTGATTCCGGACGAAGAAATTGCGCAACGCAAGCGCGATTTGTTCTTGTCGCTGCCGGCGGTTCCCGCGAAACGCAACAAGACAGACGTATAAGAAGGGAAGAAAGAGAAATGTTGTTGCGTGTAATGAGAAATTCGACGTGAGGTCAAACTGCTTACATGAAAGTATTTATCTAATCATTATTTGTTTTGCCAAAATATAATACGTCCTTTCAAGTTTACAAACAAACATCAAACCACATTTTTCCATCCTCTTGCGATTTCAACCACAATCGTCGAAAATGACACAAAGCCATCAAAACGACCCGATTCGGTGTCGCGTCGCTGTTCCATATTTCCAAGGCATCTTCGTACGGAATGGGCGTCACCACGTTGGTTTGATTCCATTGTTCAATGGCTTGATTCATGTTTTCCCAACTCATTTGCATTTGCACAATCCGGGGTGCGGCACTGTATTCTTGTTCCGTAATGAACGGCAATCGAGTGTGATCTTGTGACGTGTCTTGAAACAACGAACAATTGTTGTTCGAAGTGCTTGACGAATGCTGCATACTTTGTTGTGTATTCTCGTCGTCGTTGTCCTCATCCTCGTCATCATGATTGGGATGAAATTGTGGGGACGACAAGGTTTGATGCAACAACAGCGTAGCGTCCGGATGATGTTGTTGCATTTCGTGTTGCAACAAACGCATCGGTGTACTGGACGACAGCTGGCGTCCGTTCGATTGTGTCGTTGTCGGATGATAATTGGTGGTTTTGACGGTACTTTTCGTGGATTCGACTGTCGTGGTCTGATTCCGGGGCGTCGTCGTACTGTCATTGGGTACGACACGAAAGCCGTGTGGCTTGGACAAGTCTTGCTCGAGATGATACTTTTGATCCAAATCACACGTGGTCAATAGTTGCAAAGGATCATCGTCTTCTTCATCGATCGTCAATTGCAAGTCCATTTCATGGTTCCGTACGTTTTCTTCGTTCATTTGAATATTGGAAGGCCGTCGGACCGCCGAACCAGTTGCTTGCTGCGCATGACCGGGCACGAGTGTCGGACAATAGAGAGCCGAATCATCTTCGGCGACAGTCCAGCGAGACGCCACGACGGTCGATGGTGCCTCCGATGTCGTTGATGATGACGATGTACTCTGTTGTTTCGAATGTTGATGTTCCACCAAGGACGATCGATTTGTCAACAAGAGTGCCATGGATTCATCCAATTGTTGCAACGCCACTTGAATCGAAGAAGCTCTTTTCGTATCCACAGTCGACGATCGAGCACTTTCCTGCCGAGTCGTCGTCGTCGACCGCATCTCCTCCTTGGTTTCTTCCCTGACGTTGGCGTTCTTTGGAGTCCCCTTTGTTACTGTCCATCTTTTCTTTGTACTGCTTTTTCGCCTTGTTCGATGATTTTCTTTCTCTTCCTTTTTCTGTTTATCTTGTAAGACGGAATCATAGAGAAGTGATTCGGGACACGGTTTGGGTCGTGTTGGAGGGTTGCTGGTCGTCGTCGTAATTTCCTGTACGGCAGGTTGTTTCCGTGACAGGCGTTCGATGGCTCGTTGCTGTTCGTGTTCGATTTCGAGAAAGGACGCCACTCGATTTTCGAATGGTACTGTGAATGGTTGTAAAGTATATTCTATTTGTTGCACACGATCTTCTTGTTCTTGGAGTCGTTGTTCTAACCGACGAGAAAGGTGAGAAATCAGTAGAATGATTTACAGACCATTTCGCATCGGACGTACCGACATTGAAATTGTGACTGATTTCGTGCGCCCATCGTTGTAAGGCTGATTGTAGCATACTTTGCTGGTTCGATGAAAGAAGAGCTTATTTTCGTGATGAAATGAAAGAGACGAGAAGAGAACGAATGAAGAATGAAACAAGACGACCATCATCGTCGTCGCATTTTTGTTTTTGTTGTTGTTGTTTGTTCTTGTTGTTGCGGTCTCTACGTCGTCCGCATCGCGCGCGTCACGTCAGCAACGGATACACAACGACGAAACTACAACGGACTTAACGTTCCGTTGTTTCTCACAGCCGGGCATTCGAAAAACGGTGCCGCGCACACATGTTTTGTTTATGCCTTCCTTTCATTCTTCGACTTTGCCTACTATCATCCTTCTTTCTCCTCTTCTTCAATCTCTGTTACTTCTCACACTCACTCACTCACTCACTCAACACTATGCCATCCCCTACACGACTGTCGTCGTGCGATATGGTCGATTCCGCTCTAGCAGCGTTGCAATTGTTGCATCAAAAGCATCCTTGTCCGGCAGCACTGCAACACCACATGGAGCACTGTTGTCGCACTTTACCAAAATTGCATCAAGCCTTACACGCCGGATTGGAGTGTTTGCAATTTAGCATACTACCACAAATGCTGCAACATCCGGCGGCATTGCCGCACTGGTTACCGCAATTGTTTTATTATCTGGTGAGATTGCACGATGGATTGATTTTGACGATTTCGGGCGAATGTCGTGCTTCCGAAGATCAACGCGCTATGTATCCCTTTCCCAGTCATTTACCACAATCGTCTCATACCTACCATAGTGGGATTTACAATGGCACGAGTTGGGATGAATGGAATGATTCTGAGCATGGTTTGGTGGTGCGATATTGTAAAGCCATTGGAAAATCCTCCCAATGGTGGGATCGTATGCTGGAAAAATTTCCCGTGATCGATCAATTTTGGAATCAATTGGAACATGAACAACAACAATTGCAACAACAATTCATGGAATGGCAATCCCGCATTTTACCGGCGCAACTGCAACACCACTGTCAAGCTGTTGTGCACAAAATGGTATTTACCGACAAGATGGAACAATTGACCGTGAAATGGCAAGGCACCACCTATCATTGGCAGCGTTTGCAACAATCGAACGAACGCGTGCTACCCTTGCAGTGGCAAACACCACAAGATTGGGAACCGGCGTTTGGAACGTGGGTGAAGTCGATCCTTCCGAAACACAATCCTACCGTGAAGCGACGACGGATTGTGCTCGAAGAAGAAGAAGAAAACAATGTGTCGCTTGCAAAGACTCCCGCCTTGAAAGTTCGCATTCACCAGGACACGTCGTCTCCTACACCTCTGCAGGAAACATCGATTCGGGAATTGAAACAACAATTTGGCGTCAATGTGACGCAATTGGAAGCCTCGCACGAGTTTGTCCAAGCCGAAGAACAACAAACGCGTCGCGAAGGAGAACGCATTGATCAGGATCGCTCTGTTTTGTCGGAAGACAACGCGGAAGAACGATTGGAATTGACCAAAGTGCGATTGCAACGATCGCGGCAAGTCTTGGAGCATTTATTACAAACTCAAGCCGAAGACGATGATTTGTTATGGAATGCGCGAGAACATGTCCGTCAACTCGCCATGGATGTGGGAAATCAATCCTTGTGGTATCCTGCTAGGCGTCAGGAATTTCATCTGCAACAAGCGCATCGCATGTTTCAGTTGGCGCAAACAATGGTCATGCAATCGCAAAGCAGTTTGTCGGAGACCGAGTTCTTTTATCAGCGAGTGTTATGTCTGGTACTGGGACAAGCACAAACGAATAGGGGAATTGTTTTGGTGGAACAACAGAAATATCGTGCCGCTCTCCAACAATTGTCAACAACGACCACGGTGGATCCCTTGCTGCAAATGATTCAACAACACTCGAAGGACGAATCACTGTTACAGCACGAATTGCAAGCGTGGCAATTGTATTCGTTGACGATGCGGTGGCGTGGTGTAGCCCATTGGCATTTGCACCGTCGGGAAAAGGCACATTCGTGTTGGAAGGACGCGGCGACGTGTTTATCCAAACTTCAGGGAGCCAAGCAGGAGGACAATGAACATTACCATGCATTAGTACAGGAATGCATCATGGCATGCGTAGTGTGTGCGGATCTGTTCCGTCAAGCTCTGCATCAGGAACTCGGCAATCGAAAGGAAACGACTACAATATTGCAGTCGTATTACGAAACGGCGCACTCTGCTTTGCGCGAAGCGGTCGGTTTGGCACAGTCGCTGCAGGCGCAAAATTGTTCCATGACGGATGAAGATGAGGCGAATGTTTACAATCCGGCGACGTTGCAAGAGGCTGCGACCGAATTGGAGCAATGGTGGAAGACACGCCAAGAGGCACAACAAGTGACATTGGCCACCGCTGACCTCCCCGTTCGTTTGGAGCGTTCCGACGTTACTCTCGCACCACCTCCATCGACACGTCGTTTAGTATGGAATCCGCAGTCTTCGTCGGGACAAAGACGAAGAAAGAAACTGCCACCGGACGGGAATTTTGATAACGCCACGATGAATATGGAAGAGGAAAGACACACGGCTGCCAATACACGCATTCCAGAATTACCTTGGGGGGACGCCTTGTTTCCCCGAAACGCTCGGGGTCAACCGATACTACCGACGTATTGTGGACCACCACCGATGGATCCGGAAATGGCGGTATTGGCCCAACGTTTGGGGATTGTGATTCCGCACTTTCAAACCATGAAAGAACGAAGTTAGGACGATTAGAGTATGGTTCGAGTATAGTCTAGCTTGTTATACTATACTCATTTTTCTAATTTGTGATCGCACTATTAATTATCCCAACAAATCATGCGGCAATCCGATCCCCGCTTGTTTCAACAAGGCCTTACTCATGCGTTTTTGCGGGATCGAATGAATCAATCCCTGCAGTAGCAACAATTCCTGTTGGTCTTGACTCAAATTGGGACGCAAGAGATCCGGTTGGGTACTCAAATGCGCACACGTAATCGCGGTCGCCACCGATAAATTGAAGGATTCCGCAAATCCCACCATTGGTAGTGTAAAGAGTTCATCCGCGGCGTCCTTCATTTCGGTCGTAATGCCACGTTCTTCATTGCCCATGACAATACAAATCGATTCGTTGGTGGGCCATTCAATGTCACGAATATCTTTCGCGTCCGGTGACAAACAGGAAGCGTAGATGCGACAGTTGTGTTGCTGTTTGTATTTTTGTAACGTCGACGTCAAAGTCGCATCTTGTTGAATAATGTATTGTTGCAAAGTCATCCATTGCGCACTCCCCATGGCCGTTTTGACACCCTTCTTCTGGGACAGTGCCATGGTTCCTTGATACAGAGACGGCTGTAAAAAGACATCGGCGTCTTGTATGCCAAACGAATCCAAAGTCCGCAAACAGGCAAAGACATTGGAGGGGTTGGCGGGATTTTCAAACAAGAAACGAACATTTTGGGTTCTTTTTTCGAGGACGGATTGAATGCGTTCGACGCGGGAAGGTCGGACGTACGGCAACAAGGCGGCAATGGAGTCTTTTACTTGTGTTGCCGACAGTGATTGCCATAATTGTTGTTTGTTCATGGATAAATTGTTGCTATTTTGTGATATTTCATCGTCGTCGTCGTCTGGTTGGAAAAACGTGCATCCTTTTTCGGTTTGCGACTGAATTCAAACGTTTCCCATTCCAGTTCATTGTTGTTTGTCGTCGTTGTAGTCGAAGATGTAGCCAGTAATCGAGAGAAGCCTCGACTTTTGAAAGGCGTTGCCTTGAATTGGGTAATGACGAAGGAATGAGTTCGAGAGATTGATAAGAAAAGCATGATGCTAGTGAAAGTCGACGAAACGAGAAAGCGGTCCTTTTCGTGAAGCATTTTTGTTGCGAGTTCCTCGTCTTGGAAACGCTATTGCTTTCCTGATTAGCAATTAAATCAATCGTAGTTAGATAGTGTATCAGTGGCGTAGAAAATGAATACTTTCCCTTGAATAATACGCTTTTTGTTGTTCCTGATATTCTGAAAATGAGAAAACGCGATTACGACGCGACGCGAGACGAGACGACGAACGGAGGAAAAATTGTTTATCATTCCCGAGCGGTAGGACGAACAGACGTGGCTATGTTCGAGATTCGAGACTGCCAACAACAACTACTACGGAGCACTAGTACTAAATATTTGTCACCCCTCAAAATCACAAAAAAATCCAGACAGATCCACCAACAGTAACGTTCTCATTCTTAATCCTTTTTTTATAACAAATAATATTATTCCTAATTGCTCCACCAGCAGTCAAAAAAGATCGTTGGTGATCTCTTCAACTGTGATCCGTAGGACCATCATCGGACGAAAGACGAAACTGGAAACGGCGACGGTCCATTTCGTTCGTCTGCCGTCCATCCGCAATCAGGTCCTTTTGTGAGGACATACGTGCAGACCAAGCTCTGACACATCATCGGAACTGATGAGTTGCTCTCCGACGTGGCGTGGATTATGTATATGAAGATAACAGTACAGGAACGGTACTCATGAGAATGCCAATGGCGTGTTTCAACGAAAAGAACGATCGAACGATAACGAGAAAGCAAAGCAACAAGCAATAACAATCCGGCAACGATCATCCAACCATCTTGTGTTCATGTGAACGATTGACTACTCCGAAATTACTAGAAACAGCAAGATTGTTACGTGATGATGAGACACTGGGCGGTAATTGCAACGATACTCGTTGTGCTGCAGCGACACGGTGACGCCTTGGTTCCTTCGTTGGCCATTCGACGACCTACAACACAGTTACAAGCTACAACAACTACAACCAATGAAGCCTGGGAACGTTTAACGAATCGTCTACAAGAAGCAACCGTATCGCCGCCTCTTTGGGAGAGTCAACGAGCAATGAATTGCTTTCGATGAAACAACAAGTCGTTTCCTGGTTCAGCCATTTGTCCGATGTCTCGTCATGGACACCGCCTTTCACGGCATCACCTCTCACATGGGCGGTTGTGACCATCCTCTCGACACTTTCGTTGTTGTATACACTCTCGTTTCCGGCACCCGATTATCGACAAAACAAAGAACCGTACGCGCGAGGACAATACGATCCGATTGCCGCCCAATTGTATTATCCCCAACAGGCTCCATTAGTGGTGTTACAACGATTGTTGCAATTGTTTCGATTGTCGAATAGTTTCATTTGGAAGGTATTCATTTGGGACAAGTACATTATGAAACAAAATACCAACAATCCTGTCATACAACAACAACGCGCGAACGAATTGTTGTCGATTGTCCAACAATTGGGTCCGACGGCCATCAAAATTGGACAAGCGCTCAGTGTACGGCCCGACTTGATTGCTTCGGAATATGCTCAGGCGTTGGCGACCTTGCAAGATGCGGTCCCGCCCTTTGAAAATGCCCAACCGGTCTGGGAACAGTACACGGCCGATCAAATTCCTCCCAATGTGCAGGTCAATTTTGATCAACCGCCCATGGCCAGTGCGAGTATTGGACAAGTCTATCAAGGCACGATTCCCGAAACGGGACAAACGGTAGCCATCAAATTGCAACGACCGAATGTGTTGGCGGAAATTGCACTCGATTTGTATATTGTACAAAATATCTTGTTGCCCCTGTATCAAAGTATTCCGGCAAATGCGAATTCCAATTTACAACCCTTGATTCAAGAATGGGGACGCGGGTTTATTGCCGAATTGGATTATCGACAAGAAGCACGAACGACGATGCAATTCAATCAGGCGATGCAAGAACGGCAATTGGACAAGGTATTGATGGCACCGAAGGTCGTGTGGTACTCGGAACGTGTGCTCATGACGGAATGGGTCTTTGGAAAACGGTTGGATCAAATCGATGATCCGAAATTGGTTCCACAATATTGTTCGGTCGCATTGAATGCGTATTTGATCATGTTGCTGGAACTGCAGCAGTTGCATTGTGATCCGCATCGTACGTAGTTCTGGGATGGTGATCGTTACTCGGATGTTGTCATTCTCACGTTGCTGTCTTTTTTTCTCCCGACAATTTTCAGCCGGAAATTTGTTAATATCGTCCAAAGACAACAAACTGTGTATTCTCGATTTTGGCATGACGTTACCCATCGACTCCAATCTACAGTACCGATTACTGGAATTTGTGGCACATTTGACGGCCGAACAATACGATTCATTGCCCCAAGATCTGTGTCAATTGGGATTTTTGAAACCGGAAAAATTGGAATTCGCCCAACGAAGTGGCGTGTTAGAACCCTTGAAATACTTTTTGAAGCAGGCGGGAAAAGGAGGTGGTGCCGATCAAGTTCGGGAACGCATCTTTGACGAATATCGCGCCAAATATCCGGGTTTGTCCGATGACGAATTACGGATCGAAATGCGTAGCGAAATGAAATCGCGGATGCAAGACATTGTGCAACGCGAAAGTATTGCGACCGGCATTACGATGCAAGTCGAAGATTTGCAGGAACAAAATCGTGATTCGTTTCAAATTCCGGAGTGGTTCGTGTACACCTCCCGGGCCTTTTTGACGTTGGAAGGTGTCAGTTTGCAAGCCGATCCGTCGTATTCGTTGATTCAATCGTGTTTTCCGTACGTTGCCCAACGACTGGTGGCCGATGAAGATCCACGGGCCAAGCGGGCCTTGCAGGAATTGTTGTACGGGAGCATGGACAACACCCGGGCCAAGCGATTGCAAGATTTGGCACAAGGCATCACTTCATACAAGGCCACCAATACGAAAACCGTGAGTGCCCAAGACAACACTGCAGCAACCATTGCGTTGATCAAAGATGGGGCCGACATTTTGTTGAATCCCAAGGGCAATTTGTTACAAACCATTCTATTGGAAGAAGGTGCCTTGGCCGCATCGGCGCAAGTCAAAGACTTGTTGCAACAAAATTTGTTGTTACCGAGTCGTGTACGGGAACTTTTGTCCTTACCCAAGGAGATTGAGTTGCCCTTGGAGAAGCCCTTGCAGGTCTTGTTACGAAAAACGCCGTCCGAAGAACAAGCCCAAACGTTGGCGAGTACTTTGTTCGAAATGGTCCAAGAGCAGCAGCAACCATCGTTGCCGTCACGATCACTCGAACTCGAACAAACGGCAATTCTGTTGAAAGAATTGCGCGAATCGGCTCCGAAATACGGCCCATGGATGGGTACTTTGGGAAACAAATTTGTGGCGCAATTGTGGAAAACCGTACAAAACAATTGGCAACAATTGGAGAAACAATAGGATGATGTGTTTCAACTTTCAATATAAAATAGAAGCAACAACTCAGTGACAATCGTTTCTTGGTCGTTCGTTAGTACTTTTCAGTGTAACGCGATAGCGGAGAGTGTCGAAGTTTCTGGCGAAGAACATCCGTTCGTGCGATCGCTCTCATATAGGATCTCTTTTCTGTAAAGAAAGAAGGACGACGATCGAATGTCGTTCTTTGCCTGTCAGTAAATTCGTTCCTAGAGAAAGCTCCTGCAGCAATGTTTTCCAACGACGATCTCTCTCCTGAAAAGAACCGGTTGATTGTTTCGTCTCTGTTGCGTCGTTCTCCTTCACATAACTGGATCCCTAGAGATCACTTTCTGGAGGTAAAGGAGCGTCAAAAAAATAATGAAGTCATTGGATCCGAAAAATAGGGTGCTTTCGCAACAACATCCGTGAGATGCTCATTTTTGTTTCTTGTCGAGCGAAACAAATTTTGGAAAAAAAGCCCGCACAAAAAGCACGAAGAAAGTGCTACTTATTTTCATACAGTGCAATCCCTTGTGTAGTCGTTCCGGCATCTCATGTTGCAGTTAAAGTACGTGTCAAAGAACAAAAAACGAAAACACGTTTTCAATAAATAAATCCTCGTTCCATACATACCAACGACTCTTTGAGAAATATAGCCTAAGTAAGTTCTGTAGCACGATACGTACTTAAAGGAGTCGTTCTTCGCTAGGGGTACCAAAGAGTACTTTGGGGCACGAGTCCTTGGATCGCCTCTCGCTGAAAGATTTTCGCATTGCGCCAGCACAAAGACACAACAACAACTATTGCAAAGAAAGAGGCCGCCTGTGTGTTCCATTCTACTCCGTAACAAACAACACATTCTTTTTTCTCATTCAACATCATTATGATCAAAACGATTGCTCACGAAGTCGCGTACTGGACGTCTTGTTTGGTAATTGCGGCCGCTCTCGCGGTCTTTCGGACCGTCGTCTTTCTATTGCCCGTCTCCTTTCTCAAGAAAGTCTTTACCGCGAAGATGGAAAAGTTGGGTATTTTGGTAACCAATGGTCCCAAAGCAATTGGGTTTGATAAAAACAAATACACGGCCGAAATGGTGATTCACAGTGATGCCTTTTACAAGCATTTGGGGGACGGACCGTTGTTGCATGTCTTGGGAGATACGTACATGGTAAGTCCGTCGTCGTCGTCGTTTGTTATGGTTGGTTGTTGCTGTGTATGCCAAGAATGAAGAGGAAGAATGCTTTCCAAAAGTGTATCTTTTTCGCGGTTGCACAATCTAGAACTTGATCGTTTCACTCAACTGTGCTTCTTATTTAAGGACGGCTTGTGGACGGATTTCGATGAAAGCAAAGTCCAGGAAGCCATTTTTCTCAAAGCCCCCATGCGCAGTCATCCCATGGGACCCTTATGGGAATGGAATCACGTCGCGCGCAACCAACAAACGGTCAAATTGAGCAAGCGGGTCGCCGAAGAACATTACGATTTGGGCAATGATTTGTATGCGGCGTTTTTGGATGAAACCATGACGTATACCTGTGCGTACTGGACACCGGAGACACGTACCCTCAAGGATGCCCAGATTGCCAAACTCGATTTGATTGCGCGAAAACTCAAACTCAAGCCGGGTTTGAAAGTCCTCGAAATTGGTTGTGGGTTCGGAGGGGCCGCCAAGTATATGGCCGAAAACTATGGTGTTTCCGTGGTCGGTTACAACATTTCCGTCGAACAGGTCAAGATTGCGCGGGAACGCACCAAGGGATTGCCGGTCGAAATTCGGGTCGAAGATTACCGCAATGCGAACGAAAAATTTGATCGCATTTTTTCCGTGGGATTCTTTGAAGCGGTCGGTTCGCACAATTTCCGTGCCTACTTTGAAGTCTGTGATCGTTGCTTGAAAGAAGATGGCATCATGCTCTTGCATACCATTACGAGCAGTACCACCCGTATGTTGCGCGCCGGAGGGTGGTTGAACAAGTACATCTTTCCCGGTGGCGAATTGCCCTTTACTTACGAGTTGGTGACCGAAGCCGATCCCATGTTCCGTGTCGAAGATATGCACAACATGGGAGACTCGTACGCCAAGACCTTAAAGGTGTGGAACGACAACTTCAATCGTGCGTGGCCGGAACTCAAGCCGAAATACGATTCGTACTTTGGTGGCAAGTTCAAGCGCTGCTGGAACAATTATTTGCAAGTGTGCCGCGCTTGTTTCGATGCCGGGTCGGTCAGCTTGATTCAAGTCGTGTACACGCGGGACGGTGTGAAGGGAGGATACATCTGTGAGCGTTAAACATTTATGAGCAACAATTTTTAAAAGTAATCTTCTAGTAGGAATAGAAATTGGAAGTTATTATTTGGTCTTTCTGGTTTGTTTCAAACGGATTGTCAATGACGCGAAATTACGTCAGTCAGAATTTCTGTCTGAATATATTTACATCACAGGCATGTCAGTCAGAATTTCTGAATGATTAGAAGAACTGCTTTAATAATAGAAGAATGAATCGTTCGTTATTGTTGTAACAGACATGCTACCTAGAATTCAGATCATTCAAAAACCAATATAGAAAATGCGTTTCTAGTAAAAGCAGCATACATTTGTCAAAAGTTGTTGTCTCTCTAGTTCATTTTTATATCTATGCGTATTCTAGTTGTGTCCGCAACAAGAAGGTCGAACCTTCTCGGACTGATGCACAAAAACTTTCATGGTTGCGGTGTCCAGCAATGCAACCGATGAACTGTAATAGAGAGTAAAAGACAAGTGACAGCATTAGCCTCCAAACCCGTACAAGGTCTTGCCTTGACGTTTCAGGGCATGCACGACATCCATGGCCGTGACGGTCATGCGACGGGCGTGATCCGTGTAGATGACACTGTCGCGAATCAGATTCTCCAAAAAACTTTCAAGACGCCGCGCGTCTCTTCGTAAATGAATCCCGAAATGCGTTTCACGCCACCCCGCCGCGCGAGACGACGAATGGCGGGTTTGGTAATACCCTGGATATTATCGCGAAGTACTTTACGATGGCGCTTGGCGCCTCCCTTACCGAGAGCCTTGTTTCCTTTTCCGCGGCCGGACATGTTTGTTGAACTGCTTGTGATGTTGATAAAATGCGACGGAGCGAAATTAATGATCGGAGGGAGATTTTGACGACAAAGAATGCAACGAGAAAACGCGTTTTGTGTCTTTTATTCCAGTAGTAAGAATACGTGCATTTCTACATACGAGGCTCTAGTACATTATTCTACACAAAAAGTGGCGCGAAACGCCGAGCCTCTCGTTTGCGCCTTTAGTTTGCGCGACCAGCGATAATCTTGAACCTTACTAGCCTTTGTTTTCCCTTTTCCTGACGGTCGTCCGCGCAAAGGGAATGAAAAAGTCTCTTTTCCACATCATCACTCGGAAAAGCATTTCGTTCTTCTTCGTTGTTGTTGTTTCCATAATAATACATTCTAATCTTTCAATAAGCATGTTCTCGAGAGTTACATTCATTCATACAAATCGAATGGCCGGCATCCGCCGCCTTACCAGCCGGCCGACCAAATTACCCGACAATGCGACACCCGAACAAGTCCAAGCGTATTTGCGTCAAGCGAATGCGACCATGGAACAATATCATCACACGCGAGAATTGGCCCGACAGGGAAAATTGCCGAACAAAAATGCACATCACGGCCCGGCGGCGGCCGATTCGACGGGAACGATGCAATTGGGAATTGTGGCGTTCTTTCTCGTGGCGTTTGCTTGTACGCCGCTGATTGGCAAGAAAATGGCACAGGATCCCGAATTTCGTTCTCGCTTTTCGTTTTATGATTATACCGTCCGAAAACCCGAAGCACCGTGGACCCGACAAGAATTGCACGAACAAATGGTGGCGGTCGAGAAAGAATTGCGGGAACGGGCGATTCAGGGAGACTTTGATCCAGAAAAATTGGATGCCTTGCAACGGCAATTTCGGAAGTTGGATCGAAGTGATGAATCATCGAATTATCCATCGGCGTGGGATCGGATCCATCCTGGTTTAGAAAAGGGAGAAAAAACTCAATGAGGACGATTGATTAGTTTGCAATATCTAATGAAGCAACGATAAACTATTCTGTACGACAAAGATAACTGAATGATAGAAGGTAGCCGCTTTTATTTTCTCTCTAATCATCTTCTAAATCGTCCAAATCATCATCGTCTTGTAAAAACAACTCTTGATTGACATGCTCCGCCAGCTGTTCCACTTTATCTTCGGATACACCATTGTTGCTGCTCACAATATCATCATCCTCACGATCCACAAAGAGTTCTTTCTTGTACTCGTACAAGTCACGTCCCGACAAGATCGATAAGCCTTTCCCACCCTTTTTCTTTTTGAACTCTTGTTCGACGGTCTTTTGCACGGTTTCCGCTTTTTGCTTTCGTTTCCGTTCTTTCCACGCCGCAAAGGTTTCCGGAGTCACCGGTGTCCCCTTGCCTTGCAATTGTTTCACTTTTTCTTGTCGTTGCTGTTCAATTTCATCTTCTAATGTGGGGACATAATCCGGATTGTCCTGTTTCAGTTTGTCCGCCATCTCTTGGGCATCCATCTGGTACATTAATTTCATCGCGCGACTCGTCGAATTTTTCGGGGCATTGTCATCGTTGTGATCACGGCCTTTGGCTTCAATTTTGGCGCCCGTCGGTTTGTTCTTTTGGACGGCCAAGAGAGCGGCGCCAAAGAGAGCTTCCTGCTCTTCCTTTGCGGCTTTTTTGCGCGCTTTCATTTCTTCCTTGTGCTTTTTGCGCTGTTCTTCGAGTTTGCGTAATTTAGGGTCTCCGGAATTCATAATATTCTTTTGAATGCTTTCGACTTGTTGTTGTACTTTTTTTGATTTGCTTTTGTTTTTCAGCCCGAACGTTTTGTCTTCAATCGCTTTTTGTTTTTGCTTTTGCAAGGCCTTTTGGAGACCTCGGGGGCATTTTTCTTGGGCATTGTAGTTTAGAAAGAAGTGTGATAGGAGGCGATTGAGTAGAATAGAACGGAAAGGATAAGTTTGAATTGAAAGGTGAGTTGTTTTTATTGCTTCCCCTCGTTTCGTTTCGCGTCATCGTCGTCGATCTCTTTTGCAAAAAGTCGTCGGCGCGAACAATTGCATGAATCTAAACGGTAAACCCTGGGTTCTTCGTACACGTCCGTCGCGATACAAAAATAGTACGAACACGGATTAACGCGTCTCAGTTTCATATAAGCTCATTATGTACACGGTCTGTCATTGCTTTTTTCATGAAATTTTTCACCGCGTAACATCGCGGTAAAATTCAGATCTTAGCGTGTCAATAAAAATGTGAAATCATGGTCCGAATGGATGCAAACACTTTGAATCGATTCAATAAAATATATGAAATAATATCGAGGTGTTTGCATCCATTCGGACCATGTATATATTTATTTATAAGAACGCTAAAATCAACATTTTGCCGTGATGTTACGCGGTGAATTTTTGTGCCAGCAGCGCAGTACACTAAGACACAGTAGGAGGCGCGTGGATGTCTGATGCGACATTTCGGCCATATGCCCAACCCAGGGTTTACCGTTTAGATTCATGACAATTGCACCACACAACAAGAGAGGAGAGGAGCGACGGCAAGACATCATAGCTAAAACCTTGCTTAGCGAGTGGATAGTAAATAAGTTTACTGTTTTGAGTGTCGTAAACATGAGTACAATTTACTATCAGTGTCACGGCTCGTGCTTTCTGCGACGAAACGGCCCCAAAGTTAACACTCCCATTGCGTGTTCGATTTATTTCGTTGAAACCGTCGAACATTTTCATACGAAAGACATAAGATACGAAAGCGTTGGGGAAATGACTATAACCTTTTGGTGTACTTTCCGAAGGCGAAACGTCAAAGGCGTTTCACACGGAAACACGATAAATCATTCATTCGTTTCAAGTTGTTTCGAGCATTGCACATTCATTCCGTCCAACAAACACACGAAACAAAGGTCGACCCCACAAAAAGCAACATGATACGACCCGCCACTGCCTTGAAACGGAGCAAGCGATGGCTGATCCACTGGAAAACAGTGTCGCATGACACCGCGTCGTCACCCATCTGGCTGATGATTGTGTGCATCGGCACACTTTGTTCGCAGAACACTTTCTGGTGGCAACCACTGCTCACGGTAGCTTTATTCCTTGTTTGTTACTACTTCTGGCACAAGCGGACACCAACGAAGGGTCGCTACATACCGCTATTGTTCAACGAGGCCTTCTTACTTCGACACTATCTGTCACCTGGATTGGAATCGCGGTTCACCTGTTCCAATCCAAAGGAAGATTTGCCCCACATTTTGAAGCATTTGCGACAGCGCGTCCAGCAAATGGCGCTTTTCAATCCGTGGTTGTGTGGCTATTTGAAAACAAATTGCGGTATTCCATCGATATGGACCGACGAGACCCAACCATCCATCGATCGTTTGTTCTACGAGATTCGTGTCGACGACCCTTGTGACATGGAACTGGTTCTCACACAACAAACATCGGTGGAAATTGGAGCAAAGGTTCTCAATACCAACAAACCCTTTCTCAAGATTTGTGTCGTTTATTCTCCCGAATGTCATGATTACTATGTTACGGTCTGCGTGACGCATATGGTCGGAGAGCCGAATTTGCTGTACCAACTTTGGGGAATGCTCGCATCCAATGCTCCCATTGTACCACTCTGGGCCGATCGTCATCATTCCTACAAGAAACACCCTTTGACGGCACTGAAAGGAGCCGCCCGTGGGAAATTCTTGTATTATTTCCTTTCCAGTCAAGCCAGCATTTTCCGTACGATCTGGGCGGGGCATCAGCATTCCAAAGACCAACCACAACCCATTTTACACAGAAGATACGTGAATATGGAATGGGTACAGAAAAAAAAGGAAGCTTATCAAAAGCGGCGGTCGGAGCTCGATGGATCTCCCAGTTACGTTTCGACGCAGGATGTCTTGACCACTTGGTTCTTTTCTCAGCTCAAACCATCGTGTGTCTGCGTGGCTTATTCACTGCACGACCGCGCAGAGTACGTGACGATGCAGCATATGGGGAATTATTTGGAAGCTTTGGTCTTGTTTCCCGACGAGTATTCCAATCCGGGTCACGTCCGTCGCGCCGTGGCCACGGCGGGAGAATGGGCACCCGTAAATAATCGTTCCGGGCGAGACGATTATTCCGCCGGATTGGTCACAGGATGGCACTCCCGTTACGTTGATTTGGAATTACCACGCAGTACTCGACAAACGCACTTGCCTCTGCGTGGAGCCATGTTCACCGGAATGATTCCCCGCGTCTTGCCATGCATGTGCTTGTTTCGGACATCGCGAGATCAGTTTGCCGTTGTGACACTTTCCCAGGAAGAATTGCTAGATAGATCGGCCTTTGGAGACCCCGTCAAGCTGTAATAGGATAATACATCGTAATGCATCGTAATGATCCATTCACTACAAAGCATAGACTGCTGTTTTATGTATTTCGTTGCAAGAGATGTTGTTTTCGTTTAAACAGTATGTTTGATTTCATGTAAGTGACCGAAAAATGGTGTTTTTACAATCTTGAGATTTGTGCATTTTGTTCCAGTGCTTTCAGGATAATTCGACAGTCCGCAACGGTTGCTCCCTGACCCACTCCATGTACCATGAGCGGATTGATATCCAGCTCCTGAATCTCAGGATGATTTGTCACCATGTCCGACAATGATACAAGTAACTTTTCCAAAGTCTCAGTGTCGGAAGCAGGGATACCGCGAAACTCTTTCAAGAGATGATAGGCCTTGATCTTGTGCATCATACGACGTGCTTCATTTCGTTTAATGGGTGCCAAACGGAACGCCACGTCTTTGAAAACTTCGACAAAGATACCTCCAAATCCAAACATAATCAGTGGACCAAATACAGGATAGCGATTCGCGCCGAGAATGACCTCACGCCCTTTCGGAGCCATTGTGGTGACCAGGCAACCCCTTGATATCAGCGTTTTCATCGTACTTTTGGCATTAGCGATAATCTCTTCGAAACCAGCCATAACTTCTTCGCGACTTTTCAGCTTGATCATAACACCTCCAGCATCACTCTTGTGAATGATTTGAGGAGATACAATTTTGAGGACAGCTGGAAATCCCATGGCTTCCGCGAGATCGGCGGCTTCGATTGCAGTTGTGGCCAACTTGGTTTCTAGTACTGGGAATCCATAGCATCGTAATAGATCCAAACCATCGATTTCACCCAAATAGGTTTGACCGCGTGCCAGACAAGATTCAATGATTTCTCTGGCCTTCGCTTCGTCGTGTTTCAACGGAAACTGTGCCAGGTGCTGTCGTTCTAGCCACTTGGCATAATATGAAAGCGCTCCGAAGGCTCGCGCAGCACTTTCTGGAAACTTAAAGACAGGAACTCCATGCTCTTGTAAGTATTTGACTCCGGCACTGACGTCCAGTATCCCCATAAACACACAAAGAATCGGTTTCGTGGTGCGCTGTTTGATTCTCACGACACTTTTGGCCGTTTCCAAGACATTTGTCATGCTTTGAGGGGTCAAGATGACAATAGCTCCATCCACATTGTTGTCATGAATCACCGCTGTTAAAGCGTTCTCGTAACGATCGGAGCCGGCATCACCAATCACGTCGACAGGATTGTGAAAATTGGCCGTCGCCGGAAGATGCGATTTCAACGTTTCCACCGTTTCTTCGTTCAGTGTTGCTAGTTCCAAGCCCGAGGATATCGTCATGTCAGTGGCAACAATACCAGGTCCACCGGCGTTGGTGACAATGGCCACTTTGTTACCAGCAGGGACTTTACGGCGGCCTTGGCTGTCTTTCATGGTAAAGCAGGAAGCGAAATCAAAAAGATCATTTATGCTGTCCACTCGAATCATACCAGCCTAGAAGACAATAAATTGAAACCATGTAAGGAAAGCTTGATTCGTGACGAATAACGGATATATTGCAGTTGTAATACTTACTTGCTCAAAGATAGAGTCGTACACGGCTTCAGACCCAGCTATAGCACCCGTATGACTCGACGCTGCCAGAGCGCCGGCACTAGTTCTGCCCGACTTGATGACGAGAATGGGTGTCGGATGATCACTGTATGTCGTGATCTGTTTAACCGTTTCGATAAACTCCAGCCCGCCCCGGCGCAATTCTTCCAAATAGATCATAATTACTTCCGTATCTCGATCTTGATGGAGATAACGCAACAGGTCGAGTTCATCCACATCGGCTTTGTTTCCGATACTAATAAATTTCGAAAATCCAAAATCCCGGTCGGCCGCAAAGTCCAAGACGGCCGTGCACAGAGCACCGCTCTGACTGATGAAGGAGATGTTTCCGGCTTTCGGCAATCGCGTCGAGAAGGAAGCGTTCATGCTGTGTTTAGGATTGATAACACCCAGACAGTTCGGTCCGACCACCGGCACGCCAGCCGCATGACACAGTGCGACGATTTGATCTTCCAAGGCACGTCCTTCCGGTCCGACTTCGCGAAAGCCTGCGGAGACGATCACAATCCCCTTGACACCTTTTTCCAGAGCGTCTTGCACCGTCTTTAAGGCTCGCTGCGGAGGCAAGATGATCATCGCCAAATCGACTACATCCTGAATGTCCAGAATACTGCTGTACGCTTTGACGCACATGATGTGATTGGCGGAAGGATTGACGGGGTACAGCACGCCGTTGAAATGACCGTGCAATAAGTTGGAAAAGATCGCATTTCCGACTTTTCCTTCTTGCGAGCTGGCTCCAACGACCGCTATGCTGCGGGGAGCGAAGATGGCGTCCAGTTTCATAAAATCGTCTGCTTTCATTGTTGTTGTTGTTTGTTTTAAATGCGTGTTGGCTTTTTTTATAAACGGAAGAAGGGAAGGAAAGGATTCTCAACAAGGCAACGAATGTCTTCAAGGTTCGCATTTCATTCTGTTCGGTTGTGTGTTGTGTCTTGTGACTGGCGACCACGGTATGATGACAGACGGTTCTTCGTAGGAAAGGTAGTTCGAACGCCAAAAGCGAAGCGAATGAATGAACATAAGGGCCTTGAATAAAGGAAAGAGTAGATCCATCTGGGAAAATGGCCTAAAAATGAATCTTCGCCATTTACACTCGTGACTTAACAACATTCCAATCAGAAAAGCTCACTCGTCTCCATTCGTCCCCATTGTAGCTCCAAAACTGCCCCAAACACCGCCGTAAACCTCGTGACCATCTGGGCATGTCGGTAAAGATGTACAATGGTAGATTTTGCGAGGATCCCAGCTGACCGCCATCCCGTGCGTTAGTTTAATGGCAACGCCGCGGCTACCACGATAAGACACGTAAGGAAACACCAGGTACCAGTGTTCTGCACCCGCTGGCGTCGACTCGGTCCAAAGCCCAATGTTTTTGAACCGTTCCTGGGTTCGAGATGGCAAGCATCGGCCGCATTGATGGAAAAGATGTACGTGGATCCCATTGTCGCAGACAGCACCGGCTTTCGGCCCTGCTCCATTTCCGCTGAGATAATTTCCATATGTTCTTCCGGAAACTCAGCTAGAACAAAATCTTCACCAAACTGATTAAGGTCCCGCAATAAAGAAAGATTTAATTCCGCCGTAGTGCTGCCCTTGCAAGTAGATTACATTCGACCCGTCTTCCAATTGTGACCGAGAGCAAACATACGACCCAAATTTTCCCCTTTACGAATGTGGCCGTGTTTGAATCCACGCGATAACGCTTGGCCCAGCTTGACACTCACGTCGAGAAGATTCGTGTAACTGGAAGCATTGACAATTTTGATGGTGGAGATTTCACCATCGCAAAGAAGAACCTCTACAACCTCGCTCCTTTTACCGTTTGGATCTGTTAAATCAAAAATTTTGGCACCACTCATTATCGGGTAGGCAGAAGCGCAAGAAGAGTCGTCGTCCTCTTCATCGTCCGCAATGAGACTTTCATAGAATGCGAGTGGAACCGACGGCTGACTCGGGCTGACGAATCGCCCATGTTGTTTTCGTTTCTCCCAATAGGTCCGAGCCAGAAGCTGTGGAGACTCACTTAAACTCTTTTGCAGTAAAGTGTCTCGGTATCCTGGCAGATGCAAACTTTTTCGATATCGTCGGGCTCACAATACAGAGTCGGAAACAGAAGAGGATCGACACCCTGGGTGCACGGCGGAGGGAGATGCGCTAATGATAGTTGCTGCAGCGTGTCTTCCCACAACATGGCATCGCCAATATCCCAAAAAAGCACAGCGCGATCCCTTCTTTTCCACGTGTTTTTTCAAGTTGCACTTCCTAAAGGCCACCTTTTTACATTCGAAGCAGTGATACCCTCGTCGCTTCTTCTTGGGAGCATTACGATTCAATTGAATCACCCAGTTGGAAATAATATTGGCCTCATGACGGCAAAGTCCTTTTTGAGCATGTTCCCCGTCGATGCTCATATGACTTAACAGGGCAGCTGGCGAGGAGCCGACCGTTTTCCCACACAATCGACAGTACAATCCTTTCGAAGCCGACCAGCTAAATGTGTAGAGTGTTTCCTCCATTTCTTCTTTGTTAAATTGTTTTAGTGCAATGGTCGAACAACAAAGAAGCAGCTTTCATTCAATCATTCATTTCACTTCATTCAATGCATTGTGCAATTATTTTTAGTGTGAATGTGCCCGTGACATAGAATCAGTCACTCCGTGACACAGGCACTTATCAGCCTATACAACCGTGGTGCACTGTGACATGATAGGTGCTCGCTGTAGTATGCATTTATAGGCGATAGTATGATCCGAAATATCCTTAATAGTGAAACAGGATAGAATAAGTATCGCACGTGTTACTTAAGCATAGATTTCAAAACAGCGTTACTGGAGCGTTAACAGTGGTTGGAAGGATGTTTCAGCGATCCACTTCATTCGTGACAAGAAGCCAAAACGCGACCACAACAACGCGCACAGAACAAGAATCAAAACAATCGCATTGTTGCTGCTTCTCTTTTTCTTTTACAAATCATAATCAATCGTTCTACAGTCTTTCTTTTACTCAGCGATCAAGAGAGAGAATGAAAGCGTCAAGCTATCAACTCCGCAAGAAGAAACTGCAAGCGAAGCACGCCTTTGTCATCAAAAGAATCATCGCGAAGGCACTCTCCTTTCCGAACTGTCGTCGCCGGCGGCGAAAGCCTCCGTGTCTCGTCTTCATTGGAGCGCCAACCGTCCATCCGAACAAGCTCATCAGCTCTTTCTGCAAATCGACGAATTACTTCAGGCTGGGACTCCGGACGAGTTGTTGGCGGCCGTCGATTCCCTCAAAACGCTGTTCGTGCAAGCGAACAACGAAAGAGACATGGAAGCAACCAAGCTGTTCTACGAAGCCGTCCGAGACTACGAATTTCATTTATTATGTCGACTTTTGACGCCCGGCATGTGCGAAAAGATTCAAATCAAAGCGGTCGGAATCTTTGTGGAGATTGCGTACAGTAAATACGCGCGTCTCATTGTCACTTCCGAAGATGCTCTGGAGAAGATCATCGTGGCCCTTCATGCGTCCAACAAAGCGATACGATTGCGATCCGTCGGATGCATCGCCAATTTAGCGGTCGAAGAGAACTTTCGCGAGTATTTGTTGAGCAAACCGCGCGTCATGACGGGACTGTAAGTGAGCTTTTGCTGGTTTTGTGATTCCCCGAACGCTAGAGGTTCTCATTCTTCTCTCTTGCTTATCTTCAGTATCAATAATCTCGAGTTGAATCACAAAACGATCCAAGATGCTGCTCTCGTCATGATCTGCTGTGACACGTGTTGGGCCGTCAACAATCTCATTAGCTTGGAATCATCGGCAGGGTTTGCCAAAATCCAGCCCTTTTGCATCCGCTGGTCCAGGTACTCGCTTTGATGGAGCAGTGCTTGGTAGTTGACAAAACACAACTTTATTTTTCGATCCGTTACGGCGTACGTGCTCTGGAGAAAGGTTTCGACATGGCTCGGAGAGAGAACATTGCTTGCTCGCTTCTTCATAATAAGCTGTTGATTCATTTTTTGTCGGGTTGCGTGCGCTACCGTCGTGATGCAAAGACCCGGGATATCGCTATCACGGCCATGAACTGTATGCGACATTTTGCTCTAAAAGAGTTTGCAGATGAAAACTTTGTTACGGACGTTACCAAGACGCTCAATGAGGAACGTCAGCTTCGATCGGGTGCCGTTGATTTTCTTTCTTCTTGGAGTATTGCCGTAGCTTCTATGATCCGAAATGGTCTTTCCGAACAGATGAGCGCTCACATTGTCACGCGTTTGGCGAATGGTATATCTTCCTTGACGGACACCAAGTGGAGCTGGCCGCACGAACTTCGTACCAAAGCCTGCGAAGCGATGGCGGTGTTGGGTGCATCGTTGCGAAATCCCGATCATGTTCGCGCGTTTTGGGTTTCCAAGGGAGGACTGTGTCTGGTGACGGCCCTTAAATTGGAATCGGAAACGGCGGTTCATTTGCAGGCCCTCGCTGCTTTGCACCATTTAATTCCCGAGAATCCGAGTCAGACGTCATCTTTTCTACTTCCAAGAAGCGAGTTGCAAGAGAAAATAATTGCGGCCGTTGAACAGATTCTCGAACACCCCAACGATGTGACACACGCGGCCGCAACTGCAGTGTCCATGAAGTTGGAAGCTTTGAAAAATTGGGAAAATGAGGAGGCACCGTGTGTGGAACTCATGGAAGCCAAGATTGTTCTTCCATCGACCAAACGCCGCCGCGTCGAGTTGGGCGCTTACAATGCATAACAAACAAACGCACAATCATGAAATGAAACGAAATTATGCATAACCCACTAAGGAGTGATTGATTTTTACTTTGTTGTTTGTCCGTATAAGTGTCGTGCGTCTAGCTTTTTTTAAATCACGAGTATTGCGAGTCTCGCCACTTCGCTACGTCAGTCGTCGGCATGTCACCTCCCAAAAACCTCGAACGAAAACATCCGATTTTTGTGTCTGTGTCAACCTTTCTGACATGGCATAAGAGCAGCTGGCATCTCTATTATTTGTTTCTTACTTCCTTCCTTATTGAAAGGGAAAGACGACCGGTCTTTACTTCGTTATAACACATAGTACTTTGAGCTCGGTCAACATGAGATTGATTCGGCAATTCACTTGGTTGCTCGTTGTAACAACAACAACGAGTGCCTTTACGCCGTCGCCGACGACTCGAACATCGATCACACAACTCGATGCGATGCTTTCGCGTCGGAATTGGATCCATGGATGCATCGGTGGTGCTGCTGCAGTTGTCTCTACCAAGGCCAACGCACAAGTCTTTTTCGATCCAGCCATGTACGGAGATCAAGAATTGCGTGTCAGTGCTGTCGACAGTGTCAAAGAACGCGTCCGTCGGGCGATTTTGGAAAATCCGTCCTTAGCGCCTTCCTTCTATCATCTCAGCTTGTTAGATGGGTTGTCGTATCAAGCCAAAACGGACAAGTACGGACCCGATGGGACCATTCTCTTTCAAGTCCTCGGCCAAAAAGCACCGGCCAGTGACGAGTACATGACGAATTTGCAAAAAGCGGCCGTCGTTATTTTGGAAACGGAAAAGTTTTTGCGACAAAAGAATGCCATTTCGTTGCCCGATGCGGTGGCGATTGCGGGTGCGGAAGCGATTGAATCGGTGGGAGGACCCATTTTAGTGGTGCAGTTGGGGCGCATGGATACGCCCAAGAATGCGCCCGTCAATGCGGCCTTGCCATTGGATCTGTTCAATGGCAAGACGGTGAGTAAAGATGTCATCTTGGATACGTTCCGTTCGGCGGGCATGTCGGATCGTGAAACCATCGCGTTGTTGTGTGGTCTGTACACATTGGAACGCGTGGAGAAAGCACGAAGTACCGAGGATTGGCGTCAATCGGCCAAGCCGAAATTTCGGGAGCGGGGCAAAATGGGACGTATGTCGGAGTTCAAGCGTTTGTCGGACGAAGACATTGCTGAGGCGGAAGCACAGGCGGCGTTGGAAGCCGATCCGGATTACCAAGATCCGGATGATGGTTGGTACATCTCGGATAGTTTCGGAACGAAAGAGTCGCGATTTGGGGCTCGTTTGGCTGCCGATGATATCAATGAACGCAATTTCAACAAGTACATTCAGGAGTTGGTCAAAATGCCCAAGGATGAGAATGATTGGATTGTCAGCTTGTTGAAGGATGCCGATCGTTTGCCCACAGCAGCCACCACGTTGCAAAAGTATGCGTCCACGGTACTAGCGTTCAACAAGGATTTGAATTTATCGTACAACAACATCACCAAATTGGGTGCTGTGTATACGGGAGGAAAATACGAAAACTTACTCAAGGGAGGAAAACCATCTCGTAAGACTTTGAATGATGATAACTTGAATCTCTTTTAGAGCCTAAAACACAGCAAGCAATAACAAGCAGTACTATACCGTAAGCTATCTGGAATAAAGTAGTGACGGACATTGATGATCGATGAGGAACCAAATACACTCTTTCTTTCATCCACCAAAGGCCGCTATCGTCTCTATCACGACGGCTTTTGGGTGAAATTTTGGTGATTGACCGAGGGTGATAGACTTAACCAAATTCGTCATGATCCACTCTAGCTCGGTTTACAATGTACTTCCTTCCACACCATTCTCGTATCCATACTGCCGCGCGACTTGTTGTATGGGACCCACAGCGGACGTTTGTAAATTCCCCGGCGGTAACGCCGCTTGATACTCACGTTGATGAATCCACATTTGGACAATCCATTTTTCATAGCCTGCACCAACCGCTTGTCCTTGATGCAAGGTTCGATCGTCAGGTCGACCATCCGCAAAGGCTGGAAAGAATAGTAAGGCAGAACCTTGTTGTGGTTGGACACAGAGCGGTTCATCTTGTTGAGAATTGCGCAAATCCCGAAACAGTGTGCCTCCACTCTTTGGTAACGTATTCAAATACACCAGTATCGTCATGAGACGTTGTCCGCCATTGTGTAAAGCTTGCGGTGTGACTTCATCGTAATGCCACGAAAACAATTGTTGGGGACGATATCGGACAATCTGCGGTTCTTCCATATGTTCGAGAGGAATGTGGAGACGATACACCGCTTTCGCCAAAAATTGCGGCACGGCCGCATACTGTGTAAACCATGATGTGGAAGTGCGTTGAGACACGGCGCCGGGGAAGGTTTGTGATTCGACTTGAATACAGTCCTCCTGGTTGTTCGATGTAGCTAAATGTTGCAATTCGTGACATTCGTCGGGTGACAGAAAATGATCAATGCGTAATACGGGAGGTGATTCATGCAATAAATGTAGTTGCATCGGTTGTTGTTGATTGGAAGATGCGATTTCAGTACCTTGTTCATCGAACGATCGATGCAATTGTAAATCAATATAATCCTTCAAACAGGCTTGTATTTCTGATAACGTATAATGGGTCTTCGTTGCTGGTTTTAATTCCGTCTCGGGAGGTAACGGAGGGAAAATATCATCGACGGTTGGAGGTGGTAATCCCCACTTATCCAGTTCGTTATTTATTGTATTCTTCGAATCGACGATCCTCAACGGGCGCGAGCGTTCATGTTTCGTTGTATCTTTCTTCGTTGTCGTTTTCCCGAACCCTTTCGCCGCCAACGCCTCGGTTCTTGGGGCAGGAATGGCGACGAAAAGGACTAGCCAGAGAGGAATTTGCATGAGAAAAGACAAGAATCAATGTATGAATAGTCAAAGGAAGGTTGCGTTGTTTTCGCGTTGCCTTTGCCTTTCTTTCGGTTGCCTCCGGGTTCTGAGTACCTCCAAAACCATTAAATGTCTTAGCGTTATTACTATGTTTTTTAGTAATGACCCGTAACCTTAATTGCTTTTGTTGCCTCGCCTTGACGAAACAATAAAGGGAGCGCGTTGCCTCGCATTACTACTTTGTACGTATTTTTTCTTTTCCTCTCGAAGATTCTCGAACGTATTCGAAAGATCATCACTTGCCTTAGGTCATTCGTTGCAATTCAGCCAAGTCAATGCGTTGTTGAGGATGCGTTTCGAGGCACGTTCTTTGAAAATGCCGTGGTTTTCGGGATAAGAACGTCAACGAACATACAAACAGGAGAAACACTCATTCATCGCGGTGTTTCGTCTCACAAAATTAAACAGCAACATAAACAAGTTACTTACCTCTTCTCCTTAATAAAGACTCATCATGACAACCATGACAGCAGAAACAACGAGCGGGGCGAAAACCAACAACAAAACACACGAGCCACTGCAACAATTGGCTCACGAGTTATGGCAACGGGCCAAGGATTCCCAACACTATTGGGTCGGCATTGCCGGAGGTCCAGGATCGGGCAAGAGTACCTGTGCACGAGAAGTCGCACTCGTCTTGAATTCCTTGCAGCCGAATTGTTGTCTCGTGATTCCCATGGATGGTTATCATTGTTCACAGGACACACTGCTGGAACAATTCGGCGAGGAAGGATTGCGACGCAAGGGAGCTCCGTTTACCTTTGATACCACGGCGTTGGTCCAAGATTTGCGACACGCCCAAGAGGCTAAGCAACGGATGTATTTTCCGGATTACAGTCGCGAAACGTCCCGTCCCGTTCCGGACGCCATTGCGTTTGATCCCCACACGCATCGCATCATTTTGGTAGAAGGCTTGTATTTGTTGCATACGCGGGATCCAGCGTGGGCACCCCTGCAAGAAATGTGGGACGAACGATGGTGGGTGGAAGTTCCTTCTCGTGAGGAACAAATCGAACGAGTCGTGCAACGGGCGTTCCGGACCTGGAATTCTCTCAAGAAAGAATTGTGGGGAGACGGAGTGGAAGGAGCCCGGAAACGGACCCTGTACAATGATGTCCCGAATATGGAAACGATTGCGTATTGTCGGGAGTGTGCCGACGTGATCATTGAGACGGGGAGTAAGGAATGTCGTGTCTATCATCGAATGGATGATAATGATAAGACTTTAGACTAAGCGATAAAGAATACTAAAGCCTTCTCTGCTTAGTTATGAAAACGATTGAATTAGTATAAATTATTACAGCATTAATCAGACACGGTTACAATAACTTCATCGGCACGTTCAACACAATATTCGACCAAATCCATGTTCTTGACATCATTGAAACGAACGAGTTTCTCGGCGCCTTCGCGTCCGGTGCCCCATTGTTCGGCTTTTGAGAAACTCCACGTCTGTAATCGCCGATTCAAAAGACGTTCGATCTGAATGTCCCGAGAAGGGGCTAGCACAAACCACCGTTCGTCCCAAAATTCATCCAGTGGTGCCCAAGCCGGATCACGGGTATGCAACAAATACAAGCCTTCCACCAACAAAATTCGGTGATGCATTTCGACGTGTACACCATCCAAGACCGGATTCGATTCCTTGCGACTGTACGTGGGCAAATCGGCACGGCCGAATTGTCGAATCTCTTGCAGTTTCTGGTAAATGGCGTTTGCATCAATCGTCCACGGTGCTCCGCGACGCCGTAAAGCATCCGGTCCACCGTATTGTGCCATAAGTTCCTCACGCGCATAATGAAAACCGTCCATGGGAATCACGATCGCCACACTGCGGTCGCAACGCGTATTGATGCGATGCGCAATCGTCATAGCCGACGTCGTTTTTCCCGAACCAGGTCCTCCAGCGATAGCGACCCAGTATTTTGATGGGGATACAAATCTTGGAGTTTGTGATGTAACTTGTCTACCAAGCGATTGTACGTTTCGTTTGTCGATTCAACGATATTTTGCTTTTCATGAGGGCTTGTAGAAAGGGGGAGGTGTGTTGTCTGTTGAAACACCCGTTGATGAACTCAAACGACGATAAGGCTCCAAGGCGCAAGTTTTCCGCGGCTTTGATGGTAGTATCGCGTTCATCGTTATTTTCCTTTCTTTGATATTGTCCTTTAGTAAAATTGTGCGCCGACATGATATACGGGTTTCGTTTATGTTCTCAAATGCCGAGAATAATTTTCTGTGATAGGCAATTGCCCGTATACACCATCCTACTGACTTCTACCATGATGAAATGGAAAATAAGAGGATTGGAGCTCCCATTGTTCACTATTCACCGACTAGTTTTGTTCTTTGTTTCGTTGGGAGATAATTCGATCGAATTTCGATGAAGCAAAAACGAAACGTGCGCAACTCGCGCTCAAGCAATAAAAGATTCAAAAATTCAAATAAACGAATCACGACTCACAGGTTTCTTTTAATATACACAAAACGTGTTCTCGCCACTTTTCCTTAGCGCTTTTTCTTTGGCCACAAAAAATGTTTTTGTTACGTTTTTCGTCCATGAACGCTGTTAAATCCATTTGGCATTTAATGCTGCGACTGCTGCGGAGTATCCAATTCTTCATTATTTCGAGATTCGATGATGCACTTGTAGTTGTCACAATTTTTTCCGCGGCAGTCTCTTCAAGCCCACTTTTTCGACAATTAAGAAATCAACATACACCATGAAGTCGCTCACGATCCTTAGCTCCGCATTGATTTTGGCTATGGCCGCAGCCAACGAAGACAAGCCGCATTTGTCGTCGGTCGGTCCCGCACGTGATCTGGGAATTGTCTTGGAGAACTGCGAGTCCTTCAGCTGCAGCTTTGGCGACGATGAATACCGCGTTTGCTACTACGGTATTCCTTTCATTTCCGAGCCTCAAGAAGTTTGCTGGAGAAACACCCCCCTTCGTAACGCCCTTGCCAATTCTCTCCGTGTCCTCGGCCGCCTCGAATGCGGATTCTGCCCTTGAATACATAGGTTTACATTCCGGCTTACGCCTTTGATTGCTTTAACGATTGCACGTTCGACAAATAAAGCATCTGGCTGAACAAACTTAAAACCTTACATAAGTCATTACAAGTAGCGCAAATATTTTGATCGAAGTATTGCATACAGGCTGATGTACGACTTGTTCTTGTTTACGAGGTGGATCCCGCGCAACACGGCGTTGAAAGCAATGAATCGGTGCTATTTGTGAATTTGTGTGCACCTATCGGAAGCGTTGCTCTCTTGCATTGCTCGTGTACATACTCTAGCATATTTGTTACGGATTAACAATAATATACAAGACAGGCATTGCTGGTTAAATCGGTCGCCCATTTCGGCTTGTTTGCCATAGCTTGGGCTCGACCCCACTCCAGGCAACATGCAATTGCCAATTAGATGTAATTCGGGACTTTGAATCTTCACTCATTCTGCGCTCACGTGGACGAAAGCTCCGAAGAATAATCATCTTACATTAGATTTAACCATGCCTTCACATCATCGCCTATAGTCACGAGGGGATAATTAGTTTCCAACAAAAATGTCGAGAAAATTCACAGAGGAGTTACAGTATTTAGAAAGGATCCAAAGATCCAACCAATCACATCACTACTTTTGTGGGTGTCTGTAGTGTCTTGACTATTTTTTCGACTGTTCGTGATGTTCCTACATAAACTTATATACTCGTTAAATTTGAAGATTGTGAACGGAAATTGCGGGAGTCGGAGTGAGCGTCACACATACATCCAGTCAGCACCAACGCACAAACCAACAATAAGCAACATAAGCTTTCGCCATCACCCTCAAAAAAGTTGCACCTTTCTCATTCTCTGCAATTACCACCAATCCGTTCCCTCACTACTACCCTTCAAGAAGCGTCATGAAGTCTTTTTCGTTCATCGTCCCCGCCTTGATTGCCATGGCCAGTAGCCAGCTGGCCGCGGCCAACGACGACAAGCCGCATCTTTCGGCCGTCGGCCCGGCCCGTGACCTTGGAATCGTCTTGGAGAACTGCGAGACCTTCTTGTCCTGTGGATTTGATGATGATGAATACCGTGTGTGCTACTACGGTATTCCCTTCATTTCGGAGCCTCAAGAAATTTGCTGGAGAAACACCCCCATCCGCAACGCCGTAGCGAACTCGCTCCGCATTCTCGGTCGTCTCGAATGTGGTTTCTGCTAAACATGCAAGTGTTGAGCCAACTGCTAAGCATTATTTGTGTGTGACGAAACATTGGATTCAGCTTTCGAGTGGACGCTGACACCGGGTGAGATCGGTCAGGTTTCAGCCAAATCCCGATGGCCTGTTTTCAACTTCGTTCTTGCAGAAAAACGTAATTAGAATGAGTGTTTTTATGAGCCTTTTTCTTTGTAATTAGTTTGGGTGTTACTTTCAGAGGCATGCTGACTAGAGGAACGTGGCAACTACTTCAATTTCACTTTCATGAGATCGCAGGCTACTTCGTCGAAGCGGGATTGCGTCTTTGGCACAGGTCGACGAGGGTGATGCGCATAGATACATTGATTTGAGGCAATGGAGTCGATCCGATGAAATCACGACGCAGATCAAGGCTTGATGTATTCGAGTCAGAGAGAAGATGTGAAAGTTCTTATCGTCACTTTCGACTTTACTCATTTGCTCATGGCATTAAATACATTTGTAAAACAATACTCTGTCATTAGACGGCTTCTTGACCTTGATAGCCAACATGGTTGACTGATGCTAATTGAGATCTGAGGCGACCTTTGGGCCCCAATGATTTAAAACAGCTGCTTTCGCCTCGATCGTCATCCATAGCTCGAGACTCACTCGTGACCCGCCGTATCGTAGTCGTTGTCCGTGAATGGTCTAAGGCGTTACTACGTATTAGGAAAGGGCTAAGGCTGACCAATTTGTACTTTGTGCGAAAACAAGGATGTCCACAGGTACCTGCTAAGCAGTACTAAGTCTACGTACAACGAAATTTTTAGTACATTATTTCACGATTTACATCTTGTGACTTCATACCTCGTAATACCAGCTCTCGGGTCGTGATTGGCTATCTTTGGGCCTTTTCCATTACTCTCGCACAGATTGTAGCAGACATTCAATCGCATTCTTCTTTCTTCCAATGCGTTATGCGATTATCGATCTTTTTCAAAAAAGGCATCGACAAAAACGTCAATCTTTTTGAAACGAGTGTCGAAGAACTTACTTTCGATCCATCTCAAATTCATTTCACAATCTCCCATCTTCATTTTTTAAACCGAAGCGCCTCCGCTTAAGAAACATCATGAAATCTTTCTCTATCATCAGCTCCGCCTTGATTCTCGCCGTGGTTGGCCTCAGCAGCCACACTGCTGTCGCCGTCGAAGACAAGCCGCATCTATCGGCGGTCGGCCCCGCCCGTGAGCTAGGAGTTGTCTTGGAGAACTGCGAAAGCTTCACCTGCGGATTCAATGATGATGAATACCGTGTTTGTTACTACGGTGTTCCAGGGATCTCCGAGCCGCAAGAACGCTGCTGGAGAAACACCCCTCTTCGCAACGCTGTGGCGAACTCTCTCCGCATTCTGGGTCGTCTCGAGTGCGGAGGTTGCCCCTAATGCGACGAAAATGATGCGCAGTAAAGTAATTGGAAGCACGAGTTGCATCACCAAAGTTAATGAAATAAATCAGTACGGTTTTCTCACTTGCGTACCCTTAAAAATTACACGGTGTTGTTAAAGTAGCCTTCTTTTGGCAGCCGACCTTCCCGTTCACTCTGACGAGTGGCCGCTTTTCTTCTTACTCTCTTATCGCTATCGTCACGCGAAATCGTATTCAACTGATTCCGATTGAAGGTGCGTGCGGTTTGATTGAGGGGCATTTTACGATCAAGAAGTCGCACCTCGCATTCGAGATTCGAGAGTTGGGTCGTCCTGTCTTTGTACATCCTTGTTGCAAGCACATGGAATTTGGAATTTTGCATGGCACCTGCTCCGCCTTCGTCCAAACGTCGTGTCGTCATTCCCTCTAGGGGTACTTACCAATGATACACTTTGCGAGTTGTATAGGATAAAGTGTGGTGTCAAAAATGAGAAGCGTCAACGGTGCTGCTTTGCGTCACGAGCACTCCAAAATCTTTTCCGCGCCGTTGCCAGATTTTCGTTGGACGTTCTTCGTGTTTCGACGCTTCGCATTTTTGGATCTTTTGGGCACGAGAAGCGAAAAAACGAAACTACACTCACAATAAAAACAACACCAAGTCAAGCAATCGCTCTGCCTTTGTGTTATCTTAGCAAACAAACAACAAACAATCATCATGACAATTTCTATTGGAGTCAATGGCTTTGGCCGCATCGGTCGTCTCGTTACGCGTGCCGCTCTCGAGCATCCGGAAGCGAACGTAGTGATGGTGAACGATCCCTTCTTGACGCTCGAGTATGCCGCGTATCAGCTCAAGTACGATTCCGTTCATGGCGTTCTCAGCCAGGACGTCAGCTTTGAAGATGGATACTTGATTGTCGGAGACAAGAAGATTCGTTTCGTCTCGGAACGCAATCCTGCTGGTGAGTCATCGTCGGTCGTATCTCGTCGTGTCTTTGAATCTCTCTCACGTCGTTCTCCGCATCAGACATTCCGTGGGGTGACGCCGGTGTTACGGTTGTCTGCGAGTCTACTGGAGTCTTTACTTCCACGGAAAAGGCTCAGGCACACTTGACCGGCGGTGCGCAGAAGGTGATCATCTCGGCTCCTTCGGAGGATGCGCCCATGTTCGTCATGGGTGTCAATCACACGGAGTATGCTGGGCAAACCGTGTACTCGAATGCTTCCTGCACCACCAACTGCCTCGCTCCCATTGCCAAAGTGTTGAATGATGAGTTTGGTATCGTCGAAGGCCTCATGACGACCGTGCACGCTGCGACCGCAAATCAGCTCACCGTCGACGGACCGGCCAAGGGAGGCAAGGACTGGCGCGCTGGACGCTGCGCTTTGAACAATTGCATCCCTGCTTCTACGGGTGCTGCCAAGGCGGTCGGAAAAGTCATCCCTGAGCTCAATGGAAAACTCACGGGCATGGCGATTCGTGTCCCCACTCCCGATGTCAGTATGGTGGACTTGACCGTGCGTTTGGAGAAGCCGGCGTCGGCGGCAGCCTTGAAGGCGGCGTTGAAGAGTGCTTCGGAAGGAAGTTTGAAGGGCATTCTCGGATACACCGACTTGCCGGTTGTGTCGCAAGATTTCGTCCACGATCCTCGTTCGAGTATCGTCGACGCCGACGCGTGCATTGCTCTCAACGACCATTTCCACAAGGTCATCTCGTGGTATGACAACGAGTGGGGTTATTCCAACCGTTTGTTGGACTTGGCGGTTTACACGGCGAGCAAGTAGATGATGATCCTTTCGATTTACGTAGAATAGTCCTGAACTTGAAACAGTATATAGCAGGATGAATGAGTTTATACCATTTTGATGTAGTTTCTGATCTTTCGGTGGCGGTATATTAGAATTGCGGGCGGAAATGACTTATGAGAACAAATTCGCAGCACTATTACAAGCCGAATTGGAAATTGTCACATATATAGGCTGGGTTTTGTTTATTATGAGGTCGAGCTCGCTGCGCGAGCGGTCACGTAGTCTAGGCTGGAATTTCTTTATTGGAGCGGTCGCGCTCGCTGACTTTTGTTTGATGATCTGGCTTTTTATAGGATTGATTCATGAATCATCCGGGACTGGGACGCTCTAGGTTTCGGATTCAATGAGATTCTCTCTGTTCAGATAAGAAGTCTCTATTCGAGACACCCTAAGGCACCGTAGTATCTTCTCTTATAATTTGTATTGCATTTCAATCATCAAGGCAACTAATGTTTTGAATGGTGCCATAGGTCAGGGGTAAGAGCACGTCTCTAATCCTCACGGGCACCATTTTTGTCTCTCAAAATTCTAGCGCTCTTTGTTTTAAAATTATTTACAACCCTTTTTGATGGACAAAGGATTCACATGACTTGATAGACGTGGTGGTCCTTATTCTAGCCGTTTTGATGTTTGACTTTTTAAAATCCAAACGATGTTCCGACCAAATGACTGAATTGGTCCCTAACCTTACTGATGTTGACGTACCAGGTAGCACGGACCAAGTACGGACACTGCATCATGAGGATGAAAAGAGAGGTGTTGAGTCGTCCACGCCAACCTCCAAGCTGAAGTTCACGACGTTGATAAACTGTTGGGATCTTATCATCGTTCCTCAATTGAGCTGCTGTATTTGAAATGTTTGTTGGGTTTGCAGTATTGGAAAGGATGTTGTTTTATTTTATACTGTAATGAAAAATACTCCGTACTGCTTAACTGCAACTCGACCACTGTGACTTTGCTTTCAGAATGATTAAAAGTGTACTCCGTAGTAAACAGTCAACAGTATAAGAATTAAGATCCGAGTCAAGAAAAAGCTAGAGTCAATAATTTTAGACTCGTAAGAAATCAAAATAGTGAATGAAAAGAGAAATACAAGCAAGCTAAGAAGAACTTTGTGCATAAAGGAACTCAACTCTCTTTGCCAACACAACAACTTCACAAGTAGGAAAGTCCACCAGATGTATAGACTAAAATACTTCAGAAAAGCTCTGCTTAGAGGATGGTACTTTAGCTATTTAGCTCAAAAATTCTAGATGAAAGTCATTACCTTTGATACCAGCAGCTATCTGCCTCACTGGCAGCGGGCACAAGGAAGCAGCAAGACAGTAAAAGTTGTTATGAAACTATGTTATGAAGAAAATAGATTGCATTTGACACTACAGTATCTTGTCCCTATTCAAGCTGTCCAACACTGCAACAATCTGAAGTTCATTCAGGTAGATGTATTGAATAGGCGGCTCTAGCTAAAAGTGCTGCATGCTGGCTGCACAAGGAGTGCTGGGCTGCATGATGAAAGGGAGCTCTGTATTGCTCCATCATTATTTCTTTCCTTGTGCCATGTGGCTTGAAAGGAGATTCTACACAGACCAAAGCTTTATCAGACTATGAGGCTTTGTTTGTGTTGTAGGGTTGTGAGAAAGAAGCCCTTAACTGCAGCAATGAGCAATGACTGGCACCACATGTGTTGCATAGAAGGCTTTTGATTATTAACAACATAAGCAAACCAATAAAAGGTATAGGTATTTTTGTAAAGTATTAGAACATAGAAGAAGCAAGGCCTTTACATGTGTTGCTCGGCTCTGAGCCAGAAGCAAAAAATACAGTTATCTGTAAAATAAGCAATAGAAAGAAGTTTTACTACAAATTATTATGATGGAATGAGCATGTGGAAGAGAAGCTGTGCAACATGCGGAGGAACATTGGGTGTTCACTGCCAGGAAGGATGTCTTGATTGGTGTTGATGTGTCAATTGTACAGCCAATTTGCAGGGCCTTTTAAGAGTTGTAACTAAGAGAGTTTGACGTTGCTGGAACTGCCACGTCAGTTGATATTTGGGTTTCTTCTTCTGCAAAAAGCGGTGCTTCAATGAGAGAGAATGCAACGGACAGTGTATGAACAATTTCATGAATTTTTGCAATGTTGAAGAGGATCTTTTTGACTCTTTTTGGCTCGGAGCTTGGAATTGGGAGTTTGATTGGGCATCGTTTTCAACCTTTGGAACCTTGGGAGGGTCCAATCCTGTCCACACAAATATTTCTGATGCTGACACGATGTTGAAGTGGATCTTTTGAATCTTTCTCCAAGCAGAATTGAGAACTTCAGCATGAAACGATACTGTTTTGCAGAAATTTGTAACAGGTTATTATAATGCTGTTTACGGTCTAAGTACCGGTGCGATTGTTTAGCTACTAGTTGCGCTTATAGCAACATTTACAATGGACTAGCCCTCGACGACAACAAAACACGCAAAACATTTTTCATTATTAGTTCATAAAAAAGACAAAGGAGACACGAGAAACGAGAACTGATCTCCTTGGGGAGTTTTCGTGTGGCACAATACGCCTTACAGGCTAGTAATTAGGTATAGTTCGAGTCTTCAGCTGAAAGCACGGAAGAAGAATGAACGGTGCTACGAACCGACGCTCGCCCCGGCGACTTGTTTCGGATGTGGCTTACGATACCACTGTTAATGAAAATCGGCGCCTCGAAGACCGAGAATGTGCAGCGCTGTCTCCTGCAGCACATGCACCAGAAGTGGACGAAAAAGTAGAAGAAAGAAAAGAGCAACTTCCGCTCAAATCAGGCTTTGACGAAGTTTTCATCGATGTGTCATTGCCATCGGCAACAAATTTGGTATCGAAAGATCTTTCGATAAAGAAACGCTTGGAGGAAATGCGTCTCACTGATTGCGATATAACGGAGATCCCAGCAGCAGCTGTACAAGACGAAATTGATGCTAAGTTTGAAAGACGGAAACGATCAAGGAGAGGGAGAAAGGGAGTCTGCGAAACAGGAGTCGTCGGCAAACGAGGAGGAAAGAAAGTCGATTCGAATTGGTGCCATGTATCAAGCAGATGTCCGTTCGAGCACTGAAAATGAGGAGCCTCCTTTAGCCCATCTAGGTACTGATCAAATCTGGGATCCACAGAGAGCTGCGGCACTACCGGCACACGAACTCGGTGAGAACTCATTCGCTTGTGCGTAATAGTCGTTCGATTCACATCCCATCGTCTGACGGGTTTACTTCATGGAACGTCGTTTTCCCGCAGAGCAATATCTCAATCAATCACGCGACTTCAACATAAGAATGGTACTGTTGGAAGCGTTACATTGCGCGAATTATGATTTAGGAAAAGCAACACGAATGTTTTACAGAATATTTGCACAGCGTCCGGGTTTGTCTGTCGAATTTAGTCAGGAAGAATCTAAAAAGTTTGACAGCCTTTGTCGTGAATCCGTCATAGGCCATGGAAAGGATTTTCGGGAAGCTGCTCGACTGATGAATCGACCAGTGGAAACGGTGTTGGTGCAATACTACAGATGGAAGACAGCGAACCGCGAGGCGTACAATCTGCTGAGGAACGAACGACGTGAAGAACCGGACCAGTGTTGCATTTGCAAAGACGGAGGTCACCTTATTGTTTGCAATTCATGTTGTCGAGCGTTTCATTTAAAATGCCTTCAACCACCACTGGAGGTCGTTCCCCGTGGTGACTGGTACTGTACTTTGTGCACACACCACTCTCCTGCGCGATTACGTAGATCGCCTGAACAAAATGCCAACAATCTGCCTGCCATGCGGCTTCATTTTGATGAGCAGTCGTCAAGTCCTGTCGCCAAGCCTCGAATGGATGTTAAGCTCCACCATCTGAAGGCGGCACACAAGGAACTTTCGATGCTGACAAACGGCCACGGGACTTCGACAATAAAGCCTCCTCCAAATAATCATCCAATGATGGATGCATCGCCCGCTTCAATGCAAGACTACGTTAATTTGTATTCCGATGGTGACGATGACGACGAGCGGAAGTACAAGGAGACTCCACCAGAGCTCGACGATTCAACAAAAGAAGATTCCGATTCTGACTACAAGATCGACGAAAATGAGAAAGATAATGACGTCGACGATATCGATGCATCCTCCACCGCCCCTGAGGTAACAAACTCTGTCGCAAGCTCGTCTATCTCATTAGAGATTATTCTTCCGGTATGTTCCGAGGGCTTCAGAATGAAGATCGGAGAAAAGCACGGAAATGTAGAGTTCGTTGAATTCTCTCGTGGTGAAAAGGGGGACAAAGGATACGCTGAAGTCTGCAACTTGATTCATCTTGGTGATGTAATCACGCATGTCGACGGAGAGCCATGTGAGAAGGACATTCAAAAACTATGAATCTCATGGTTGCGCCCAACGGTTTTGGGGCAAAGGTCATGCGAATAACGCGTAAAGTTATTGCGGGGCAACCGCCACCTTTTCATCTTCCGATGACCTATCCCAATCAGGAACCGGACTCACGTTATCTTACTTTCTTGTTACCTCTTCTTCGGGAAGGTTTTGCTCTCAAACTAGGCGAAAAACGAGGCGTGTGTAGAATTGAAGGGTATAGTGAGAAAAGTGGAAGGCCAGGGTTCGCTGAATTTTACAATTTGTTTCGACCTGGAGACGAAATTATTGCGATAGACGGATTTAACTGTGTTGGGCTTCTATTGCAAGACGTTTTGAAATTGTTTAAAATGCCGAGTCAAAGTGGATGGAGGGCCGTTACGATTCGGCGACGGATCCAAAGGTACGCAAGTGTTAAACCGTAGAGGTAGCGGTAAACGGCTCTAATGCCTGCTTCCTTGGCTCACAATGGTAGTGGACCGCATGGTTCGAAAAAGGCAAATAACTCAGAGACGCAACTTTCTGCCGAAGAGGCGTTACCCGAGAACCAGTCCATGAAGGATTCTCGTATTGTTAACAGCGCTGAACGAGGTACCCTGTCCTCAACTGAGACGACTGAAAGTGTAACAGGATGTTTGAAGTGCACTACTCAGCCTCCCGTTGGCCCGGCTAATGGTTCGCAAATTCCAGTGCTTCGGCTCCAACTGCTTCGGCAAGCGGCATCGGAAAGAATTCAAATGGCAAAGGTGTAGGAGGATTTGCGATTCCCGGCGCTCTGCCTCCGACCGGTTCGACAAATCGTGTAAGCGGAAGGTCATCTTACGAGACTTCTCCTCCTATTGGTCCGGCCAACGGCGTAGACAGATTTACGAATTCTGACGCTCTACCTCCAACTAATCCGACAAACGGTATGGGAAGACAAGCACCTTATGAAGTTTTTTCCTCCTAGTGGTCCGGGCAACGGTGTAATTAAATATACGAACTCCGGCGCTTTACCTTCAATAGCAAATGGCTTGGAATAAATTTCGAATGAGGGCAATTTCCCTCCAAGTAGCCGGAACCACAGTAGGGTCGTTTCCTGCCCTCACCGGACCCGATGTGCTTCTTTTGAAAGGCCAAAAAGCTTATAAATGACCTATCGCAGTCGCTCGATATTCGTTTGTGTGGATCCGCGTCTCACAATTGCAGTAATCGATGATCATTTTCGCATCATACATCAACTCTTCTTTTGTCGGCAATGTCATTGGATACGACGACTTAGATGGGTCGCACTCAAGAAAACGATTCACATGACACTGTGAAACTTGTCGTGAAACAAAGCTATCTACGTGCTCTATTCTGCGCACAAAAGTGTTTCAAATTTGGCTTGGCCATGAGCCAAGGCGCGTAGTTAAGAAGATACTAGTTTCACAGAAGCTGTACTAAAGACTTGTTTAGGGGTATCTATTGGTAATATCGGAGACGGAGGGCCCTTTCGTGTGACTTCGGGTGGATCCTGAACCAGAAGAACTCGAATAAGAGGGTTGGTTATGACGGCCAAACGTACAAGTTTCCTCTGCATGCGCCTTTGTTATACTATTTGACGCTTTCCAACGCAACTCCACGTTAGATCTATTTTCAAGCTCCTGCTTCAAGTACATCAGCTCACGTTTGATACTCTCATTCTCAGCTCGTAGGTAACCGTTTTCTTCGCTCAAAAATTCTACCCGCTTTTCTAATAAAGTGTTCCGAAACTTGAAAGCGCGATCAGAAAGATGCACCGAATCAGATGTCGAAAAGGCGACTGGCGCCTTTTCTTGCTGGCCGACATGATATCCTTCATCGTGGTCCTCCATCAGGTTAATGTAACTCTCATCATCTTCGACCTCTTTTTTCTTCTTTGAGCTCTTTCTTTGGCACGAGACTCTGAGGGACTACCACCCCTGGGAAATCAGCGAGAGTGAGACGTGTCTCGGCAAATGATATCGTCTCTTCAACAGGGGCCGACGCCTTGCGAACTGGCATTCGACGGGGAGACAAAATTCGTGGTTCAGACAGGCGTTGATGAAGCAATGCCGAACTCGGCCGATATCCAGGAGCAACAGGTGGCGGCGGTAGAGGTACAACATCTTCGACTGACATGTCGAATCGTTTCATCGTTACATTAACATCAAGAGGATTCTTGCTTTTGGTGGCAAGGACCCTTGATGGTAAATTTCCAGAACTATTTCGTTCATTGGCGGCCTTTTCCTCTTTAACTTTTCTTTCGCCCCCGTCAGAGAAGTCATGGCTTTGTTTTCGAAGACGACTAGTATGTTTCCGACTAGTGCACTCATAGGCGCCATTAGCTTCGAGCTCACTTTTGTACTTCTACTTGTAGACATTCCAGAAATCACATGAGTTGTTCGACTTTTTTCGCGAAGAAGCTGCATGTCCCTGAGGAGCTCTTTTCTTCTCTATGTAATCGCGATCTCCAGGATATGCCGTCACGAGCACAGTCACGTCAGTGGAATCAGTATTTTCGGGCGAGAACATGGACTGCAGTAGCGTTGTTACTTTGTGTTGGACGAACGGTACGTTCTTTGCATTAATGGGGTCATTTTGGTTGTCGAGAGCCACCCGAAGGCATTGCATCACGGACCCATATGCATCGGTCCGGTTGGGAATAGTATCTTTGATTCTTCCGGCCCTGATTTTCTTTCCGTTATCGAGACTCTCCATTTCCAAAATGGCTATCATTCCTCCCTTTTCAACTATTTTGTGCGATCGATTCACCATGACGGGTCGAGCTTGTACTAGCACGTGGCCAGGTCTCCCGTTGTCATGTCGGATTTTAGCAGCTTTCTTCAACGCCAGTCTTGCTTCTTCCCATGATAGACAAAGCTTCCGCTGCTGATTTTTCAGCCTACATTCCAGTGACGTCGGATCCTGTTCAATCATGACGGAATTGTGACTTGGAAAGGGGCTGTCGACATTCCGTTGACGAGAAAAGGACGATATTGTCGAGCGAATCGAGCGGCGAGACGACGACTTGAGCAGATCTTTGATAACACCATCACGGTTGCCCACTTGAACGACCGATATTTCGACTCCAAAAGAAAGCCCTTGCTTTTTTTCGACAAAGTGCGCTGACTGAGCAAATAATGAATCCAAAATGCGAGGTAACATGCCGTCCTGTGGCAGCTTTTGAGTAGACAGACAATGATCACCCCAACAAGAAAACGTTTTTCCCGAGTTGGAAAGCCCCATGCTAATAATCAAGGAAGTGCGGATATTGTCGTGGTCCTTTGAAGCCTTTAATGGCTCCATGGCTTGTTGCGCTATATTGGATCCGAACGCGAAGTACATGTCTTCTTGTGTCGAGGTCGACCTTAGAACAAGATCAAACGAGAAGTCTTCATCATGATTGTTCTCAGGGTCTATTGTTTGCTTCACAAGAGCAGAGGAGGGCGAGAGCATTTGAACCGCTGGCTGCGGCCCCATGACGACTGTCGATGTGTCGATCGGTTTCAAAACTTCAGAATCATCGCGCTCTCTCTTCAGAAACGGCCGCACGCGTAAAACGGTGCGAACTGAAACGGGAAGCGGTGAAGAGTGTGATATCTGATCGCTTACTGAACACATTGTTGGTCTTGTGCACCAAAAAGAGAAAATGGGGAATAAATTGTGCAAAGCAGCGCTCTCTGCAAGCATTTGCAATCGTGTTCTCGCTCGCTGAGAAAAAGGGATGTCGACAGGCGTGCTCTTTACGTTTCCTAATTAAAGTCCGATGTCTTCGTTGAACAATGTTTTACACTAAAAGCTATAGTCGCTATAGTCACTCATTCATTAGAGGCTAAGTTACTCCGTATTTAACGGATCAACTTGAGCAGACTATCCTACCGGTACTAGAGCTAACAGGCTTCTAATTTTCATCAGCTTTCTGCAGCTCGTTTGTCATGCCTTTGCAGCCCAACGCAACTCAAGAAACAAATAGCGGCTAAGTTGATCATCAATTAGTTTAGAGCAAGAGCCGTGAATACAGTATGCCTCGAATTTTCCTTTGTTTCTTCAGCTGTAACGATCCATATTGTCACAGCGTCATGCACAGTTCAGAACCTCGACACATACAAACCCCGTACCGCTACTCTTCATTTAGTTGCTTCCAAAATATATTACAGACCAAAGATTTTTGAGACCTGGGGAAAGATTCCTTTCTTCTGAGACGCCTCCTTCGCAATGCTCCACACCTTCTCAATGTCAGGGTGGTCGCCCGGAAGTCGATCACTCCATCGGTACACAATGTCATTTCCAGAAACAACAAAGGTTCCACCAAGGCGCAATACGCCTTCCGGAATTTGACCGAACTTCATGTCGGCGGGAATGGGAGATAGTTTACCCACACTTGATAGGTAAGTCAGCGCGCCCTTCCACCCGCCCAGGTCAGGTGAGGCCATGTTATCTTTAGCTGCCTTGATCGTTTCTTTGTCTTGTTCATCAAAACGTCCGAATCCAGCCGCTTTGTACGCGGAAAAATCGTTGTAGTTATCGACCAAAATCTGCTCACGCGAAACGTACGGGTTCTTTTCCAAGAAGAGTTCGAGCTTTTCCTGGTCACCGATACTGACAAAGATAGGACCGGCAATATCCTTCGATCCTTCCTTTTGCTGGAGTTCACACCATGACTTGGCATAACTCCAGCAGTAAAGTCATCCCATGTGACGAAGGAAAATCACGACCGACGTGCCGGGGCCCATTTTATCACCCAATCGAACCGATTCGCCGTCGGCGTTCGTCAGAACAGCCGATCTCAGTGTTTTAGCCGTGACTCCAGTGGGCACTCCCACATTGTCAGGCATGGCGCAGGGGGCACCATTTGTTTTATCAACAGCCGAACTAGCCAAGATGCTGGTGGAAGGCGCAAAGAGGCTTCTCGATGACAATTTGTGAGGCTGGAATGCAGTAGCACTGACTGCCAAAGCCGCCAAAGCGGCAGTAGCGACAAAGACCCGCATGGTTGGTCTTTTGTTGATTCGAGCAATACAAGCAGGAAACTCTGGAGCACCAGTTTGCCTGGACTATTATTATTCTCTCCTTTTGCGTCCAATCGATGATGTGGTTCTTGTTGCGGCGATTTTTCATTTTTCGCGAAAAAGGGCTGATGACGTAATCACTGAATCAGTCTTGAGTCATGGATGGAAACACGAGTTAGCAAGTATGGATTCCCATTCATCTAGGCTGTTTATCTTACAAACTGCATTGTATCCAGCACCTAATTATGCTTCATCTGGATCCAAGTCAGGCTAAGCGTTGCCAAGAATGCGAAGCGAATTGGCTATCGGTCAGCGATACAATAGATTCTGTGGACGGAACCGGCTATGTACCTATGTTTTATTAACAATGTAACAACGTGATCTCATTCTTTTCCGGATCCTAAAGTAAACTGCAACTGTTTCTACAAAAGAAGATATTTGAAGTATGCTGATTCCAAGAGAATGTATGACACGAGTTTAGGACTAAGAAGCTCATACACTTTGTTTTCCGTCGCTCTCTCCTAACAAGAGAGAAATGCCGCATACAAGTTAGGGGCGTTGAAATCCAATTGAAAATGAACGTCCTTCAGCGTGCTCTTTTACGACTGCCATTTTGGTGATGGTTTGACTGCTTAGCATTGCTCGATTTCTTCGAAGTTGATCCGCTCTCAAGAGCTTTATTAATTTCATCAATTTTGTCGAGGGAATCGGCGCTAAACTTTTCATTTTTGTCTACCGTCACGATCTTGCCGTTGACTTTAAGACCGACCTTAACTGGCAATGGTCTCTTGTGTGACCCAGCTGGCAACGTCTCTCCTGTAATGATAGAGGTATACGTAGGCTGCGCCGAAGGCGAAGTAGGTTTTCCAGGAGCGTCCTCTCTTCGGGTCCAAATCGTTCGTGTTCTCCCCGCAAACACTCTCCGCCGTCTTCCACTTTGCTCTCTTTCGTTTGAAATATCGGGCAAACCGTAGCGACAGTCATAAGACCCTAACTGTTTTGATAGCTCCTTGGCTTTTGTAACGGACATTCGTTTTCCATTGACAACATCGCGAGGTTGAATGGCGGGCAGCAAAACAGGTGTTTTACCATCTGGAACATCCGTGAATATGGATGCTTCACTGCTGACACCATTGCATTGAATTGACACAAGAGAGCATGATGCTTTCGCTCCGCTCGTCTGTCGGTGTAGTTTCCGCGATTGTACTTCCTGGTACATTCTAAACGCAACGTCGTCGTCGACACGTGTCACCGAATTTCGAAGGCTGGTTTTGATACGCGAACGCTGCTTTCTGGAGCTTGGTTTATGACTTAATTCAATTAGTCCTTTGTCTTGAGGAGATCTATTGCAAATCATTTTGCCAGTCTTACCAAATTCATACTCCTCATTATCATCAGTATCGGAATCATCTGGAGTTTGATGAGCGAGCAGTTCGTCAATATCACAAGGCAGCCCTCGAAGAACTTGCTCTCTCCGCTGTGCTTTATGATTCCAGGAAAATGCATCGGTAAAAGAAGTTTCTCAAAGATTTTATTGGCGTCGCGAAAGCGAGCTCTTTGAAAAGAGTCATTATCCAACTCCGCTAATTCTCGAGCACATGAATCTATTAGAGCTGTTTTCTCTTTCTCTTTCTCTTCCGTTTCATCCTTAGGACTGTCGTATATTTCGATCTTTTTAGTAACAAAAGAGAAGATAAGCGAAGACGAAAGCAAGACCATGAGAAGACAGCTTCGTGATAAATTTTCAAGCGAAGTGCGTAGAGATTAATCTCGCAACGCTGGCTTACCTTCTGCCGCGCTTTGTGTATGCCATTCCGTAGCCTTGTGTTGTGTCTTTTTGACGAAGAAGATGTCTGATCATTGTCTTCGGACGAAATAGGGGTGCTTTCTTGTACTTTATCTGTTTTCGTAGGTTCAGCGTTTGATTTTGTAGTAGTTCTTAGGCTCCGGCGTTGGGACGAATTCGTTGCACTAGCTTGTTCAAACGTAGGGCCAGATGCTTCCTTGCCCGCCGCATTTTGACCTCGGACCCGGCGTTGCTTCGATTCAGGGGTCAGATGCGAATCGCGCTCCCTCGGAGGAGAACGCGATTTTCGTTTTCGAGTGGAATTCATAACTTCGGCAACGCGTATCCTCGGAGTTAGCCCAACCCGTCTTTCCGCCAAGTTTTTTATCGGTTATTTGATTCAAGTGAAGGTAATTAGTATATCGTTATAATCAATTGTGTAAATAGCATGACAAGTCGAGCGTTTTCCCACCAATTATACCCGTAATAAAATACGAGAGCGGGCGGTCGACCCAATGGTCAGGGCATCAATCACGAGACCAAATCACGAATCCTATGCTCAAAACAAAATAGAGCCGCTCCGACAAAGGTATTAGTATTAACGGAACATCTATTATTTTAGCTTGTTTCCGATTTAGAGCACCTTCTCCTTTCGGCCATAACACTCACTTTCACTTTTTCCTCCTTCCTCGACTACGACGACGTAGTCAGCATAAAAGAGCACGCGACGACGCAACGATGGAAATGATGAACACAATGCGATACATCATGTTGTAAATACGAGCTTTAGTATCTACTGGAAGGTTGAATAATACTCTGGCGAATTGAAAGCAATCAAGATGAGACATCGCTATCCGCACAGCGCACGAGCCTTCCTCGAACAGAAATTCCCACTCTTTGTCGCTGGGACACTGATCGGTTCCCTCGCCATTGGCTGGATCTCTTGGTCAGTCTTCAAAAGAAACTATGTTGTAGAAGAATGGGACTCGAAACGCGCCCGCACATTCCAAGAAGCCCAACTGCAAGCCATGATCGAGAACGCCCACAACAGTACTTGGCAAGAGAATCTCGACAATGCGATGGAGGCTCAGAAACGATTCATGCTACCGAATCGTCGACATTCGGAACCCGCCTTTCTAAAGAAGATTGAACAGCGGAGCCGAGAAATTTTGCAAGAAAATGAATTGCGACGGAAGGAAGAAACAGAGTCGCGAAAGGAGAATCATTTTTGGAAGTAGGGCAGTTCAGTTGCGCCTTTGGGCAAATCTCTCACTGTTCAAAATGTCCTTATTGCTGAAAGCAAAGTGTGTTCTTATTATTACGAGACTGTCTTCTGAATCAAAAATATTGAATAGACGGAAGATTGGACGCCAAGAATAGGCTCGGCCGAGTTGGTTCGCAAGGTTCGCTCATTGACTACTTTTTACAAGCGCAATGAAATTAGTCTCTTCTACCTCTTCCGTTTACTTATTCAAATTAGCTTTAGACTGTCACTCGATCATATTAACTAAGGATTTGCGATCACCTCCTTAGCACTCGGGCAAAATTCGCTCCGGTATTAGTTCGTTATTAATAAAAACTTATCTTTATTTCTATATATATAACCCTTAGAGTACATTTGAAACACGGGTCGTCGTTTTGTCCGAATGACTTTTTTTCGGCGAGTTTGCTGTGCACCGATGACCGCTTTGTGGCTCATATTCATATTCGTATGCCCCACTTTTTTCGCGGATCTTTCCCTATTCTCGTGACGGTCCGATTCATCATAATCCCTTTCTCCATATAACTCGATTCTTCTCCAAAGATGATGCCATTACGATTATTCTTACTGTTATTTTGCTGGCTCCCGACCGTATCTGCCAAACGCACACGCGGCTATTTTCGACTCAGTGGCGTGAACACGGAAAAAGTCTTGTCGAGTTTTGTCGTCGGCCCGAAAGGAGGACGTCTCACGGTCCGTCTGGGCATTGATGATCCGTATCCCAACGATCAACATCTGAAATTTCGTGTCTACAATGATACGGTCTGGAGTAAATTTCAAAAAGCGACCATTTGTACCGATAAAATCAAATACGCCATGACGACATCCGATTTGTCCTTTGTGGTCAAAGGAACCGGTCCGTTGGCACCGAAAGGTGGCAAATGGCAAGCCGTGAAAACAATTAATATAGCGGATCCGAACGATGAAGCCATGAAAATTGATACGCCGCGGTATTATTATTTTGTGGTCGATGACTGTTCCTTGGAACAATATTTACAAGATGGTGCCGTCCCCAACGTGTATTACGAAATTACGACGTGGAATTATTACGGAAATGACAAAGCCCGGAAAACCACGCAAATGTCGTACGATGAAGGACACTTGTTATTGGTGCACGAGTGGTCCTGTATTTTGGGCCTCATCATTTTGTTGTGGCTCGTCTCCAATGTCGTGTTTCGTGTCGCCCGGAAGAAAAACAAACGCACCGTCCATGCCGCGGCATTGTGGATTACCGTGGCAGCGGCACTGGATTGTTTGAGTTCCTTGTGTGAAGTGGGTCATTTGGAAATGTATCATTACAACGGATATGGCAATTATGCGCTCGATTGTCTCGCAACGCAGTTGGAGGCCGTCTGCGATGCGTTGATTGTTCTCTTTTGCTATCGATTGGGAATGGATGGACGTTGCCGTCGGATGTCATTTCGAGTAGTGGAAGTACGGTGCAGCATCTACTGCAGGATGTCGCCAAGCCATTGTCGGGAGTGATGCGTCTCAATGCGACCGGCATTGCCAGTGGATTGGTGATTGTATGGCACATGGGACTCGCCCAATGGGGTCGAACGTACAATGATGACTTTGATACGTATCACAGTTATTCTCATTTGCCGGGCAAAATACTGATGATCACTCGTGTCGGTCTGGGTCTGCTGTTTTTGGGATCGTGTATGCAAACGGGCTATCAAACCAAAGTGCCATCATTGAAGCAATTTTATGGTGTACTGGGTTTCTTGGGCTGTATCTGGTTTCAAGGACTCCCCGTCATTACCTTTGTATGTAATTGGATGCTTCCGTTTCACTGGCAATATCCCGCCGTATTTTGGGCATCGGCGACACTGCAAATTTGTATGATATTTCTACTGGCGTGGCTCGTTACCTGGCAAAATTCCTCGTATCATCAATACAGTCACATGTCCGCGACACGAGAAGAAGGACTGGGGGAAAGCTTGGCTTCCATGTCGTCACAACCACGAGAGTGGTCCGTCATGGGCAAGGCCAAGGTGCGGTTTGACTAAATAATAATGATCGACGCGTCGCAGACATGAAACCGGCTTTGATGATGAGCGTTTTAATTAACTTTAGAAAAATTACGTTTGTCTTTTCAGATCGCCATTGTAAGATGTTCTTCATTCACGCGTCGGTTCGTCGTCCAGTTTCCGTTTCTTCGCGACAACGGGTTGCCACGATAGTGTCGTTTCGTTCCACTGCTCTTTCAAGAACTGGTAAATGATGTGACGCTTTTCGGGTGTATTGTAGGGCGGTAAAAAGTTGGGAGCAAAATGATGCGTAATGCGGGTGCGATCGGTAAACAAGTACAGACCGGACTGATACGCCGGTTCATGAACGACTTGACCTTGATACTGACACGCCAGACGTTGAATTCCGGGTGTATCATTCGCGGGATCCCACACGAGAGGCTGAACACCCTGTTGTCTCCACTGACGGACGACTTTGTTGCATTGTTGAAAATAAGTATCCCGATGCGCGGAACTTCGAAATTCGGCTTTGCGCAATATCGTCGAATGATGTGCACCGGGACAAAAACGAGAAGGAAATTGGAATTTGTGAAACAATTGATTGTGTAAAAATCGCAACTGCCAATTGACCGGAAGATCATCGTTGCTCTTCACGAACTCGTCTTCGGAACCCACTTCATAGTCCATATCGAATCGTATTTCCAGTTCCGGAGGTACATCTCCATTCGCCACGACGGCTGTTGGAACCACTTCAATCTGCGGAATCAATATATCACCCGATTGCAATGCCGCAATGAGTTTCTCACGATCGAGACCACCCCATTCGGGTCGATACGTCCCGATGCGCATAATTTCCACGTGAGCACTATCGGGGGCCGGTAATTTATACGAATCCAACGGTTCCCCACCTCCCACGAGCCAGCCATCGTCATTAGTACTAAACACATATTCGTAGGCACGATCTTGAATGTCATTCAAATCAAACGCTGTTTGGTGTGTCACACTGTCGGGGTGACCAACCTCCGAAGCGCGTGCGAAACTCAAGCCTAAAAACGCGAGACCGTCTACTTTCGATTGAGAGGGATCCAGAACGGGGGGCATGATTGTTGTGTTTGTGAATAGAAAGGAAGAAAAAGAGATGATAAGGAAAAATTGATAAAACTTGATGATAATAGGAATGAAGAGACAGAAAAAGAATGAAAAAGTGCGAAAAGCGAAAATGGCGAGCAATATGACGATCAGTTTGTCCGTCGCTCGTCTTCCTCTACGTATACAAACCTTGGCTCAAGCTAATTAAAGAGTACAGTACGGACTATAACTAAAGGTTGTAACAAAAACAGTCTTCTATTATACAATGTCGTTCACAACAACAAACGAATCCAAATCACATACGTCCCCGGAATGGTTTTAAAGTGCACTACATCACGCAATAAACTTTGAAATCGGGGTGTCATCACGTACAGTTTCTCGTCTTGAGCTTGACACGTCGAGACACGGTCGCGATGCTCGTAATCTCTCGCAAACGAGTCCAAGATGCGGGCGTCCTTGTCGGAGCACGGTACCACGCGCAGAACCACAATTTCGTATTTGCCGGAACGCAGTTTCTCGCGCAGAAATTGATCCAAAACATTCCACGGAGATCGTCGGGTTTCGACCAAGACTTCCGGTATGAACTGGGCCACGTACGGATCCATCCGGGCTTCGGCATGAAATTCCGCCGTGAAATGATAGGAGCCACCGACGGTGAGGCGGAATTGGTAACTTCCATTCGCGTTGGTGACGGCGTGGCTTTGGCGTTCGACCGGAGCGACGAGATTGGAGACGAGCGAAGCGGGTGGAGGAGGTGGAGGTTTTCGTGCAGCGTTTTGCGCGGCGCGTGCCAAGTCACGGAACGCAGAGGCTTTGGGCGGAGGGGGAAGCGTTCGGTGTGTTTCAATAGGAACATTGGGCTTATCCGCGGGCAATGGCGGATTTTCCGTGTTCGTACTATTGCTTGAAGCAGTTGGGGTTTCCCGTTCAAGACTCGAATGGCGTGTTGCTGTAGGTGGAGCAACTAAAATATTATTTTGCCTGGACTCTGCAGCAGCACGTTGCATTTGCGTCACTGGATTGGCCAGTTCTTCAACAGACATGGCAACTAATTTCTCGGGCGTAATATCACCCGTCAATACTCTAGCTTGCAATATTTTGTTGCGTGGGTCCTCGAGGCTCCGCTTTACTGCCTTTATCTTCTCCTTGTAATGTGCATTTATCGTGTCGCAGCTAGCACTTTCCAAAAAAGCATCGCACGCGGCATTTTCTATTTCCAAGGCTATTGCGCAACAATGATACACTGTATCATCGTCATCGGGTATATTGAGCCCCGCCATGCTTTTCCTTAATGCTGCAAATAGCAGTCGCTTCGCGGCGGGTCTTCCACCCGATATTTCGTCCGAGCCAATATCAGTGAGTGAAACCGTACGCCGCTTTTGACAAAGACGTTGCCTGGCCATCAAGGCATCTAGACGACGAAATCTTGACTTGATAACGATTGGCCCCTCCGCATACTTGTGATTCAAGTGCGAAGTCGTGGTCGCCACGTTCAGATGTGGCATCACCCTTGTTTCCAAATCGTCCAGAAGACTATTTACAGACTCAATATCTTTCGATGAGGGCATAATTACAAGACCTTTTAAGTCGTGAACCAGATCCTTTAAAGCCTCCCGCATGTCAAATACCCAATCAATACTGGTGTCTTCGGGCCCCTGATCGCTGTTATCTGTGAGCGCTGGTCGGATACAATTATAAGTTAATGCAACGGTCATTAACAGTAGCTCCCACTCCTTCAAAGCTTCGAAGTCTGACTTGAGAGATTCAAATAGCAGTGGGCACCAACGAACTGCAACAACACCAAGAGCGTGATGAGCCCCGCCCTTTCGGGGCTTAACAGTCATCGTTCCTTCTTTCGCATGCGAAATGTATATTTTATGTCCATTCAAAGTCCTTCGAAGGTCCTCGGGTACATCAACAAATACCTCTTTCCCTTCATGCAGCAATTGTGAAGCAACATCTTTGGTGATAGTAATCTTTTTAGCACTTTCCTCTGTCAAGTCGTGCTCGGAAATCACCAACGCTCTGTTCAGCGATTCAATCCATGAAACTGCTGAGCATATCCAATCAAAGGCAGCCTTCCCGGGTGTGTGCGCAAAAACATTCTCAGCTATGAGCGATATTTTGTCTATGGCGGATATCATATCTTGATACATCGGACTTCCAGTAAGTCGCAAAGGAAGAAAAAGAACCATCCGAGGCAATCAGAGAGCCGGCTTCAGGAAGAGCAGATCTGTCGGCGTTTGCACCATCATAGTCTCTTCCAAGAAAATCAAATAGAGCCAACTCGAATTCTTTCGACCTATGTAACATGTCCCGAATACTCTCCTCCCTGGGGAATGAGACCTTGAATGAAAATTGTGAGTAAGACTTAGTGGTGTGTAAGCTTTCAGCTCGCGAACTCACCTTAGTAAGAATAGAATGCTTGCACAATTCTTCCACTTTGCTCATGTCGATGATACATGAGTCTTTCGTGTCTTCTGGGGAGCCCGGGCTTCGTCGTTTCCCCCCTCTGAGTGAAAGCATAGTAAGACTGGATATCTCTTCCTGCCATTTCAGTGCTTCATCATGCAGTTCCTTTACTCTCAGTTTAATGCACGCCAGGTCACCTTGTTCTTCCCCGATATTAGGCGACTGACTTACAAGCGAAACAAGAGCGTCCCACGGAACACGAGGATCGTCCTTAACGTGCTCGCCCTGCCACAGCGACGGATCGTGCGAATGGAGAAAAGGATAAGAAAATGTCCTGGTCTGACGTGTACAGTGAGAGACGAAATGAATGATGACGGTGATGACGAAAGTAGGAAACAAATGTACGTACAAGCCATGAGAATACTTTCGACATCTGTTCGACTTGAGTTTCGAGAGACCGCTCCAGAATAATGCCGCTACCTTCCTTGTATCGAGTTTTCAACTTTGTGAGCGTATCTTTAAGCTCTTGATAATGATTTCGTACGGCGGCTTCGTTGCTAGACGCGATACGGAGTAGATTTCGTGAAGCGTTGAGACATTCCTCTGTCGTTTTGACAACATCCTCAGCAGTCGTGATCAATTGTCTGAGTTGCTCGACCACGTCAACTGCTTTAGGCACAACCAAAACTTCATGTATATGCGTCGCAGGTATGGGTTGCTCTGATAGCAAACTTTTGGCTCGTCCAAGCGTTGCTTTCTTGCCTCCTTTTGTTGATCCATTAGCGTCTTCGATAAACTCTTCAATATGCAGTAACCATAACCAGAAAAGCAACAACAAAAATGGATGCCTTTCATGGTCGTCCTGGCAATCGTCCACCATGCGGTTCAAGATATGGCAAAGAAATTCCGAGCTTCCAAGTTTACTCAACGATAGTAGCCTGGCCGGTCGACTTGTAGAAACTTGCTTCATAATGAAGCTTGAAGTGTCGGGGGCTATTTTTATCATTGATTGCGTCAACTTCTTGTCGCCGAAATACTTCACAACCTCTATTCCTTGAAGTAGCAGGGAAGCGACTGCATCTTTGTTGGCATTTGGGGAACTAACTAACGCTTTAACCGCAATGTACCATTGCAGCAGTTCTACAATCAGCTCGTAGATTGGTTTGGTTGGATCAATAATGATTCCTTTTGGTCGCTTTGAGTTGAGAACTTGTGCGGCTTGCAAGCATGCTTCAAAGGATTGGCACGAGTCCTTTAAACAAGATGCGATGGAATGGCACCACTCCATCGCGTCATCATGGACCCGTCGTAGCAAATTATTCCAGGAAGAAATATCGACTTCTAGATCCTCGTATTCATGCAGAAGATCTGCGATCCGCCGTATGTCTATCATTGATCCATGTTTCGGCTGTACATTGCAGTCAGCTAAGCTCTCATTTCCAAAGCCTAGCAGAGCACAAATGATATTTTCTGTACGCTCCTTCCAAATTGACGATTTTTGATAAAGAGAACGCAATCGGGTGCTCAAGCTCCCGTTAATGACCTCATCATCACATTTTACAAAAGCACGAATTTCGTTTTCAACAAAAACATTTTGTCGAAGTCCTTTTGTCAATGCCGTCCGCGAGACGGAGTTTCCGAGCAACAAAGCTTCCAGCTCATTGTAGAGCAGTTCCAAATCAGAAAAGAAATGGTGGTCCTCTTTCATAAATAAATTTGCTTTTTGTTTCCAGCGCAGCATATCACATCTTGACACCAGCTTCTCTTCGGCGAGCGAAAGAACAGCGACGCCAGTGAACTCTTCGCGGGCTTTTTCGACCTCTAATTCAGACAGCAGTCCGCCCTGACGTGCGTCTTGACTTCGTTCGTTCAACAAGGTTGAAATTTTATCGAACAACACAGAGCGATCCGTGCACCTGGCAGACAACATTTTTAATCTTTGGAAAATTTCATCCGATCGTCCCTCGATTTCCTTCAAGTTGATGGGACGCAAGTAGGACCATCGTGATACGACGTTTTCAATAAAAGCGACGCGTTCACGCTGTGTTTCTGCGTAATGAAGATCCAAAAACCATTCTCTGTATAAAAGAGCATGCCGTATGACAAAACGAGAGAGAGACGATGTGACCCTTCCCAATGGATGAATATGCATCAGTTCTGGTGCACTGCTCTCTTTGTAAAGCTGTCTTAGTTGCAAGCAAATAATATCTTGTTCTTTGTCAAGCATCGTGACAGGTTCGTCGAACACGGATGAAACAAGCCGTGTTCCACGTTTTTCGAACTCTAGAATAAGCTTCATCCTTGAAGAAAGTTGAGTTACATCCAAATCAAACTTGCTGAGCACATTATCTGCCTTTGCTTGATCCATCAATGCGTGAACATCATCGTAGCTTACAAAAACTGTGGCTTGATCATTGACAAGTTCTACTTCCCCGTCATCCTGGTCCGTACTTTCTCCATCGCTTGCTGTCGCTTTGTCATAAGGATCGTCTCTTTCTCCAAGAGCATACTCAACACGCCACTTCCATTCTCGAAGAGGTGCAATTAAACAAGTGTAACCCATTTTCAGCATCCCTACCAAAGTAGCGAAATACCACCGTCTATCTATGACAGTCGTCTGATCTGTAAAACGCTGAAATGTTGAAAAGGATCTCAAGTCTTGCACATCAAATTCCTCATGCAGCTGTCCCTCGGTTGTCCAAAACTCTTTGATCGCTTTGCGCCGTCTTTTCGCCCGCCGTCCAGTCGGCGAAGTCCTGCTTCTACTCCTTTTCGACCCCGAGACCGATGTATCCACTGTTTTGAGCAACTCCAACGAGTCACAACCACGCTTTATCACAACATCAAATACGAAATCACTTGACCATTTTGTTTCAGTGGTCGCCTGATTCGCATCCTCGATTAATTTTTCGCACTCTAAATACCATGAAGCACAGTCCTCGTGCTGCTTTAAGCACTGAACAAGATAGTCGACATATGTTTCCGTCGGAGCCGGAATCCCATCTACAGTTCGACGCCGTTTTTCTCGTTCAATCGGTGCCAGCCGTGATCTTAAATGAAGTTGTGCCTGAATAAGACCAATCCACTGCCGGATCCAAGTCGACTCTTCAGCCGCATTTATTATCTGCTTCGCTTGCTTTATTTCCGCTATTTTCGTGCCGTCTTCCAACATGCTAGTATCAGGGGGTAATGCTTGTATCCATTCTTGGAAGGATTCCGTTTCGAGCTGCAACAACGCCAGCGACCGCTTGACCCAAGCCACAGCAGAAGGCCGGACCAGCTCCGGCTTCAAATGCATTTCGTAAAGATCGTCTTCTCCCTCGAACTTGACTTTGAAGAGTCGCTTGCCTTGATCAAATGCGAGGATGGTTGCTACATACCAACCTTTTTCATCAGACTCCTCTTCGTTAGCAACCTTGGCTTTCCCTTCTTCCGCGTCTTTTCTCCAATCAATTTCAATGTCCGTCCCCACCAACCCTTGTGCCCATTCAATAGTAGCAGCAGACGAATCGGTTACTCCATTGCGCGGACGAACTATATTGGGTGATAAAATCATCTCGCATGTTTGATCGTCTCCCACAAAGGAAACTCGAAACAAGAATGTGCCTTCGGGAGTTTGTCGGAGAAATGCTTCGATGCGCTGTGAAAAGTTACGACTGTGAGAGAGGTTGTATCACAGTGTGTTTTCGACTCAGTCTGTGAGGACATACCGCATCATACCAATCATCTTCATAATCACTATTGAGTTCCCAATAGATCTCCCATTGACGACCCACCAGCATCACGACCCACGGATCGACAGGAGTCTCATTCTCTGTGCTCGACCGATCCTCATCCATCGACGTCATCTCATCCTATTTAATCTTCAATCTTAGGTAGCCCTGGGAGAAGAATCAAGTATTATATCGCTTCTCATTCGAATGATGCGATAAAATTGCTCAAGTTCTTTTTCTTATTGTTGTTGTGTTGCAATAATGTTTCGCAAAATGCGCACAAATAATGCGGCGGTGGATGGACGACAGACGACAAACACGCCCTTGTAAATTAGTCGTGCATGTGTTTGAGTCCTGTATTATGCGTCATGTGACGTTACCGTTGCAGTTTTTATTTTGAATCCCGCCAATAGCACATTCATTCGTTTTCATCGCCAACACCGCAACAAAAGAAAACCGCACGAACCACCATGTTACAACCAGCACACCAATAAACCTTTCACTCTTGTCATAAATTTGCAATCAAAGCAGAAATATCATCAATCAAGCATACGAGCTCGCTGAGAGGAATGCTAAGCATCACGATTACAATCTCCGCCGACGAGATCATCTCGTTCTTGCTCTGCCTGGCTCTCTGGTTGTTGCATAAGAAGACGCTGTTTCAGTTCATTCGACCCTACAAGAAAGCTGCCACGAAGGAAAAGAAATCAAAGAAAGTTGCTGCTGTAGCGCAAGTAGACGATGACAATTCTTCTCAAGCCGCAACGTGCGATTCAACGGACTACAGCGGATCCTATCGAGCGGAATGCATTCGATTCGTTGAAGAGATCAAATGGACAGGAAAAAGGGTCAACTTTGCAAGTGATACAATTGGTACAAGTTGGATGGAACCCCCAACGGTCATAACAGTTGTCAATAATGCACAAAGCCCCCAGCAAGAACCCGCTGAACAAGAAAGCGATCAACAATCCATACCAACAAGCAGTAGTGCCTTGATATCAACGGAGGCACAGAATCCTCAACAAAAGGAAAGAAATGGCGTCGAATCAACGCAGGAGTCCTTGCCAGTCACACCTATAATTGACTATTCAATACGGAATGGTCCAATGAGAAATGGTGTACCACTTTTGTCGCAGGCTACAGTGGATCGACTAAGAGACCCTCGGCGCTACTCAAGTCGGAGTTTAGAACCGAGAGAAATCAAAAGAAAGACTACACGGCAGCGTACTAGCCAGAAGAATCTTTCTGGACGGCCTAGATCAGTCTCTTCTAAGCCTCATGCGAATTCTGTAAATTAAAAAAAGCATAACACCCTAATCTCATAAATTTTATGAAATACTTAGTTATCCTATTGGACATAGTAGATGCTAGAGGCATTCTAAACCTTAGCGCCAGCATAAGCTCCAGAGAGAAAGCTGACAAAGGACGATTCAAGACTCAACGCTCAACGGTTGATTGATCTCGTTTTCTAAGCAAAGAAAGATGGGTACCGTTCCGATACTCTTGATAGCGCGCGAACTTGTGCGCGACTTTCTTTATTGTTCTTTATCGTGCGTACGAGTACCGAATGGTGTTCTTTAGCTAGCAAACGATCTGCTTATCGGTACCCGGATGTCTAAGTAATGTAGCTTCGAAGTGACGCACAGGTATTTTGAGGTGAGGAAAAGAGGTTTACCGCGACGACGCGCGATGACGGTGACCCCACGAAAATGAGCGCTTCGAATTTTCGCAGCAAAACGAAATGTAACACAGTAGACAAGGAGGCTTCTACTTATTAGTCAACCAACTAGTCTGTATAATACTTGTTTGTCACCTTTTGCTGATAATTCATTAGCGAAATATGAAGCCACAGAATGGCGAGCTCACGGTAGCGGCAGCAGCAACGGAAAGTATTGCTGCGGAGCCTTCTTCTCGTACAACAATACTCGATCGCATCCTCTTTCGAGAAGTCCGACCGACAGACATACCTATCTGCTTTGAAATTGAGTCAAATTCGTATCCAGATGACGAGCAGGCATCAAAGTCTACGCTGCAGTATCGTCAACATCATGCAGCTCCGTATTTTCGCTGCGCTGTGCTGTATCCTACGCTTGAGGCGAAAGAGCAGCACAAGGACGAGGAGGAAGACCACGAAGACGCTATTTTAATCGGCTTCGTTTGCAGTACTAGGTGTCGCGGATTATCAGCAGAAAGTTTCACGACGCATGTTCCTTGGGGTCCGCAATTAGCACTTCACAGCGTAGCTGTACATCCGGAATATCGAAATCAGGGTGTTGCCACTGCTTTGTTACAAGACTATTTAAAGTCGGTTACCGCCCTCAACTCGACTTTACCATTCCCGATGGAGCAGATCATTTTATTGGCAAAAAGTCATTTATTGGAATTTTATATTCGCGCAGGATTTGCGGTGAAACGACCGAGTCCGATCGTTCATGGCAAAGATTTATGGTATGAATGTGAATATACACTGCCAACTATCCCGTGCTTCCACGTAAATGCTTTCGGGACTGGTTCAACATTAGGAAACCCTGCTGGAGTAGTAATACTACCTGCAGTCGATAGAGCTGGGAGCAACGTCATGGAGGAAGCTTTTATGGCAAAACAGGAATGGATGCAAAAAGTAGCGGCGCAGTTCAATTTAAGCGAGACAGCGTTCATTCTGCCTTCGAATGATGCTTTTGCTACTTTTGGGATACGGTATTTTACTCCTATGACGGAGGTAGAGTTGTGTGGACACGCTACGTTGGCTTCGGCCGCTGTTTTGTATCAAAATAACATTTGTACGAGCGAGACACCGATTGTGTTTGAGACGAAGACTCGTACATTCTTAACGTGCAACTGGAGTAATATGTCGAATTCTCGCATGACTTCAATCGCTATGGAGTTTCCAATACAGCCTGCAACAGAACTTGAGTCTGACGAAGACAAAGACGCAGTCAAAAACATGGTGATGGCAGCTGCCAAAATACCTTCTGAAGGCATTCTTTACACGGGTCTCTCGAGGGAACTGGGCGACTTGTTGATAGAATTGACACCGGAAGCTTTTGCTAGTCTTGACACTGTTGGGATCGACTTTTCGGCCTTCCTCCTATGGGGCGGTTACAGTCGTGGCGTTATCGTATGTTGTCGTGCAACGTCGAACGAGGAAGGTGTTGATTTTTTATCACGGTTCTTCGCGCCGAAAGCAGGGATTAATGAAGACCCCGTAACAGGCTCGGCGCATTGCGCTCTCGCTCCGCATTTTTGGACGGAATCGAAAGAAAAGCTCATCGGGAAGCAGGCATCTAAGCGAGGCGGTATAGTTGAGTGTCAACTGATAGAGAACGAAAGAGTGAGGCTGACCGGATGGGCCGTTACTGTCATGCAAGGCTCTCTTTACGTATAGTTATGAAGCTACAAAGCTTCTTCAGTCTCTCCAAGCTAGACTGATACGGATTAACAAAGAGTTATTGATGAATTTCCGTGCCATTATGTACAGTGTAAGGGTTCATACGCGTACACCTTTCCGTGTGTTCCGTCTGGACGGAGTGCGCGCGCTGTCCATGGCTCTTTGTCGTTGGCATCAATATATATGGTGGCTTTTAGCCAGTCCGTTGCTATTGCGCCAGTCTCAACCTGTTTCCACACATTCTCTGACTCAAATTGCACATCGGGTAGCACGTCACTCCCGTACGGACCTCCTTGATTAACTCTCACAACCTCTTCTGGAACACGTGCGCGCTGTCCTGTCATCATTTCTTGTCGCATTCGCCGATCCACACTTTTTTGAGCCGCCTCGATATCATTAACTACGAAACGTAGCGCCAGTTTTTGGTATTTTGTATCCTGATAGAGTCGGTCAATGTATGCAAACATGGCCTCATTTCTTCCTGACGTTTCCATTATGCAATTTTTTGATTCATTCTGTGCTATCTGAAGCAAAACGATTCCCAAGAGCTCTGCTACAGTCCGATATCTCGAAAAGATAGCTGCTTTCAAGTCGCTGTAACGCCGAAGTGATGTTTCTTCCGAGACTCCCATGGCCTCCATTGATTTTGCGAATTTGTAAAGACGAGAGAATTCTTCGTTGCAGGCGGTGGCCATCACATAATCGAGCTGTCGAAAGAAGGAGTTTCTTCCTGTGGGTTTGTTTTCGCTGAAATTGCCGTCGACACCAGAGCCCAAGGCTTCACGAAGCACATGGGAAAACCAAGGTTGATACAACGCCGTGGACTTTCGAATTCCGTTTAAACCTGTCACGAGAACAACAAACGGTGTCTCCATAGACGATGCCGTCTTCCAGTGACCATCATCTAGTACGCGATGAAGCCATTTCTCACCGGTCAGATCGGCACCCAAATTTAGAAGAACTTTGAGCCTTTCTGCATTCTGCAAAGTAACATCCCAGTCTGTTGTATGAGGAATATGCGCGACGGCGGACCAAAATTCCGTAAAGTTGGCTTCATCGAATGCTTTCCCTAGATTCAACAAAGACTGTTGCAAGCCAAGAAGCTCCTCTTCCGTGAAAGGTTGTTGAGCTTTCGACCTGGCGTTCATCTCGTTTGTCACGCATTCTATCTCAGCAAGAATTGCATTTTGTTCTGCTTGTTGCGAAGATCCCTCCCCGTCGTCGCTGATAATTTCAGCTCTCATTTCGTCTTGAATTGTTCTGTCCCCCAAGATAATAGCCCCTTTGGCTAAGCCTTTTGACGTACTGTAGCAGCAAATGTGTCGTAAAAAAATGTTGCATTTGCCAAATCAACCGACCGCAGTCAAGGTCCGGGTTCCTTCGGGACTCACAAAAACCAATCCACATTTTTTTGATCGCCTAGGTGCGCACAAGCATTTCAACCTTACTTTTTAAAATGTAGATTTTTGAATCGCCTAGGTGCGCACAAGGATTTTAACCATACTTTTTTTAAAATGTAGGCACTTTTAGCCAATCTTAGCTAATACGAAATTAGATGAAAAAATTAACAGACCGGAACATAACGAAACGGGTCGAGATAATCATTTAAAAAAATGGACGGACATCATTAGTTAAACGACAATGAGGTTAAAATAAAAGCGGTTACTATCTGGAGCACTAAAATATGAAGCCGTTAGAGGCACGGAACTGTACTGGATTATGATGACATCCAATAAGCTCGTGCTTTCTGCAATTTGGAGACAACAAACTGTCCGAAATCAAACAAGGAATGAATATTTACGATTCTTTTAATTGTGAAAAAACCCCAATGCTATAAATTCTTCAACGTTCACCGGTTGCTTCAACTCATCAACGCTGACGAACCACTTTCATTTCAACTCCTGATAAGGCTTCAAGCATTTTGAGTGGATGCAGCCGCAAGGTAGACCTAAGCAAAATAATGCGTCTTCATTCCAACTCCTGATTAGGCTTCAAGCATATTTAGTGGATGCAGCCGCTTGGAAGACCTAAGCTTAATATTGCATCAACAATGAACAGCTACCTTACTAAGTCTATCAATTTCGAGCAATAACCCATATTTGGAACTTCGTCAGCGACCTTTTGTTCCAATTAGATTTATCTGAATGTTCAACTCTTAACAGCCTGTCTGTCTTTTTTCAAAGGGAACTTCCAGGACTCTTTCGAGGCGGACTCAAGTGCGATAAGTAACGACGAGTCGCAGCATGGTACGGAACTGTGCTAGATGATGGTTTTATAAAAAAAAAAATAAGTTCGTGCTTTCTGCATTTCATAACCAAACAAAGCGATTAAACTTAACGGAATAAAAGTAGACACAATGTAAAAAATCTGTTTCCAAATTCCTCCTGCCTGACTAAGTTTATCTGCACTCCAGCGTCTCGCAGCATACACAAAAAAAATGATTATGAACCGTTGAATTTATTATGCGAGACACAAAATCATGCAAGCCATCAGGCATCACTTCAATCTGCCAATTATACTTTCTGATAAAATGAATAAAATAATGATGTATGATCAGTTCCATGATGTCGGCGGCTGACAATACATCACATTTTCAAAAATGTGGTTAAAACTAATACAAGCAATAAGTTGAAATTATCCATGTAGATGAGAAGACCGAATGAGATATTGGGGAAAGGTAGTCATTGGTTGATCATGTTCTAAAAAAGAAATGAAAACGCCAGTGATCTTTGAAACGTTTTCGCCCCAAGCAATCATGTGTTACGTATATTACGAAAGAACAGGACGAAAGTATCGTCTTCGCAGTAATCAGTATACTATAGCAAACGGTTAAATCTTGTCTTGATCTTAGATATAACTGGTAAATCAAAAGTTAAACAGCTCTTAGATAGAAGTCTCTGGCTTAAGTGTCAATTGAATACCCAGAATGCTATTCATTTCTTCGGCGTTTTATCTCCAATCAATCACCAAGAAGAAAGCGATACTAATAGCTTGGAATTGTTCTTAACTATGTCTCACTTCTCGCAATATTGCGACTGTACAGTACCGCATATATTTTTTATCTTGTGCTCAATTATATTCACAACAATGTTAATTGACGATTATTGCCGGGTATGTTATCGCAAAGGTGATCAAAGCAACGAAATCGTTTTATGTTTTCCGCACTCGATCTTGCCCTCCTTGACTGAGAGTGTGATCTTTTAGCTGCAAGCGGCCATACGTAACCAAAAAGAACATAGCCAAGAAGCTGGATTCTTCTTATCGAGTTAAAGGCCATTAAAAATGCTTTGTCCAAGCGTAGCAAATATGACAACAGCAGAATAATGGTGTAAGTATCCAGCTGCATGAATACGCCAAATTTTTATTGCTTTAGTTGCAGGGTTATTTTAAAAAAAACTTTTCAACTTATTCAATACGATAATCTTCCGATGAAATTGTTGCTTACATCGCGCACTGTGGATTAATTATCACAAACTTCTTTACTGCTTTTCACTGTCCAGATTACATAATCGCACTAGCGATTCTTACTGCAGTCAAGTAGTGAGTCCGTTGAGTACGTAGTGAAAAATTTTTGTTTCAGATACGCTAGCGACTCCCGATCGGAAATGATGTCAGGATTGATTCAAAAAGCGAAATCCTCTTACTCAGCTTACCTTCTTCTTCTTCTATAACTTCATAGATACTACCCGTGAGGTGTTATGGTGTTCTGAGAAGCCTCTTGATGAAGCACTTACCACATTTAGTCTGTTCAAAAGTGGAGTAGCTAGATGGGTCTGTTTAATTTTTGGTGCTGGATTCTTTTGTTTATTTCCAATGTTCAGAGAAGCAATCGGATTGAAAGATCGTGCCTATAAGGGAGCGGCACTTTAGGCCACGACGAAATAAGGTGTAAGAACTGCATCAGGTCGATTGAAGATCATAAGTAAAGAAGCGGCGTAATGCAATCGAATGTTTGCGAAAACTAAGAGGAGTGTCTATCTACGAGGTAAAATTTGCAGAAGTTTCTTTTTCACGGACGGACGTGTTGTGACAGTCAATCTAGCGTCGAATATGTGTGGTGAAGCAGTAGCGAATGCACTGCTTAAAGTGGTCCAAGAGGTAAGCGTACCATTATAGAAGAATGTAACTGATAAAGCAGAAGATAACTTGGTCCAAATACGAAGTTGTTGGAGCTCATTTGGTAAGTCTGTAACGCCCAAAATTTTCTGTTGAACGCCCGCTGGAGCATTTGAAGGATCAAACTAGAGCGCAGTTAAAATTGATGATTCGGGAGCGAGCTCTCGGAGCAGGTTTGTCGCTTTACTACTAACTTTGGTACAGTGATTTAGAAATCAAGTTTTTTTTGGAAGAAAGGAAAATTTCAGTCGAATGTCAAAATTGCATTCTGACTCTAGGAACATTCCGAATAAATATTAGTGAAATCGTGTTATACTTCTCTTATCCTTTTAATTAAGTCTTTGAAAAAGACAAATTTCAGCTCTTTTCCCGAGATATGCGCTTCTGCGTCTTGCCGACGCGAGTGTTGATCTACGTGTTCAAGCGGTCAAAAGTAACCAAGTTGACTATTAGTAATAAGCTGGTGTTTTCTTTTCGAGGTACCGTCGATAAAAGAAAATTTGGCCAAGCGCCCCTAATATGACAGCAACGCCTTCCAGGACAGTCCATTTTAGAATAGAAGTGAATATCTCCTCCAAAAGACTGCGATGATCAGCTTCCCGGCGCTTGGCGTACTCGAAATGGTCCAGATAGGTCTGCAGCTTTTCTTTCACGCCTTTCGATATGTGAATCCAGTCCTTTGTCTTTTCGTCCATGCCTTGACCCAGGATGGGTTGAGCGGTCGGGTCAGCTTCGATGCGAAAATTAAAGCCAACTCGGCGTGCAAGGCCATCAGGATGCTCGTAGCTGTTCTCATGCTCGTGGCTACTCAATGGTCCTTGGCTGCTGTTTTGTAAACAGAGCCAGTATTTATTACCCGCCGTCATGACCGCATGAAAGGTGTCGAACGCAGAGTTTAAGCGCGAATGCCATACAACTTTTTCGCCTTCCATAATGTAAACAAGCATGGGCTCGGATGAAAGCTCTCTATCCAGCATTTCATAATTTCCTGTGATCAAGCGCTTGTGGTTTGTCCGTATCACAAAGCAGTATTCCTCGTCAGCCTCGATCGTCAGCGTCCATGCAGCATTGGCCAGCGACGTTGATACTAAAAGAAGACCGAGTACGCTGAGAATTTTCGACAACAGTATGCGCACCATATTGTGAACGAATTAAGATGTAATTTGATTGAAAAGAGTTCGTGAGAAATGTTGTTTAGTAAACAACATTGCACTTGTGAAGCAACGGCGAGAGAACGCAAGTGATGGTGTGATGATGGCGAGCAATTTGAAAATCAGGTCGACTAGGGTAGAGGATGCTTTGCATCGACATCGAGTAACGAGACGACACTCGTGACTGCACGTACACTCACACTCAAAAGTCGTCGACGACGAAAGCGAACAGTTCCATGTTCCGTGAATGCATGATCCGAACTCGCCATCAATCACATCATTACTTTCCTTCGAGAATATGCCCATAAATTAAATCGGCTTTACAACCTCTCAATTAAAGCATTAACCATGTCAGAATCAGCATTATATGGCCTTCACTTGGCAAAGGTAGAAGTGCCTCCTCATGGGGGAAGACACGCGAACGACGTAACGTCCAACGACACGTCTGTCAAGAAGGATGAACCATGTGAATCTCGAGATCACGTTGATCCCATCGCTTGTGCCTTCCACCTTTTTAGTGACTTTGAAAAACCTGAGCCACTGCATCTATTGCACCCAAATCCTCCCGAGAAACCAGAGCAAGTGCACCCGCCTCATCTTACCGACACAGAAAAGGAGTGGAACAGTTACAGCGAGTTTACTCCTTAAGTTCAAGACGCAGCAGAAAATGAGGAGCGCTTTTAAAGTAGCCCTATTTTCCGCTTTGGCCCTACAGAGCATGCAAAGTTCTTGAGCTTCTTGGAGCACATAACGTAACGCAATAAATTCCGAGGAATCTTTACGCAACGTTGTAACTTATTTCGTGCCTCATTTGTAATACGTCGAGCCTTCTTTCATGCGAATATTAACTTTTACAAGGTTATTACAGAGGATTGAAAGGGAGAAGGAAGTCGATCCTTTGAAATGTTAAGTTATCAGGTCTACTAACTAACCTTCTTTGCTCGTTAAGACAAATAATCCCATCAATCCCACCAACACATATTTCAGAACTGGATAGTCATTCAAGGCAATGGTTACCATTCCCACATACCGTAAGGTACCGACTGCTTTTCCCAAGATGTCATCGCGATTTAGCCAAAGCTGTCCTGGGGCATACAAACCGCGGTCGTCAACTCGATTGTTGTCGCCCTTTGTTAGAAGCTCCACTTTGCCTGTTTCTTGGTCCAAGTGAACTTTCAGAATTCGGTGTACGATGGGAATATCTCTGTCCTTGATTTTGAATACTACAACATCCCCCACGTGAACATCATGCACCGCATTATTAAGGAACAAGATATCCCCCCGCTGAAACGCGGGTTCCATGCTGCCCGACAAAACAACGACGACAGGGCTCTCGGACTTGGTAACAAACATCAAGCCCTTCCAAATCATTAGAGCTGAGAAGACGATCATGGCTAAGTTGAGAACCTGGAAAGTCAACTGCCTTTTGTTGCTCCAGAGCTTTTTGAGCTCATAAACTTGCTTGTCCATTATATCTTTAATCATGATTTCAGCGATTTATTCAATTATCTGTATATTCCTTATGGCCGATCGCGTTTTGTTGCAGAGTGGTTGGGATAATATTGAAGGTACTTGTATCTGTATTCCGCTGCTCGCATTTTCGTCTCATGGTGTGTCGCCGTCGCTCTATCATCCGCTCATTCGATCGCGGAACGCCATCATTTTGCGCTTGCCACGTGTAAAACTGTGCAGTCTCGTTATCCTGTATCCTTCATCGACTTTTGACTTTTGAGTGGCCCCTGAATTACGTAGTATGACCAAACAATGACCAACAATACATTACTGTAGCAAACAACATCCTGTTTTCTCTACAGTTGTGCTTTCGATTTCTTGCATGTTATGTCCTACGACTAGTTAAAAAGACTGCTCACACAGCACAGTATCATTACCGACTATACCTTTTAATGTACATAGTAGTCAACAATTGTGTAAAGTGTAAAGTGTAACGATTAACGATGTCTTGCCCCAAACTCCGAAACTTCTTGGCCCTTGAAGTTTCAGGAGATTCAGGAGATGAAAATTGAAAAGGCGAAAGATGCGAAAGGCAAAAGATGCAAATGGCAATTGGCATCCTTTGAGAATCAAACCGCGACATCAAACATCACAATCACGACGGCTTACTGGCAATCCTCAAGAGAGCATTGCAAGGAGGAACTGCAACACATCTCATATAGAAAAATGCCAAAATTAAAGGAGACTGACGAGCAAGTGTGCAGCGAGTGCAGGGCTGAGTTAGGAGTCGAGTTTGCTAAGGTATCCCCATGCCATCACTGTGTCTGTTTTCGATGCCTCTCGCGATTGCTCGCCGTAAAGTCTTCAACAAAAGCATTGATGTGCCCATCTTGCTCAGAAATAGTTGAGGGTCATACTGAATGTTGCAGAGATGACGATGAAGATTCAAACGTTGTGAATTACATCAAGCACTCTACTTCATCCAAAGCAGCTCATAGTCCCGAAAAAGGAGACGACGAAGCTAGCGAGGGAAGAAAACTGATAGCGTCTCCCCGTCGTATGCGGCGCACTAAAAGCAGAATGAGAGTTCTGAAATCTTTAGATGAAGATGAACAACATTCGGAACATCCTCGCAAAGAAGGCGACGTAGACCATTCGGAGAGAACTGCTGGAGCGACAGAAAACGATGGCTTGCATCAAAAATTGACCTATCTTCTTACGACAGTCCGACGAATCGAAAAAGCCACGATGATGAAGAAATAACACAATCGCGACATTCTGGCAAACAGACATTGCGCTCTCATAGAAGTCCCTCGTCGCGACGATTGCTAAGCCCGGATAAGAAACCGCAAAGTCGATCACGTTGCAAAAGCGACAACCCGGATGACATAAACAAGCCTCGGCGTCGATCAAAATCACTAAATAGCAGTCGCCACGGTCACCTTCGGCCGAAGTCGATCATGAATAGTGAACATGGAGACGATGGACACAGGAGGCGACGGACATCTAGCGGTGAAAGTAGTGCTCAGTCTGGTACAAGTAAAAAATCTTCTAGATCAAATGGAGAAAAGCGTCGAAGCAGTAAAGGCCATTCTAAGCATGGTGACCCTTCATCCAAGTCAACACGGGATGATGATACGTGTTCAAGTAATGACAAACTTGTAGACCTTATTGATGAAGAGGACTTGACTGCCAATGAGTCGGACTCCATTCACGGAAAAGAGGCACAAAATGAAAATACAGCTGATGTGGAACCATCAGAGAGTGCGTTCGACCCCTCAGAAGCTAATGCGACGAATGCGGACAAAGGGCGAAAGCTCGTGAATAAAATGAAAGCTATTGCCAAGCTTGCGATGATGGGCAAAAGCCTTTCTCAGTCTCCAAGTAAATCGACGAGGAACCTGAAGGGAATAAGTTTAAACAGTGAACACGATGACTCAGAGCGGGGCCTTCTCGACTAAGAATTAGTCGCAGGTACCTGGTAGCTCCACGAGGAGAAAGCATAGTTGTGCAACTTAATGAAAATACGGAATATTCGGTTTTTATAATAGTCAAACCTGAAGCTGAGTTAATCTTGATAGCTGCTTGGTTTTCAATTGATCGCGTTTTTTTCGTATCATCTCCATAAGTTTATTGGGACCCGTGACTCGTGACTGGATCACGCATCGCGATCGCGTCGGCGTGGTGCGCCTGCAATATTTACTTGACAAAGCGAAGGCACAACTTATTGATTGTTTTATAAATAAACCGAAATGCCGTCGTCAAGTAAACTCGCTTATCTTTCCAAATATCTTGGAGAAGAAAAAGTCGAAAAAGGCAAAGAAGACTAAAAAGGAGAAACGAGCAAAGAATCAAAAACACGAAAATGCCCAAATTGCAGACGCTGATCATGTTGACGATGTTTTCGCGCCCTCTACAGATCATGTGGATGACTCCGAAACTGGAGAGTCCGACGATGAGGGACCAGTCATTGTTGAGAGTTCTACAGAGCCGACAATTTCGCTATCCAAGGGCCGGTGGGAGGCCGTTGGGGACGACCTTAACCGTAAAAGTGATGTCGTTCAAGGGGAAATAGACGAGAAACCTCGACGACGACGATACGATTCATCATCGGACGAAGAAACTGGACAAGTTGCGAGCAACAAAAGTCAACAACCTGAGAAGATAGGGTCGGGATCGGCTGTTATTCATACTCGTGATACGGTGAAAAGTTCGTCAGAAAGCTATAAAAGACGTCGATACGACTCCGATTCTTCAGATGATGACAATCACGACAAAAGACGTCGCCGTCACGACTCTGATTCTTCAGATGATGACATGCATGACAGAAGACGTCGCCTTCATGACTCTGATTCATCAGGTGATGACAAACGTGGCATCAGACGTCGTCGCCATGACTCGTCCTCTTCTGAGGATTCATCTAACAAGGATGATAGAGAGAGGATGTCATCAGGGCATGTTGCTGGCTTACAAAGTCGAAGCAAGTTCTCCAAAATGGAAAAGAAGCTGCAACACGACAAGCAGGATGCCGTGAATAAAATGGTGGACAAGTATGGACACGGCGATACGGTTTATCGTGAGAAAAGCACGGGTCGCAAAGTCGAAAAGAATCAGCTGGACAAGGAAGAAGCACAGAGAACTCAGGTACTTTTAAACACAAGTTACGCCCAGCGAGAACGTGAGCTTCAACGACAGGAAGAAGTCATTGCTTTACAGCAGGCATCCTTCGCGCGATACGCGGGTGACGAAAAGTTGGAAGAAATACGGAAAAATGAAATTCGAGAGGGCGATCCCATGGCTGCTTATGGATCGAACAAGAATGATTCAAAGGCGAAGCGAAAAGTCATCGACAAATCGATCAAACCCGTATACAAGGGACCTCCCGCAAAGCCGAACCGATTCAACATTCGACCCGGCTTCCGATGGGATGGTGTAGATAGAGGGAACGGGTTTGAGAACAAGTTGCTCTCTCAACGTAACCAGCTTCAGCATCAGAGAGAAGTGGCTTATCGCTGGAGCACAGCAGACATGTAGAGTATCAGATGTGGCTGGTTACATTTGATTACGTTGATCATCGTAATCATCAGTGGACGATTGCTCTGTAGCTATTGAAAAACGGGCTGGCGTTCAACTAGCTTGGCGGGATTTCAAAGGGTGCATTATAACAGCTTAGTCGGTTATTGGATGGAAAAGTTGGGGGTCTAGATACTCAGTTCACACTAATGAAAAGTGAAGGTGTGTTGAAGATGTCTGGAATCCGAACATAGTTGCCTGGCCTCGTGTACATCTTCAGATGCACGTGTTGCGACTCCTCACGCCTCGCGTCTGCATTCAGATTGAAGTATTGTAGAGATAAGGCATGGGGCAGATGTCAGGCATGGGCATACCATACAGTAATCTGCACTCGAGAGAGCTGGATTAAGAAGCACTTGAAAAAAGAATTGGTGGCCCGCCCAGTCTCGTCTTCGATTTGATACACGATAGGTCTTTCGATGAACTTTCGATGTCAACATCCAACATCAGCCAAAATGGCACGCGGAATATCTTTTCGATAATAGTGAGTAATTGGATTTCGGCGTGACAGAGCGTCCTCTAAATGCAATTATATCATTACCCTATGAACAGGAGTATTTAGAGAAGCCTAAAAACTACTTAGACAAGCATCGGGACCGCGCTTCTTATCTTTTCGGAATCGGTTAAATAAGGGCTATGGCACGACTTGGCAAAAAGTACATACCACTTAAAAACTATGGGCGCCGTCTTTACACTAAAAGCTATAGTAAAAGCGAAGCATGAATGTATTTTCCCTAAGATCTTCTTTTTGAAATTTTGAGTCAATAATAGCAGCACACGCTGCCCGCCAGACGGAGTAAACAAATGAGTTGACGTCAAGAAGCAATAGATATGCTTCGGGCTCGCGTGAAAGGAGGCCAACACATTGTTGTATCGACGCATGCCACAACAGCAAGAGTGAAACACCTGTTTGCCAATCGACTTTGTGATCCTTCAATATCGTAATCGATTTACCATCACAAATCGCGGCCGTCTGAACAAGACGACTTGACAGCATCTCTCACAAATTGAAATCCTTCGCTTTCGAAACCATCGATTGACCCCAACCAATCCATATCTACGATGAAAGGCCTTTACAACATCCTCCTTATCTCCATGATGGTCGCGTTGGCCATCGCGAGAGACACTGCCACCGGTCTTGAGCAGCAGGTAAGTTCCTCCGTTGCTTGATATCCTACCGCACAAGTCGTGCTCATCATGCCGATCTTTTCGTCTGTAGAACTTGCGTCACCTCAAAAAGGGCAAAGGAAAAGGCGGCAAAGGAAAGGGCGGTAAAGGAAGCTCTGGAAAGGGTTCCGGAAAAGGCAGTGGAAAGGGAAGTTACGGTAAAGGAAAGGGAGGAAGCTCTGGAAAGGGCAGTTCCGGAAAGGGCAGTGGAAAGGGAGGTTCCGGAAAGGGCTCGGGAAAGGGCAGTGACTCCGGTAAAGGAATGAGCAAAGGAAGCAGCTCTGGTAAAGGAAAGGGAAAAGGCAACATCTTCGAGGATGACGATTATTACTATGGTGATGACGATTACTCGGGTGATGACGATTCGTACTCGAGTAAAGGAAAAGGCAAGGGCAAGGGCAAGGGCAACATCTTTGACGACGATGACGATTACTCGGGTAAAGGAAAGGGAAAGGGAAGTAGCTCCGGTAAAGGTGGCAGCTCCGGAAAGGGAAAGGGCAAAGGTAAAGGAGGCAAGAAAGGAATGGGTAAGGGCAAGGGAAAAGGAGGAAGCAGCTCTGGAAAGGAAAGGGAGGAAGTAGCTCTGGAAAAGGGAAGGGTGGTAGCTACTCTGGAAAAGGAAAGGGTGGAAGCGACTCTGGAAAAGGAAAAGGTGGAGGAAAAGGAAGCAGCTCTGGAAAAGGCAAGGGCAAGGGAAGCCGTCGTGCGGTTTAAGGAAGTACGGCCGTGATCGCCGCGATCGCTACACAAGATGTTAAACCGTAGGCGTCGCATGCTTGGTCCACAACCTACTGTCCTGTCCGTTGTTAGTCATAAACGTCCTTCGTGCAACTTTTATCGAATTACGGAGTAAGATAACTTTTTAAAAAAAAAATAGTGTGAAATTTCATTTGTAATTTTCCATCTAGCTGGGGCTCGACACGATTAGCGATTACAAGGCAAGGTGCCGTATGGTGTATGGTCGTACGAAACGCTGACGACGCTGTGAATATAAAAATCTTTACAGAATGTGATTAGCCCAAGACCTTAACTCCAGACTCGTGACTCGTATCGTTGAGCGACGACAATTCTTCTCTTGTAATCAAAAATTCCAGATTCCGTTGGTTTTTTCGCGTACGTGTTTTCTTTTTAGATTTTGGCCCACGTTAGCGACCATGACCCATGACATCGGCGGTTTTGCATTTATCATCATAATTACTACAGGTACTCCAAAACAGCTTGAAAAGAATCAATCGATCTTTGTCACCATGAACATCACTATTCAAGGTCTCCTTCTCCTCAGCTCAGCCGTCTCGGGCTTTGTTGTCCGGCCGTCCACGCCGTCCTCGACGACCACCGCCTTGTTCGACAGCCGCCAGCGTCAGAAGGTCGCTGCTCGTACTTCTTGGATTGAGAAACGCGGTGGCATGGCCCAGGTGGAAGAAAAGGCCGTAGCCAAACCGGCGGCGGGTCTTCAAACCAACGAGGGTGGCTTGGAATACGTTCAACTCGTTCATCCGTCGGGTTCATCGAGTCAGGTTTATTTGTACGGAGCCTGCGTCACCAGCTACATCCAAGACGGCACTGAATTTATCGCTGTGCGTCCAGATGCCAAGATGGACGGTAGCAAGCCCATCAGCGGTGGACTTTCTCACTGCTGGCCGCAATTCGGGCCTGGAGCGATCCAGCAACACGGATTTGCTCGCAACGTCAACTGGTCGGTGGCGTCCATGACGGACTCGAGCGTCGAGCTCGTGATGGAACCCAGTGATTATACCAAAGAAATGTGGGATAAGCAATTCAAGTGCACTTTTACTGTTACTCTGCAAGAAGACCAGCTGGACACCAAAATGTGGGTAGAGAACAAAGGTGACGATTCTTTTGATTTCCAGGCTGCTCTGCACAGCTACTTTGCCGTGTCGAGTCTTGACAAGCTCGAGATTTCTGGAAGTTTCGCCGGCAAAGAATTCTTGAACAAACTGGTGGGCGACGGCGGTGAAATGCAGACGGAAGACCGAGAGGTTATTACAATTTCGGAAGAGTACGACCGCGTCTACAAAGGTGTCAACGACCCTGTCTTGAAAGATGCCGGAACTGGTAAAAGCTTGGCGGTTCTCAACACAAAGGGATGGGCGGACACCGTCATCTGGAGTCCGTATGGCAACGAAGGAATGGGCTACAACAACTTTGTCTGCGTAGAAAGTGTCAAGTTCGACCCTGTGACTTTGAACGGCGGTGAGACTTGGGTCGGCGACATGTCTTTGAAGCCGAGCTCTAATTAAATAGTTAGATAAATCACGAATATCAACGAGCGTTACACTCATCAGAAGCCTGGGTAAAAGATTGAAAAATGTGAAATGATTATGTTCATTCTGTAGAAATTAGATGTCGGAATTGGAATTGTTTTAAATGAGTCATTCCCAACTTAAGACCGCTGACCTTAGCGTCATGATATTGATTACTACCAGGTATTTTGCACTGTTACTTCGCACTCTGCATGTTGTTCTAATCACTAATAACCTTAGCTTTGGACGTGATGGCGTGATCGTTGATCGTTGATCGTTACAAGCCGGCCGCATTCCCCAGGCCCAGGCCTGCTCGCAGCTCGCAGCTTGCGAGGAAATATTTCAAATTTCTCGTCCGTCTCCATAGTATCCGTTCGTCGACAATAGCCCACTACACAATGAGCATTCATTGCTCATTGCACTACACCACTGTGTCGGTGTTGAGGACATCGAGAAATATGTACAATCCGTAAAAGAGTACGAATGGTAGATTTTCAAAAATGGAGGGCAGCGCCGGTCAACCATGAAGCATAAAGTTTGTTTAGGAGAACAAACCTACACAATGCATCATCATTGAGTGTGGCAGGCGACAGAAGAACGAGACGTGCCGGCATGCCATGAAAAAATAATAATGAAAGATGAAAGCTCTCGTCGGCAAAGATCTCGGACGAGAAGAAGGAACGACACAATTTTCGCCATCGGCATCGTTGAGATCATAGGTTTGAGAGTGTAAACAAGTTTTACCGTCCAACTTTACTATGAAGGGCCTTTACAATCTTCTTTTCGTCTGCCTGATGGCATCGATGACTATCGCTAGGGATGCAACATTCGAGAGCGAGCACAGGGTAAGAAAATGTCCGCTTCCAATGCATGATGTTGCAGTTTCAACTAACAATGTATCCTTTCTAGAACCTACGACGTCTCGGCAAGGGCTCTTCCAGCTCCGGAAAAGGTAAAGGTGGATCTGGAAAGGGCATGAGCAAATCTGGCAAAGGAATGGGAATGTCGGGCAAAGGCATGAGCGACTCCGGCAAGGGAATGAGCAAGAAATCCGGCAAAGGCAAAGGAAGCAGCAAGTCTGGTAAGGGCAAAGGTAAAGGCATGAGCAAGAAATCCGGCAAAGGAAAAGGAAAAGGTATGAGCAAGTCAGGAAAAGGTAAAGGAAGCTCTGGAAAAGGAGTGGCACCTGGCAAAGGAAGCATCAGCCACCCCGGAAAAGGAGCGGCACCGGTCAGCAGTAGCGATGATACTCCTAACTCCGGAAAGGGAGTCATCCCTGGCAAGGGAAGTAGCAGCTCCAGAAAGGGAGTCGCTCCTGGCAAAGGAAGCTCTGGAAAAGGAAAGGGCAAAGGCAAAGGAAGCTCCGGAAAGGGTAAAGGTAAGGGAAGCAGCAAGTCCGGCAAAGGCAAAGGAAAAGGCAAGAAGAGCTCCAAGAAGTCTGGAAAAGGAAAAGGCAAGGGAAGCAGCAAGTCCGGAAAGGGCAAAGGAGGCTCTAAAAAGTCCGGCAAGGGATCAGGCAAAGGCTCCGGAAAAGGCTCTGGCAAGAGACGCACCATTTAAACAACTGATGCTGCTTCGCGATTAGTCCTCCCTGGTAACATTTCCCAAGAGGGTTTCATTGCGGTGGCAGAATAACAGTAATAAGCTAGGCAATCCGTAGTTAGTTCTGACGCATTCCGCTAGGGACTTATGACGCATTTTGTTGCTAACCAATGACACTTTATATTATGTAAATTAGCAAACTACAGAAGAAGCATGTTTCTATGCTTTTCGTTACCGGAGTAGTACTTATACTATTCATCCTTTGCGCAACGAATAGTCTCCACGCAAAGTCCTCTCCTTGAGCTCGGCATCAAGCTTCCACGCGTTCGCTTCTACTCCATTCCATCGATATATCAAGTGCTCCAGTCTTCGAAAAAAACCTGTCTGATCCAGTATACGATTCGTGACACCCGAAATAATAGAGTAATTGCCTTCGTAAGGAGCCAAATGGTGCAATCCGTGCGTTTTGCGCGACACGGTGAGTCCTAAAGCTTGCAGGCGATTCACCCAACCCGGCGTCTCACTTCCCAGCATATGCGACCATTTATGAAATTCTTGAGATAATATTTCCAATACACAAAACGTCGTGGCAAATAGAATCGTCTGGGGGCCCGCACCCAGCCATGTCAAGAGCGTGACGGGCGCTAGACCGAACGGCAAACACAATTTGTATACATTGTTGCAAAAGCCGCGTTGCGTAATCGTCCAAGGCGCCGAATGATGCCCTTGAAAGGCGGCAATGATCCCTCCCATGATGGGAGTACGTCCGTTCCCATAATTATCCACTGACCAGTGCAAAATGCCACTGCCCAAATCGGCCAAAACCCAACTCGCGAGTGTCAAGCTCGTAGTTTGGAGAGCGGCCGGTCCCAGTTGATAATTCTGCTGCGCCCAAATACCCATCATGGCGTTCATGAAAAAGGCCGCGTGACCGAACAGTGTCGATAGGACCAAGACGACTTGATAGGGCTTGGTTTCGAGAGAATCTCCATCAACGACGGTCATGGCTACTTTGCCTTTCGGCCGCTGTAAACCCGAATCACTCAAGCCAAAAACAAAGCCGTCATCTTTCCATGACTTCTTGTTCGTGACTTCCGATGTTTCTTGAAACTCTTGCTGATTGTTGAGGGATGGAGCCGATGATAAGGAGAATGGGGATGGTCGTCGATGCACCGATGGTGCTACTGTAAAGCTTTGCACCGACACAACAGCGCATGCTGATACCAATATTGAGAGGTGCATGGTACCGTTCAATCGAATAGACCACACTAATAAGGCAGGGAAAACTAGGAACGCATACAATTGTTTGTTTTCTCTATTTCGTTGGTTATCGTCGTGTGTCAATCATGGGAAAGTAAACCACCTCACTTTTTCTCGTTTTCTCCTTTCCACGTCGTAGCAAAAAGCCAGTTCCACGTCACACTCAAAGGGACACTACTTCTACTATTGGAAATGTAAGCCGGTAAGACAGTCACTGGTAGAGCAAGGGTAGAGAACCACGTGCCTCGCCGAAACTCGGAACACTTCAAATAATAACAGAGCTCAACACGGAAAGGACGTTAAAATTCTGCCTCTAGGTACAATTTTCTACGTAGACCCTACGGCGAGGCAGAATTTTAACGTCGTTTCCCGCCACCAAGGCAAACGCTGTGTTATCTTCTGGTCTTCAAAACAGAGGCATCACTTCTTGAAGCACGCATGCATGCTCTCATCTTGTTTTGTTTTGAGGTGATATCAGCAACGGCACTCATTCAATGACATGGAAAGGCTGTCAATGTGCAACAACTCAAAGCATATTGTGTGTCCTTGGTTCCATTTGTTGACAAATATTAGACATTAAGTACCATCCGTCAGTCGTTGCTGTCATGGTTGAGCTCATTTAATGAGTTCAATGAGATAATTGTATCGATTGATGATTGTTCGACCGTTTATCATCATGGTGCGCAGCGGGAGAAACGCCGCTGAAAACCGGCACGGAGCGTCCGTTTTCTTCAGTTTCCGTTAAGGATAAAGGCTTGGTATGTCACTATCAGCCAATGTGTATAATACAAGCGTGACTCAGAAAAAACGGCACTTTGAAAACCGCTCCCGGCGTTTCATTGCAAAAAGAAAACTGCGCCACAAGAACAAAACAACAGCATGCCACTTTTTGATCATAATTTCATCCTCACAAAAAATCAGATCGATTCATTTCGCATTAAAACTACCAAGCATCATGATCTTCCACTTGTTCTCATTGAACACTCACAAGCCGCAGCCTCAGCAAGCTCGCTCGGCGGTCGAGTTGCATGCGGTGGTCAAGTTGATCGACCACGAGGACCCTCTTACTCCCATTCCGATGCCACTCCCTAACAAGCTTCGCAGAGCCTTGTATACGATCGAGGAAGACGAGGTTATTGAAATGCCTGGTGCTCCTCGTGTGACGATGCGAAAGCGAGTCAAGATGGAAGAGCGCATCGTCGATGAGAGTCATGTTTCCCCAGTCGCAATCAGCACGAAGCGAAAACATCGTCGTTCCAAAGCCATGGACGAGGATGATTTTTCCAAGATTACCATGGTGTGTGAAGATCTTCACCACCCTCAGGCACGGCTAAATACGCGAAGTCCGGCTATTTGGAATCACTCTTTCTGATCGCTTCTTTTCATACGTTGCTCTCGGTTAAGCGCGCATAGATATACATTGAAATAAAACAAAAATCGCAAATATGGCTCTTTTATTAGAAAGATGATGTTTCATCGCGTCGAGAAAAAATCTCGATTGACTTCGTCGTGAAGAAGGACTGGTGCTCCGCCGAGAATACACGAGACTCGTTAATGGTCTCTGGTGGATAAAGTCACACAAAAGAAATAAAGGAGCATTTATCTTCATATTATTGCTTTATCCATGCGTAGTTTAATTCTGCAATCATTAAGTTGTATAGATTTGTATAACGTATGTACAATTTCTTTGTCGACAGCACTCCCATTGCCGACATGATGACTATTTTAAATGCTTCGAACATAAGTAAAGTACCTACGGATACTCTGATATGAGTTGGAGGAAAATTCATGACCGCAAACATAGATTCGACCTTGTAGCTCCTGATGCTACATCGGATTTTCGTGCGTACCTGTAAAATCCGATTCTCCCTTCGACCCTCGAACTTGCCGCCAATCTCAAAAATAAGACCGCAGCATCCATTCATCTCTTCCATTCCGACTTATAAGATGAGAAGGTGATTTCTTCCATAGTTGCATCGTTTTTCAACGAGCTCTTAGTCCGTCATCGTCGTCCATGGTCGATGACGAGTTTGTTTTCGTTTGGCGTGAAAATTGACACGGTTCGCGGATTTTTCTATCACGTTATAGGCTTAATGATTACTTGTACCACTACGAGGTTATGGCTATCTATACATAGCTTTTCGATTCGCGCGCCGGTCGACACTCACAAAAATTGTGTCGTGTTTCGCTCGCGTCTCCGCGGAAACGGACGAAAACAGCACATAATCCACGAAAGAATAAATGAACATCCGATCACATTATCACGCTCACAAAAAGCATATTGAATCATTTCTCAAGCTATCAAACTCTCAAAACTATCATGATGTACCCCGTGCTCCCTTCGACTGGCGCAAGCAAGCAAAGCGGTCGCTTTTCGTTTAAATCTACGCTCATCATCGGCAGCATGGAAAACAACCGTGTCTCTCGTCGTCGACGATACCCCTTCTCCACCATCTTGCCAACGATTATGGAAGATGAAACTTATGAGCCCCTAGCTCTCTTAGAGAACAAAAAAGAACAGCGCGACTTTGTTCGCCCGCAGTTGTTTCAACAAAGCAGTGCGGAAGATTGGAGTGAAATGAGCTGCATCATCCATGATGACAATGCGGAAAGTGAGATGCGCCAGCAATATCTTCGCTCATCGGCTTTGGCGGAGGAAGAGTTTTTGGAGCACATTACCATGGCCTTCGATGGTCTTCATGCTGCTGATTGCTGAGGCAACGTCTTGTGTTTGAGATCCGTGTCAATGTCATGACACCATTTGCAGTCGCAATATCGAGTAACTTAACTTCAATAACAATGAATAAATGTTAATTATATATATAAGTAAAGCCATTTTCTTTTTTTTTCATGGATTGAAAAGATTATCAAATCTATAGCCTTTAGCTAAAATCTTCGTTTAGGTACCCGGAAAAAGGCACCGGGCTGAAAATAAATGGCACTCGTTGTTTTTTGCTTCTCGGCATCGTCGAGCTTGAGAGAATGAAGCAAAGACCTTCCTATCATAACTCCTTTGCTGCGTACTTAGTAATATCAATAATCTCGATATCAAAGAGCAAGACGCACAAAGAGGGAATAAACAAGTCATTACTTCGGGAAGAGCAGGTCGTTTGTAGTTCTACTCACATTAAGAAAGAAAAAACATGCCAACATGGATAGAATCACTACGAATGCAACATGAAATCGATATGAAGCAGTACGAAAGGGCGCATCAAAATGTGCGGAATCAGTATCTCCATTGTGTTTTGATTCCCATCGAATACGGAACATTCATTCTGCTTGTTTCGTTCGTGTTGCAAAGCGCTCACCTTCGACGTTTCCCACCCATTTTCCTGCATCATCTGTGGTACGCAGTGCATGGAACGATTGCCGTGTTAACTTGGGTAATAGAGCCTTTTACGTGGGCTGCTAGTGCAGCCGCTCTCTACCTCGGTTGTAGTGGGAGTGGCTTCGGTGGTGTTTGCCAACGACAAGATGAAGAATCGTCGAAAGGCATGCGTTGCCGTTCTTTGGATATTGTCGTGGACGATTCAAATTGGCGTAGGACACATGTGGCTCGAAGGAAACCAGCCTAATTTAATGACAGATTCAATATCATGGTTGTCTATGACGCAGTCTGTTCTCATGGCGTGGAAAACATGCTCATAATACTACAATGAATACGTGGAACGCATATAGATATGGAGTAGACTATTAATCACACACAAAAGATCTGCGTCATGGTATTCTTATACCACTCCACGCAACTGGCACCAGCGCCGTTGCAAAGAAGACAGCAAGGTGACCGGAGAGCGGACGGCTCTTCGGAAAATATGCCGGATGCGCCATCCCAACAATCGCCACATGCCAGCCGTACGAGGCCGACCAAATCCGCCAAAGGCGCGACTGTGAAAGTTAATCAGCGCCTTTTCGTACTGAACATTTCGCAAATAGGAAGTTGCTGCCTCCCAGCCCCATTTCTCGGCTTCCGCGCGAGCCGCCTTGCCCATGGCCGCGCGATGTTCCGTATCCTGTAGAGCACGCAAGCGCCTCACAAAGTCTTCGGTGTTGCCAGGTTCGCACAAGTATCCTGTTTGCTCATTATCGATCAAGTCAGGAATACCACCAGCTGCGGCACCTACCACTGGAACTCCACTGGCCATACTTTCGAGTACGACGAATCCAAGAGTCTCGGAATCGGAGGGCATTACAAATACATCCGCTGACGCAAATGCTTGAGACAACTCATCTCCCGACAGCTGCCCCATAAAGACAGTGTTAGTACCGTCAAAGAACTTTTCTAGTTCCTCTTTCTGCGGCCCAGTACCGACAATGCACAATCGAGCTTTGGGTCCCAACTTTTCTTGCATCGCTTTGATATCCTTGAGTCGTTTTTCGGCCCCCAATCGTCCCACATACACCATCAAGAAATCATCGGGATTGCCATTCGACATTCTCTGACGCATTTCCAGACTCTTAAATGCTGGATCAAAGCGTTCCGTGTCAATACCCTTGCGCCACACATCCACACGGGGGATTCCGTTCTTGCGCAACTCATCTTGCATTTGTGGGGACGTCACCAAAGTCAAGTCAGCTCGCGAATGCGCCCAGCGCAAGGCTTCCCAGCAAAGATTTTCAATGCCTGGAATAAAGCCTAGGTAGTTTTTGCCTAAATCAAAGCGGTTGGTTAGAACCTATAGACAAAAGCAACGCCTTTTTGCATGATTGCATTACACAACGTACCGTAGGTCGGAAGATGTGTGTGATAACTCATCACCAGCGGGGTGCACATCACCCGAGCGTAGAAAATAGCAGCAAAGAGCATGAATCCGGGGAGACGTGACGTGGATCAAGTCCACTTGCTTCTCTTCCAAAATGCGAGCCCCCTTCATCTCTGGCAAATCGACCGTGAGGGAAATATGATTATAGAGGGGAAAGGTGAACCCTTGCGTGTGTTGAATGGGATAGCCTTTGAAATCTGTGGGTAACTTGGCTGCCGGAGTCTTGGAATCGACGGTCAAGACTTCGACGTCGTCGCCAGCCTTTTTCATAAATTTCAACATCTCTTTGAATCGGTTCGCATATCCAGAGACGTGAGTAAAGGGAGTGGGCTCCACCATTAAACAAATTTTACGAGGCGGGTGACGATTCAAAGCCGGAACTTGCGTGGTAAGGTCGTTCTTCTTCTTCTTGATACCGAACAACGCCGACGAGGACGCCGGATTCAATGATGGCTTCGTAGTTGAAGTTTGAAAGGCATTCACCATCAGGGGCGCACACAGCAGGTATACGAATGTTGAAAACTTCATTGTTATGGGATTTGTTGTAATGCGGGAAGAGGAAAGTCTTTGACTGACAAAAAACGGTTCGCAGTTCTGGCTGTCTTTCGATGGATGTTTTGAAACCGTTCTTGACGTTTTGGGTGTCAAGTAACGATCAGAAAAATAATTGTCTTCGCTCGCGCGATTTGTTATCCAAAGCCGCAAGGAGTATTTCGACTTGTTGCAGTGAGTTCTAGCGAAAACACTTGACGAACGAATGGGTTTAGTGTTTATCCAAAGAGAGGTTGTGTTGCGAGTTCATGAGTTGAATGGCCTGGATACTATTGGTCCGAAAGAGACACACTTTTGCTGCACCGTGGAGGATAAAAGTCAAACGGAAGACACTCTTGGCGCACGGTCCAGCTCGCGCGGAATGAATTCCTTGATTCTATGAGAAAAACTGTACGATGGTTCTTGCTTTCTTTCCGTTACGAGCGCGCCGTATCTGAACGGAAACTGTTTATTCTTCACTGTACATTTTAATCCATAGATCATTTCCTTTTTCCTTGCGTTTGTCAAAATAACGGACAATCACACGTTACAGTGTGCGTCACTTTTCTTTCGAGAATGGAGGGAAAAATAATTGGAAGTGCGTGCGCTTGTCATTTTCCAACCTTGACCCTTTCTGAGTTCTGAGTTCGTGGTGCTGCTATGTAAAGCTAGAGAGAGGCACAAGACCAACATGCATTTTAGACAAATGAACCAGGCTACTTTATTTATGCTAAACATAGTTACTGTGGCTATTACTAAACCTAGATCTATCGTCGATCTTAAGCCGGTCCATCATTTTTTTAGGAATGAAGTGTCTCGGATCCCCATCCAGGACAAACGTTCTCGAGGACTTGTGCGTGATCATGAATCCATAGAATCAGTTTCACTACTTGTCGTGGCGTCAAGATTTCTCGGCACTTCGACATGCGATCATGGAAAATGTTCGTCTTCTTTTCACATAACGTCTGTAGCTTTCCCAATAGATCCAAACATTCTTTTAAGTTCGACGACACGTGACGAATCTTTTCCCGTTGTTCGACTATTTTACGACCTTGCTGTGCGGTAATGTCGAGTTCCTTTTGCAGCATACCGGCAATGGGATTCTTTTTTAAGACGGACTGCTGTCCCAATGCCCATAAACCCATTTTCGTCACGTTGGTGGGATTTGCCAGTCGTCGTAGTTGCTCCAAATGAAACGAAAGTTCATCTTGTCGACGTTTCCCGTAATCCGAATACAGCTCGGTGAGATTGTTCACCGCCGCATCCAATTGCTGTTGAGTCGCGTTACTACTCCACAAATGACGGATCTGGGCTTCCGCGGCTTTCTGTTCCGTCTGGAGAGCGGCCGACTTGTTGGCAATGTTGTGCAAGTGACGTTTGAGTAAACTGTTCTCGGCTTGTAAGGAAGCCAGTCGGCGCTCGCATTCTCCCAAACTGGCCTTTTGCGGCGTTTGGAATACGTGGGCTGCTTGGCGGACGAGGCATTCTCTTCAAGAGGGTGTTTTTTCGATACCGCAGCAATGGCGGCTTCCGCCGTCGACTGAAGTTCCTGTACAATCGGCTGCAAGGATGCCGTGTCGCCGGAGATGACGGGAAATGGAGACGCCGGTGGAACCGTCGCTGTGGAGTCTCCGGTGGGTGTGGCTAAAGCTGGAACAGCGACTTGTCGACCTTCCATAGATGCTCGCAAAACTTGTGGCGGCAAGTGAATACCCAATCGAGACGCCATGGTGGCGAACTGAGAAACCAGTTTTTGCGTTTCTCTGCTTCGTCCATCGTACTTGGCTTGGCTGTTGAGGATGGTAATGTCATCTGCGGTACTAGGGGTTCCGGAGCTGAAGGAGGCGCTGCGGCAGCCCCTTCAGCATTTTGGTAGCTTGTCACCCTTGAGACGGTTACCAAAGGATTCGGGGTAGCCAGTGTTGATTCCAGTTTCGGTGGTTCCTGTTGCGCCTGTTGATGTTGAGGATACTGAGGGACGTGCGCTGGCTGTGGCACGAGCGGCTGACTTGGTGAGCCTAATTGACCCCATAATGAAGTCCCCATCAACGTATTAGTATCCACAGACGGAGTTCCATCTGCCGACAATATCGACAATAGGAGTGACGGTGATTCTTCCATCAACATCATCTCGTTGTAGAATAAACTTTCAATGAGAGTGTTGTCGAGATTGCATTCATCGTTTTCATCGGCATTATTAGTCTCCATGGTCGAAAGAGAAGAAATTGTACTGAGAAAATGAAAGGATCTGATCTTCTTTGCTCTTTTGTGATCCTGAAGTCTATTTTTTTGTTAATAGTAAGTTAAGTTCGTTTCTTGTTGTGTCAAACTGCTGCGTGTTGAAGAAAAATAATGCAAAGGCGCACTTTCGCAGCGCACACCCTCTTGCTCTTGGGGTTTTTTGGCTGCGTTTTACCAAAACGTGTTGATTAATCGTACCGGTGTTTGTTTTCTAGACAATGTTTCACAGTTCACACTACAAGTACCTGGTACTTTATGTCCGTTAAGGAAACAAAGTAGTCCCGCTTCCTACTTAGACACGAATCATTGGTGTCGCTTGGTAACGGCCATTAGAATTTTAGGCATCATCTAAAACATCCCGTTCTTTCTATGAATAATTAGTGCATTCAATTGAGGCTATAAATGTTTACAGTTTGTGAATTTATATTGCGTACAAGTGCTCCCCACTATACCAGGTACTCATCGGGAGGAGTCGTCCCTTTGTGCCACGTCTTGCAGAAACTTGCGCCATTGCCGTCTGCCCACGATCTGCCGAGTGAGCCCCAAATTTGTGGATCTTTCTTGTTCGATGGTTGTTGATGGACTACTTGATGGCAAGCCAGTAGGACTCATCGTAATTGCTAGGGCGGGTAATTCGGTGTGCTGTCCTTCCGAGCCTTTACCGCCCTTACCGCTCTTGCTCTTTTACCGCTTTTGCTGCCTTTGCCAGTCTTACTACCCTTCCCACTAGGGCTACTCTTGCCGGTTTTACTACCCTTGCTTTCCTTCTTTCCCTTTTTGCTACTCTTCTTGCCTTTCCCGCTTATTTCTTCTTCTTCCATTTCGATCGACGGAGGAGACGTTAAGAATATCTCCGATGGTACCGATGAGAGTTCGTCGCTCCCCATGAGGGTTGGTACGTCGGATACCGTGGAGATAATGGTAGGTACACCTGTTGATGGCATAATTGTTCGTTCCACGACAGGTGCCAAAGTGGGTTGTTGCGTTAATTCACTACTTGGACGAGGTGAGGGTGAAACAGTCGTTGCTACCGGCGCAGATGCCGTGGGCGAAGCCGTCGGTTCCGGGGCTTCTATTCGACATTCCGTTTGATCCGCAAGGATCTCGCAAGTACCTTCGCAGGTTCCCGATCCAACGAAACAACCCGATCCGTCCGTTTCTTTGAACAGCCTAGCACCAATGTCGCATTGTTCGGACTGGTAATTCTCTAAAAAGTTCGTATCCATCGTGAAAGTGGATGCCGAGTCCACAGATAAAACGAACTCGGAAGACCCATTTTGAATACAGCTGGTAGATAAGTTGATTTTGCTTCGAAGCAAAAAGACACCAACAGCCTGTCCGTTCCGACGAGACGAAAATGGTTAGACCGAAAAAAGCATGGATCAATGAAGTTGCACAGGAGGAAAGCGTACCGTGAATCCCTCATTTCCCATAAATTGACTTCTTTCTACTGTAATATCTGAATCCGATATCCCAAAAAGAGGTGCGGAAGTTCGATTGAGGGGTTGCTGAAAGAGCAAAAGTTAGGGCTACTTCATGAGAGTGTGGGCGCTAATCCATGTAGTACTTACCACACCCTGGTTGTTTTCGATTACAGAGTCTTTCATTGATATCACACCGGCCAGTGTTGCACTAAGCCCAAATTCAAGCCCTTCATTGCCGGCTATTGTCACCTTTTCTAGGGTTGCGGTGGCTTGCGACTGGACCGCGACGGCAGTCCATGACAGAGGGGCGTCTACTTGCGTTCCGCTCACTTCGACTTCGGATAGCGAAAGGCTGCTACCATCACCCTCCACGTAAAAAGCGTCATCAACCAGTACCATGTTTGTCACTTTAGTATCTATCACCGACGTGGATCCCGTTGCTGTTGTAAAAGTGATAGAATTTAGAGAGCTCTCCGAGACGGAACTAGCCTGCAAAAATGAGCTTCCGGAATTCGCTGTAGCGATAAGAGCCGCACTCGTAACATCGGCCACTGAAGCACTTTCCAGCCTAAGAACACCTCCGTCGTTATCGAAGAGAACTCCAGCAGTTCCGCCAGTTACTGTCACATCGCGCATTTCGATATTCATCGGTGGTTCAGTGCTGAATCCTGCTGTTTGTCGTACCACAAAGTCGCTTTCAAAATCCTGCAATGCATCGTTTTAGCGTAATTTATCGTAATGCATGATACGTACAGAAGAGACACGTACCGTAAAAGCCACATCTGAAAAAGTTGCTGTCAATTGAGATGATGCATAGGCTCCTATCGACGCCCCCGTTAAATCACTATTCCCCTCAAAATCGGCAAAAGATAACCCCATAAAGCTCATTGATTGCAGTACATATCCTTCTATTGAGCTATCTTGGAACCTTATTTGTTCAGACCCTCCGATAAATGTACAACCATCCGCTCTTTTTCCGCTTTCCCCGCAAACAAACATTGCGTTGTTTAGAAGTGGTCGTAGAGGCGTTGTTGTCGTGTCAAATACAGTATCTGGACATAATCGAAAAGTGTATTCTTCAGCTGGAGCCGATCCTGCCTGTATATTCTGCAATTCGCTCTCCATGTCGCTGTTTAGCACTTCTATGGACGAGTACCCTGTGACTGAGTTGTCACGAGGACATGGTGCTGCGGATTGTGCACTCGCACGCGCTATGATAACAGAAAAGCCCAACAAGGCAAGTATTCTGGTGCCCATGGTTCCCTAACGTTTTCAAGGTGCTATAATTCAGATACTTCTTGTGTTTCGGGCTCGATGGTCGCGTTGTGTTTTGAAACAAAAATGTGATGGCGGAAAAATTTCCTCAACGCACGTTAATAACGGAACCGTTATTTTTGAACTTTGAACGCTTTCCATCTGAGATGAGGATGGATGGACAGACATCATTTACTAGACCTACCAGGTATGCTTCCTCTCTAGCTCTAGCCAACCTCTCTAGCCCAAAGAGCATTGCTCTTTGGGCTAGCCTACCGTTAGCTATGGGATCCGGCCAGGATAAATACAGTGATGGCTACTAAATGATATCTGCGTTGTACAACTAAGCTGTCGTATTCTCCTTAAGGTGCACAACGGGCGCCTGATCCAAGCTTAGAGCTGAAATTAGTAGTTGCTGTTTGTGTCCTTGAATTCAATGAAACCAGCATGACAACAGCGAAGATTCATTCAAGTCACCAAATTCGTCTCGATTCCTGTGAAAAGTACCGTCAATGTTATGCGAATTGAGTAGTAACAGGAATATGAAACATAAAACTAATGTTATCGCTACACTAGCGTTACTAATCGGACAAAAGTGGAGCCGACCGAGACGCCCGGCTATTACGGATGCATGATTTAAATCTCATTCTTTATCCATATCGTGGTTGGGCGTTTTCTCCTTCTGTAATCGTCACGGTGGTCGTAACTCTTATGCTCGGAGCTCTTCTTGCTATGCGATTTTTTCGACTTCTTGCTGGATTTCTTTCCTTTTGAACTTCGTGATAGTTTGCTGGGAAAGTACTTCTGATGCCCGGGAGTCACGACAGCCTCGCCGAAAAATTCACCTGATGATTCATAGCTGATACAGATATTTTCATCGAATGCGTAGTATATATGTGCCCCTTTCCCTTTCGTACGATGCTCTCGTTTTACCCACTTTCCCCATTCTATGCATACCTTACTTGAACTTTGTGTGGGAAAAATTGTGGGGTTAGCTGTTTCTCTTTCTTGGGTCGGAGAAAGTGTCGTTGGGCGCGGTAAAGGAGCAGCCGATGGTTGCGGTGTTCGACGAGGGATTGGGGCTGCTGTTGGAGTAGCTGTCGGTGAACCGGTAACTGTTACAACGGGGGCAGCGGTTGGTGTAGCAGTGGTCGTAACAACCGGTGCAGCTGTCGGCGCTCCCGTTGCTGTAACCACAGGCGCTGCGGTCGGCGTTCCAGTGGCCGTGACAACTGGTGCTGCCGTAGGCGATGCAGTAGACGCAACAACTGGAGCCGGTGTGACAATGGACGTGGGTGCTGGACTCTCAGGCGCTGAAGGGACTGAGGTCGTTGGAGCGGATGGAGCTGAGCTTACTATTGTAAGCGACGGAGCAGCAGTTGGTTCAGTAACATTGACCGGTATTGTTGGCGAAGTGACGTTTACCGGGATTGTTGGCGACGTCTCCGTTTCGTTGCCTACTTGCCTGGCAACAATAGCTCTCAAACAAGTACGCCGATCAAACCCCTGCTCACAACTAACCTCACATGATTGAAATGGAGTCTGAAAACAAGTTTGCCCCGGTCTTTCCTTAGAAACTCGGGTGTTTCCCTCCCTGCAGTCCGATGTCGAAAATGATGGATCAATGTAGTTCATTGCAGTTACATACGTAGAGTTGGCATCAACAAAAATCGCTGTTTGGGTCGCTCCCGATCCCACGCACGATTCACGATATTGAATGCTGCTGGTCTTGCTGGCAAATGCTATGGACTGGAGTCACAGTGTGAGAGTCTCGAAAAGCAAAATCTTGTCGTGGCCATGACCTATTTACATACCGTGAACAACTCAATATTCTCAGTGTCGGTTCTTTCGATGATAAGATCGGAGTTTTCACTGGCGAAGAAAAGGGCACTGACTTCGTTCGTGTCCTGTAAAAGCGGTGAGGTTCAAATGAGTTCAAGTTTTGTATCGCGATACATACAAAGAGGCACATACCGCTTCGCGTCCTCCAAAGAGATCATTTGCTATGGAATTTTGAACATTCACCATACTGTAAGACTTCGCAGACACCATGTTTTGCACGTTAGTTGATTCGCGAATGATGAAGTTGGCAACGGAAGCCATCGAGTTGTCTCGAACATTAACACCAGTCCACAAGAGAGATGGGGTTGATCTTTGAAAATCGTTGTTCGCGATGTCGATGTTTTCCAGCGTTGCCATGCTGCTCCCCCTCTACATTAAAAACATTGGCCATTCCTTTCATGTTGTTGACTTTCACATTAACTGCGTTCATCCTAGACGATTCCACTGCCGAGAAAACATCCTGACGCGAAAAGGCGATTTCGATGATGATTTAGTCAATATCCATACGAGTTTACGCGAATCGTTGTTACAGACTTACCTGAATCGAACTTGTCGTGACAACCGCTTTTTTGACCATTGTCACACCTACACTTCCCCCAGAGGAACTCCCAGTTGATACAGCCCCGACCAAGTCGCAACTAGAGATATACAGCCCGTCCAGACTAAGGGCGCCTCCAACATTTAAGAAACCTACACCACCAACTGCTTTACTTATTGTGATCTCCTGTCCCATCAAGCCGAATGGTTCCGTCCCATCGTCGGCTTGTTGCTGGACTGCACACATGGCGTTATAGTTCTTTGATAGAGGCGATTAGAACAACAAAAGACAAGCGAAATACAGTAAATACTCCAGACACGTACCGAGAACTTGACATGAGAAAGTGTAACTTCTGTAGTGGATCCAGCATCCCCGCTGATAGCTGCTTGGGAAAATCCTTGGAAGGTTACACCCAAGAAGCTAACTGCCTGCATATTGTGGCCTCCTTTCTTGGAGCGTGGCACATTCACTTGAATCTCTCCTCCTTTAAAGACACAACCGGTCGCTTTACCAGTATCGCCGCACGCAAAAATTGAATTATCCAGCATCGGAGTGAGCGGTGTGTCTTCCACGTCGAACTGGGTGTCGGGACAAAGAATAAATAGATACGTGGCATCCGGCGTCTTGCCACCCGCAATCGCTCCTAGCTCGCGATCAATGTCAAGATTCATGTCTATAATGCGGCTGTACCCAATGGTACCCGGCGAATTGTTACATTCACGAACTGTTTGCCGAAATTCTAATCCGACAATGCGATGGAATGTAAATGCCATGACGGCAGTCCAGACTACTTGTCTGGATATCATGATGTTTGGTATCGATGCTGTAATTTACAATTGCCGACGATATGAATAAGAACAGAGGTTGTTTTGTTGCGAATGCATCGATCTATCGCAGTTGGAGGGTGGAGTTTGTGAAGCCAAAGGAAATAATTCTGAACAAACGTGTAAAAGTCGTGTTGAGCCGTCCGTTTGAAAAATATTTGAAGGTGGACGAGGACGCCCCGCGTTTTCACGTTTTATAGATAACTGATGATAAAAATTCGCCAGACTATCTAATGTATTGTAGTTTGTTACTATAGCGAAATTTGGTTTCGTGAAATGGGAATATCTCCGAACTATGAACTATAACTTATGAAGTAGTATCCTTGTTTCTTCCTTTCTTGCTTTTCAAGTCGCGTTTTGGCCATCGCAAAGAACACATACAGCGGGCCGTTGGAGATCGAAGTCAACGAAGTGATGGAGATGCGCGAAGACAATGCAAAATCTTTTCTCGTGCTTGCTTAGCAACTCACATTATTCAACGAATCTTCGATTATTCACCTTCCATTCCATTTGAGTTAGTAGGCAGCCACAAGCGGATGATAAGAAAGCGCGAAGGATAGAATTTCTGAGATGCCTCGATACACCGACGAGTGGTTGACCGATCGTGTCTTGTTTGATTATGTATCCGGCGGATCGTGTGCTTGTTGTGGTTTTGTGCATTTTCTTCCGAATGGAACTGCCGATCTCATCACAGCCATGACCGATTTGGAGACAGATCAAGCGAACGCGGAAATCAAGGCCCTCGATGACAGTCCCTGGCCTCCGGATCTCCGTGATCAAGTTTGGTCGGACAGGGTGCGGTTGCGACAAAAGTTAAAAGCAGACATGTCTTCTTATAGAGAGTTTTGGGACACGCACGAAGAGGCATTTGTGCAATGGTGTCATGATCAAGACGCTTCTTTCTGGAGACGGCATTTCCAGCTAGCAAGAAACGAAATTATGGACGAAGTTCGACAGAAGTACAATATTCACTCCGCATTTGGGGTAGTTCTTTGTGCTATTGTTGAGCAAGTAGCTTTCTTCGATATGACTGGTTATCCTGATGATGGGAGAGGGCCCGACGAAACAGAGTTTGAAAAGAGTTTAGCATTTGTGAGACAGGGCGGTTTTACGATACGGAATATGGTTTCCGATGGGATTATTTCAAAGGAAGTTTTACAGATCTGGCTCAATCGCATGAAATCTCTCGGTGGACCAAAATTGCTGCAGCGCTCCAGCAAGACATCCAATGAGAGCCAAGACGACAATCATGACCAAGGTGAGGTGGACGATGGGGGAAAGATCTTGGGCAAAGCCAGTGCGGGTTTTTCTTCGGATCGGCGAGTCATTAGACTTATCATAGCTCGTTTTTGGGCTAATTCATTGCAAAAGAAGTTTCTTGATGCTCAATTACCGCAGGAGGCCAAGAGCTTTGAATGAATGCATTTCTTCGCGAATGAATAACTAACTAAAGAGTGCGTGCCCTGTCTAATGCGTCCAATATTAATACGAATGAGCTAACAACAATATATTTTAGAATTTGTATTTTAGTAACGTTTTTTAGTTGTATCTTAGAAATAATGCCGCATCATAAAAGGGGTCTTGCCCAGATCTCATAGACAAGAACTCAGAAGATCATCGCCGACCATGTCCAAGATCTCCATAAAATCCTCCTTTGACAGAGCCGAGGAGCGACGGTGTTGGGAGATGCCACGAAGCTCACTCCAATCGGTAGCTTGGGTTCGTCGATGTGCTTTTTTCAGTATGGGCTTGCCTTTTTCCTCTTCCAAACGAAGAGCAGCATTGAGATCAAAGATATTGCCACCCATATTGGTGGACATGACGGTAGAAAAGTCGTTGCTTTGCTTGCTTGGATTTCGACGATGACGAGAGATCTTAATGCTGTTCTCCTTGTTGTCGATGGAGAGCGAAGAGGCTACCAACGAGAGCTTATCAACACTCTGCTTGTTCGCGCCAGCCGAAGAAACCAAGGGGTAAATCATGATGCTTTTGAGGGTTTGATCGAATGCAAAGTGAGTCGATTTGCTTTTTGTGAGCTTAAAGTTGTGATGAGATGTTCATTATTCTTTCGTGGAAACCGTGCGGTTTTCGTCCGTTTCCGCGGAGACGAGCGGAACAGTTTTCATTTTTTCAAGTCTTGTCGTTTTCGAGCGTCAGCCGGCGCGCACAGTGTCGAACTGCCTCAGATAAAATCTTACATCGAACCGTACTGGTACTTAACTTACATACTAGAATACCGTGTTCTGCCAAACCCGCACCGTAAACCGTGCAGTTTTCATGCAACACGAAAACAAAACGCCGCAACTGTCGTAAATGGACGATGTTGTCCGAGATCTCTCATCGGTGCATCGACCATGACAGATAGTGTTACGCTTTCGTCCTAGATGGATGCTCATGAGAGAATTCGAAAGCTGGAATTTCCCTTGAAGATCGGAATTAGATTTATAAAGAATAACAAATGTGTTGATGCCGAGGTTGTAAACCTAATTGCAAGCTTAAACTACCACATGATTCAACAGATTTATTCAACTTCGCTTTATGTCATGTATATCTATGCACCAGGTAACCGGAAGCAATGCCAGATCAGGAGCGATCAAGATTAGTGATTCCAAATAGTTGGACTTCGAGTATGAGACCGTGCCCAAGAGGCGTGAAGATCTTCACACACCATGGTAATCTTGGAAAAGTCATCCTCGTCCATGGCCTTGAAACGACGATGTTGTCGCTTTTTGCTGATGGCGCGTCTGAAAGTAGGACTCTTTTTGACGACGGGCGCTTCCTTCATGGGTCGCTTTCGAATCGTCACACGAGGAGCACCAGGCATTTCATCCATCTCACCTTCTTCGATTGTATACAGGGCCCTTTGGAGCTTGTTACGCGCGATACGTAGCATTCGAAAATAACGAGCGACGTTCTCCTTCGACCTGATCCTCGCCTGCACTTCGATCGTCGGGCGATGAGGCTGTCGTTTGCGATCACAGGGAACCGAAGAAAGCACGTGGAGGCTCATGATGTTTGTGGAGTTTAATGCGAAATGAATCAATTTGATTTTTTGTGAGGATGAAATTATGATCAAAAAGTGGCATGTTGTTGTTTGGTTGACGTGATGCGGTTTTCTTTTGTGAAGCGTTTCCACGGCGAAACGGTTTTCAATTTCAGTCACGCGTGAAGTGAGCACGTTTTATACACAAACGCTATATAGTAGACCCCAAAGTCGCTAACCTTAACGGACATCAAAAAAACGGCGCTCCGTGTTAAATTTTCAGCAGCGTTTTTCCATGACGTTGAAGGTCCCTATCTATCGACTTGATAATGATAAATGATAAGTGATTATTCATCCAATAAACTCAACCATAGCTGCATCAATTAATGGCTGTTGTAGTATGTCTGTCTTTTGCAAGGAAAGAATGGAAGATTGCGGTAATGTGCGATGAATTCGTGCGACGCAGGGACGGCACCTAACCTTCCGATGCGATGCCTTTCTACTAGTACCGTCGCAGACATCAACTACAAGGAAAACATGACCAGCAGATGCTTGCGTGCCTAATTATGTGATAGCTCGTTGCGAAGCATTAGAAGGCGACACTCTACTTTTGTCGAGGCTGACAACATGCAGTTTCTTTTAAAAAAAAATTGGCGTTTCAAGTTTCGCGACCAACATTTTATAGAGTCGTACGGGTTCCTAACTTATAGTAAAAGTGTAAGTGTGACGTTTTTCCCGCACACACATCCAAGCAAATACGTAACGAGGAGTAATAGTCGAGGAGTCGACGACATTACAAAAACTACGAATTACGACCAATCAACCAATCCCTATCAACCATCCTCTGTCGCAACAGCATGAAAGGCCCCTGGCTGTTTTTATGCCTTTTGGGACTGAGCCTCTTTCGGTTGAAGCGTGGCTTTCGACGCCCCCGGCTTTGCGTATTACTGGCGCCTTCTCTTATTTATGGCGGACCCAAATCGGACAATCCGCTTCGTCGCCAGAGGAGTCGTCCCTTTTATTTTCCGATGAAGAAATTGATGCAATCGAACGAATATATTCCCAAGTTACCGCCGATAAACCTCTCTCTCAAGTCCTTTTGGAGACTCTCTCTACACTTCCACCAAAACTGCTGCTAAAGCTTCGACAGGCCGAAGGACACCACCACAATTCGGTGCAGAAAGTGGCGCGTGGTCTCAACCATTTATTGCAAGAGCAGCTAGAAACGGCCACCCAAACGCTGAAGTCGTTGCTGGAGGCCGGTGAGGTTCGCAAACTAGATTCGCTGATTGGCAAAGCCGCTCGGGAAGGGCGTCTCGATGCCGCTTTTTTCAACGTCATGACAATCAATATGAAGGATGCGATGCGAGACGAACCTTCCGAAGAAGAGGGAGCAGCTAGTCGATTACAGGTTCTGCAGCATATATACACACGATGTCAGGAAGAAGTAGAGAAGAATCTCGATCCGGGCATGGCACTCTTGAACAAGTTGCTCCGTACACAACAAGATTCCATTCGGGCCAATTTATACCGCCACTATTTGACACCTCAAGCCAATACGATTACCACGCCCACTGGTCAAACACTCGAATTGAAAAACACGAACGCTGCTACTCTTGTATCTTTGGAACAATTCATCAAAGCCTTGGAAACGGCCGTCTTGCAAATTCGAACGGTTGAACAATCGGGAGGTACCGATCGTGAGTCCGCGGCCATGATGGTAGAATCCTGCCGCACGGTGGCGAAGGAAGCGCGTGTGATTATTGGAGAAAGCTACGGAATTGATTCCGACGAGTTGAAGCAATTTGAGACGGGTTTGCAGCCGGTGTTTCGTCCTTCCTCTCCCAGTAGTCCTTTCATTACGGGTCAAGCATGAAAGTGAATGAAACGCAGATAATACAAGTCATTTATTATAAAAAAAATTATAGTTATCTTTGCTTCACGTTCCATAGAATCGATCTCCAAAGTCACCCAAGCCGGGCACAATAAACTTTTCATCGTTCAAGCTTTCATCGATGGCAGCTGTGACAATCTTGACTTCAGGATACTTTCGCGCCAGTACTCCCAAACCTTCGGGGGCACATATAATAGTCGCAAACGTAATTTGGCTCGGATCGACGTGTTTGACTTGGCACAATAAATCCAAGGCAGCGATGGCCGATCCAGCCGTGGCCACCATGGGATCACACAAGATAACATTCATCTCGTGGATGCCCGGAGGTAGTTTCTCATAGAAGAACTGTGCTGTCTTGTCAGCACTGGCTTCGTCCCTTTGAATCAAAATTTTTCCCACCTTAAAGGCAGGCTCTACTTCGCGGAAGGATTCCAGTAAAGCATCGCCACTCCGCATAATGGAAACGACGCAGGTTTGGGACGGAATTGTCGTGGATTCGAGTCCTTTAAACAAACCGGTTGGTGTTTGCCTTTCTATTTCAACTGTTGGTAGACTTGCCAGCGTGTCCTCCACCAGCAAGCGCATCAGCCGTTTCGAATATTGAACGAAGTCGACCTGAGAAGTGTTTTTATCTGGAGTTTCACAGGTTGAAATGTATTGAAAGATGAGGCTTCTTCGGAAGAACTGCTCGGAAGGTGATCTTTGTTTTCTTACCCCGTAGTTTCGTAAAGAGTAAGCGCAACGCCTTGCTCTGGACGAGGGTGAGGTTAGGATGCAACCCGCTTGACATCTTTGAGGTAAAGCCTAAGCGCTATACTGGGAAAAGAAGGGCACTTATGTGACAACAGGGTTAATGAACAGAATATAATAGTGCACCGCCGCGTCGGTAGATCTCTCCTCGAGTCGCACCGGCACTTGTACTAAGTTTTCCGGATTCTATTATGGCAAAAACTGCTATAGTGAAGCAACAAATTTCTAGAAACTATCAGGTATGCAGACTCAAAATATTTGATTATAGGGCATACAGCTATAGGCACAAACGAGGGAATCAGCACTTAGCTTGAGCACGTCACAGCCGCTAGACTTTCGCAAACAACCACCACCACCAAGCAAGCAAGCAAGCAAAGATTGTCCGAGATGTAAGCATAGATTAGTCGAAATGATCAGAATCGTGGTTAAGGATGCGTTTCTCCTTTTGGCTGTCAACTTTAGCAAGTCAGCGCCTTGCTGATAGATACGAAGCTTCTGCTTGAGCAAGGCAAGCTCCTTCCCTCCACTTTTGTCATGAATCTTGCGACGGAGCCCATTGATGGAATTTTCGACCTCGGCATTATCTTCTTGCACGGCAGAAAGCTCTTCCTGTAAGCCTTGAATTTCGGCGGAGATTGAGTTCTGGTGACTTTCCGCTTTAGCGTCGAGCTCGTCCTTCTCCATCTTTTTTCTTCTCCTGTTCGGCAGAATACTCCGAGCATTCTTTCTTCACATCATCGAGTCGCTGCTGTAGATTATCGATCGTAATCTTTAGATCAATGAAAGTTGGATCATTTTGAGCGTCTCCGAGCAACGACTTCAGCTCAATCTCCTGCTGAAGGAGACTTTCGTATTCACGTTCCCCAGGCAACACCTGCTTAGCCTGCGTTTCATCATTCTGCTGACGCAACACATCAACTTCCCGCATCGATTCCTCAACCATAAAATCTTCTGCCTTGGCTTTCGCCGCGAGTTCTTTGATGGACGCGAGCTCGATCTCGAGCGTTTTTCTTCTCATTGTGCAACTCCAACCGCGTTGCACGAGCCGCTTCGCGTTTCGTTTTGAGTCCTTCTCGAAGATCAACTAGCTTCTTTGCTTCTTCCAAATGCGCTTTGAGCTCGGCAATTCGCGATGCGTTACTTGACCTCTCGGCATTCAAGCGTTGCAAGACGACCTGCTTGTCCAATTTTTCTTTTCCATCTCCGACCGATGCTTTTCACGAGCTTCTTGTTCCGCCTGCAAAGCATCGGTATTCTCGTTAAGCTCCGCCAACTGCAAACCCGAATTACAAAACACTTGTCAGAATCTTGAGACAACTTGATCATTATATGTCAAGAATAGACTTACCAGCTTGCCTTTTTCTTGTTCGAGTGCGTCGTTTTGCTGCTTCGCATCTTCGAGACTAGCAATCAAAGAGCTCCGGCGATTCATCTCGTTATCGAGTTCTTGCTTGGCGAGGCGAATTTTGGCGTCCCATTCCGTGTTCTGCTCCTCCAGCTTGTCGTCAACGATGCGACTTTTCAAGGCCTCCATCTCCTCCGTCACGGCAGCTTTCTTTTCCTTCAACAACGACAAACTTTGGACATGAGTCAGTCCCTCCTCGTGCAAGGTATCGAGTTCCCGTTGTTGCTCGGCTATCTCTGCCTGAATATCGACCAATGAAATCCCGTGCACGTGTTTCGTCGCGTCATCTGCGCCCGGTTCGGCTGTCGGATCCATCAATTCCAAGGTGAATGATTTGTGCAATTCCTGCAAAAAGTCAACAGTGAAATGGAGAGAGCTCAAGTTTTCTGTCGAACCTTGCAGAATGTCCCGTGTTTCTTTCCCGCTGCTGAGGCGACTGCGACGAAGCTCCTCGCCGACCTTTTCTTCGGTTTTGATTTTCGCGCGCAATTGTTGAATTGATTCTTCCAAAAGTTCCGTTTCCTTTTCAACGGAACGTCGCACTTCGTCCGTGACCGTCACGGAGGTTCCAAACGCCAGAATCCCCATTTCGAAGGACTCGGCCGCGTTGCCTTGCGTGTTACTGTTGTTGACCATAATTGAGGAAAGAAGTGCTGTGGTTCACACGGATCCCCGGAAGAAGATGGTATCCGCTGCGGATGCTTCGTCATTTGTGAGTGCTGCTGGGGTGCGGAGGGAAAAATGCTGCGGGAAAGGAAAGTCAAAGCGTTCTTCGAAGAATAATTCTTGCCGAATGAAAGGATCGCGTCGAGAGTGTTTCGTCCATTGCAATTTGCAATGGAGCAATGCCGCACGTACTGCAAATAGTGGAATCGATACCGATACGATATACATTTGAATCAGAAAGACAACGGAATACCGAAACCGAAGTACACAAAGGATCAGTGTGCGGCGGCTCACTGTTTTTGTGTGCGTTCGCAAAAGATCTTTCCGCATGCAAATTTCGCCGCCCATGGCGAATGAAATCGGATCTTTCATTTTGTCAAGAAAGCTGTGTCAGTGGCGACGATAGCAACGAGAACGATTCCTCGTCAGTAGGCATTAAGAGGAGAAAGTTGTTGTAAGAGCCTCGTCGGTAATCGTTCGGCGGCAGATCGACAAAAGAATGGTGTTGCAGGTGGGGCGTCTCGTACGCCTCAGTGTGCTAGACCGTACGGTGCCGGCGGCCTCTCTGGCGTTTCGATACTTCACGAGTACGTCCTTGAAAGAAGAAGGAAAGCCGAAAGGTATTTCTTATTCAAGCTTAAAAGTCGGTGTCGCGAGAGAAACCTTTCCGTTGGAGCGACGCGTTGCGGCATCCCCCGAGTCGGTGACTCGGCTGGTGAAGCCTGGATTTCAAGTCTTGATCGAAAAGGGTGCCGGAGAAGGTGCACACTTTACGGATGAAGCCTATCAAGCGGCGGGTGCGACCATCGTTGACGATGTGTGGAAAGATTCCGACATTGTTCTGAAGGTAAGTTATTTGAAACTTTCGATTTTTTTTCGTTCTGCTGACCGATGATTAACATTGTTTCGTTTTACGATCAATAGTTGAGACCTCCCACGCCGGAGCAGGTCAAAGCCTTGGAGAATCGTACGATTGTTTCGTTTCTGTGGCCTCGTCAGAACGAAGCACTCGTGCAACAACTCAAGACCAAGGCGCGACTGCGTTTGCCATGGATTGCATTCCTCGTACCCTCAGTCGCGGACAGACCTACGATGCGTTGTCTTCGCAAGCCAATATTTCTGGATATCGTGCCGTTCTCGAAGCAAGTCACGAGTTTGGGCGTTTTTTCGCCGGGCAAATGACGGCGGCCGGAAAGGTTCCTCCCGCCAAAGTGCTGGTCATTGGGTGAGTTGAGTTTGAAATTTCGCATTGATTCACCTCGAACTTCGTCTGACGCTTGCATTTTTCTCTACTAAACAACAGAGCGGGAGTAGCCGGCTTAGCAGCTATCCAAACGGCAAAGAATATGGGAGCGATTGTTCGGGCTTTTGATGTGCGACCTGTCACAAAGGAACAAGTGGAAGCTATGGGTGCTCAGTTTTTACTCGTGGACTACGAAGAAGACGGATCGGGTGCGGGGGGTTACGCGAAAGAAATGTCACCCGAATGGCACAAAGCTGCTCAAGATCTTTTGACTAGGCAGTGCAGCGATGTTGACATAGTTATCACGACCGCTTTGATTCCAGGTAAAAGGGCTCCGATCATGATTACAAAAGAAATGGTGGCAGGGATGAAGAATGGCTCTGTGATGGTCGATCTTGCTGCAGAAGCTGGTGGGAACATCGAGACAACAGTCCCGGATCAGAAAATTGTGACAAACAATGGAGTCACCTGCATCGGTTATACGGATTTGCCTAGTCGCTTGTCGACCACATCATCTAACCTGTACGCAAACAACATCTCCAAGTTCCTGTTAAGTATTGGGCCGCAAACGACAAAAGAAGCTGGTTATTATTTTATTGATCACAATGATGAAGCCGTTCGAGGTATGCTTGTAGTGGAAAATGGAAAACTTGTAAGTGCAGACGCTGAAAGTGGATGGCCGTTCGAATCAGAAACTAATGCCCTTTCGCGATTTTAAGATGTTTCCTCCACCGGCTCCTGTAACGCCGCCACCGCCTCCTGCAAAAGCACAAACTACCCAAGACATTGTTGTGGACCACAAAGCACCCTACATAGCTGGAGCGAAGCAGTCGGGGTATGCTGCGGCAGCTCTTCTCGGCATGGGCGCCCTAGCACCAGATGCTGCTTTCTCTAGTATGCTCACTACGTTTGCGCTGTCCAATGTTATCGGCGTTCAAGTCGTAATGGGTGTAACCCACGCGTTGCACTCTCCGCTCATGGCGGTGACAAACGCCATTTCTGGAACAACCGCATTAGGTGGCATGCATCTATATGCTCATAGCACCGGACCCGTCGTAACCGCTCTTGCTGCAATAGCAACTACGCTGTCAACGGTCAATATTGTCGGTGAGTGTTACCTTCGCGATATACGCGAGCTGCTGTTTGAAAACTAATAATTTGATGTCGATTTTCATTTCTTTCAGGTGGTTTTATTGTAACGACAAAAATGCTGGACATGTTCAAGCGACCAGACGATCCTCCTGAGTACTATCACCTCTACGGTGTTCCGGCGGGCGCTGCTTTGGCTGCCTATTCCGTTGGATCTTTCTCTGGCAGAGTTTCCCGAGCTTGACGCTGCGGCGTCGACGCTGGCTGGACTGTTATGTATTGGCGGAATAGCAGGTCTTGCTTCGCAGAAAACGGCGAGACTCGGTGCTATTTCTGGGCAAGCTGGAGTAGCTCTTGGCATTGCTTCTACAATTGGTCACTTAAGTCCTGGATTTGGTACTACGGCTGGAATTGGAGCTTTAATGGGTGTAGGTGCTCTGGCTGGACATCGCATCGGTCATAAGGTGGAGCCCACATCTTTGCCGCAAACAGTAGCAGCCTTCCATTCATTGGTGGGCTTGGCTGCTAGTGCGGCTGCTGTGGTGACTACCTTAACACTCCTGATACCACTCAGTTGGATGGCGTTCATTTGGCAAGTATTTACCTAGCGACTGTGATTGGCAGTGTGACATTCACGGGGTCTCTTGTGGCATTCGGAAAACTAGACGGTCGCCTACCCTCGGCGCCTCTTGCTCTTGCCGCTCGTGATCAAATCAATATGGGCCTGGGAGCGGCAACAGTAGGAGCGGGTGCTGTTTTGATGGGAGCTCCCGGTGTTGGCACCGGAATGGCTGCGTTATCTACAGCATTGACCACATCAGGAGTATTGGGTTGGCACATGACTGCGTCTATTGGCGGTGCGGACATGCCTGTCGTTATCACTGTCTTGAACAGCTATTCTGGATGGGCTTTGTGTGCAGAAGGTTTTATGCTTGACATGCCTATTCTGACTACAGTAGGTGCTTTGATTGGTTGCTCTGGTGCGGCGTTGACCAAAATTATGTGTGATGCAATGAATCGGGACATCACTAGTGTCATTCTTGGTGGTTATGGAACAAAGGGCACAGCAGGTGGCGAAGCTATGAAATTCGAGGGCGAGTCAACTTTGACAAGCGTCGATGACACAGTTCGCCTTCTCACTGAGTCCGAAAGCGTTATCATCGTTCCCGGTTATGGTTTAGCCGTCGCTCAGGCTCAGTATCCTCTCAAAGAGATGGTCGAAGTCTTGCGCAAAATGGCAAAACGTCCGCTTTGCGATCCACCCTGTTGCGGGACGCATGCCTGGACAGCTTAATGTCTTGCTTGCCGAAGCCGGTGTGCCCTACGATATTGTTGAGGAAATGGAAGAAATCAATGACGACTTTCGTGACACTGATGTGGCTTTAGTGATTGGTGGTAAGTATTTGTTGTTTATTTCAATGGTTCACTTTTGCATCCTCATTGACGTCCTTTTGCCTATGATTATTCCCACTCTTTCAGCCAATGACACCGTCAACTCGGCTGCTATTGATGATCCGAATTCACAGATTGCCGGTATGCCAGTGCTACGTGTTTGGGATGCAAGGCAGGTAATTGTCATGAAGCGAAGTCTTGCTGCTGGTTACGCCGGTGTCGACAACCCGGTTTTCCTAAAAGATAATACCGACATGCTTTTGGGTGATGCCAAAGATACAGTCGAGAAACTCGCCGTAGGAGTGAAGGAGTTTTATCGATCTTAAAGAACATAAGCGCTAATCGCATACGTTTGGCTTTGTAGAAAGGTTTCGTTTTATGTTTTGAGCTCGCATATCATTGATTAAGTATGGATAGTATTTCGTTTTGATAACTCTCCTGTTCATCTTGACAATGAGTAATAACCTAAAGCATCTTAAGGCTTGTTGGGCGTAAACCTGGTTGATTTTAATAAATATAATTGTTCATTTCCGCTGCGTTCTGCGTGTCGCTTTCTTAATAGCTCTTGCGTGCAAAGAAATGTGGCGAGATCATGATGATGTTTAAGTTTAAGTCCTTCTTTGTCTACTTTCCTTAGCCATGTATCCTTAACCGTACCAGGTAAAAGGTGAAATTATGCTGAATTGGCTGTATTCAAAGAGTAAGAAACCTAGTAGTGCGCCGGGCGGCAATTGTTAAAACATATGCTACACTTATTCAGGGACTCGGACTACATCTATTTTTTTTAGTATCAATGTTTTGAATAGTTGTTATACAAATACCAATGATCGATAAGAAGAGAATCACGCCCGAATGAGCGCAAGCAAGCCGAGAAATGTTCACAAAAGAGCAACACGTTCCTGTGACATTTTGATGCAGGTTGACCGACCTTGTTGACAACTCTCGATAAGAGTAGCGCAACGTTCTAGTAAGAAGCACTCAACGCCAAAGTCTTCTAAATCGGCGCAAAGTCTAGCTGCTAAGTGCTCAGATAAAAAGCAATCCACGATACAAGCGTTTTAACATGGCTGATCCGCCGGCGGCATCCCCCATGGCATCGCTTCGTCCGAAAGATCCAAGTCCACGAATGTTTGACAACCAAGGAGAATCCCGAAATCCGACAGAAGACAGTGCTGAACCGTTCACCTTTGTTCAAAAGGGTGAAGAATTTCTCCCGGACGATTTAAATTCACTCCTGAAGGCATCTGGAGCGGCGATAGCAGAGGACACAAAAAAGAACGACCGCAATCGAACGAAGAAAATGTTTTCACCGGAATATAAAGCAGAACTGAGTGCTGAAATGCAAGCAAGCGAATCAACTCCCGATCAATCCAAAGTATCGCCTTTCAGTCGTAAAGCTCAGCGATTTTCATCTTTAAAAAGAAAAAGGTGTCGTCAAACCTGCTGAATCGAATTTTTGGCCCCACGGGGAGCGATGATTCTCAAAAAAGTGCCGATCGGGATGAGGATGTGCTCGAGAGCGGTTGTTCTCCCACAAATAACGCGGTCTGTGGAGTTGCTTGTCGTCGAGAGAGTAGAATTCCTCCAGAAGCGCCTTCGGAGGCCGACGCCGACCCAATGGAGTCTGGCTGTGGGGAGGCTTTGCCGAGGCAGTCGCAAATGCAAGAGATAACTTGACTTTGTATGCTGAAGATGAGGTCCGCCAAGCTATTCAGTCGTCGTTGGACGAGGTGATAGGACTGGCATATAAAGTAAATGAATTGCCGACGCCTCCGCCTCCCAAACCGCAAGACGATCAAAAGGAGAGTGATGATGATACGAGTGATTCAAAGAGCAAGGAGAAGAAATGGAAAACATCAGAAGGAGGATCTGTCTTCGAGCGATTTGTGTCCTGCTCCTCTGCCCCAGCCGGAAGCGGAATCTCGCCCAAGAAGCAAACAATAACACCCGGCAAACTCGTAATCCCAGCATTGTTTGCTAATGCGGCAAGTAAGTCCCATGTTCCAAGGCCGACAGAAAATACAAATTCCAAATCACCATTAAAGAACACAGAAAAAAGCCCCAAAAGAGCTGCACTGGAAGACGTATACAAAGCGTCGACCGGTCCAAAGCACATCAGTCTCGTAGGAACTGACAGCGAAGACGACTCCGCGAGTTCGTCATCCATCTCGAGAGTCAGTTCTCATTCTCCGCCGCCGGTTCAAATGATCACAGGGTCCTCTATGCATCAGTCACCTTACTTGAATCATAGGACCTCACCCGCTCTCGTTCGAATTATTCCCAGTCGCGAAGAGTTATCAACGGTTAAGGAAGTCTCAACTAAGGGATCTTCCGTGGACGAAGGCAGACAAGACAGCATCCTCCTCATTGAGGTCGATGATAATGACGATGAAGATGACGCTGCCTTTCTTCCTGACGACTTTGAGGCATATGATAGACAGAATGATCGAGAACTACGGAAAATATCGTCAGAAGAGCTGGATCAACACATCAATGAAGCCTTAGCCAAAGCTGAAATAGAATGGAATGATCCTTTCGGAAAAGAAAGCCGGTCACAGATTGAGTTTGCCGTGGAAGATGCGCTAAAAGCAGCTTATAGGCAGTTCCAGCTTCAAGAAGACGAGTTGTTATTTCAGCACCAACAAGAAATTGCAGCACTCAAGGAGTTACATAAAAAGAAACTCGCCGAGCAGAAGGACCAACTGGCTTTAGCGAACCGCATGGCTCACGCCCGTCAGATTGAGATTGAGCGTCTTGAGAACAATGGAGAAAGCGCGAAACGAGAGAAAGAACTGGTGACGTTGCGGAATGAGCTCAAAGTTTTGCAGAAAGAACGTGCTGATGCCTCTGAGAAGCTCACGAGCCAGATTCATGAGCTGCAGGAAGAGCTAGCGGAAACGAAAAGTCAACTGGCGAGAACGGAACATGAACTTACTACTCTCGATCAAATTCCTAAGGATGAAGCGGATTCATTACGCGAGCAATCTGCAAAGCTAGACACAACACTTGAGGAGCTGCGACATGAGAAAGAGCGCTCAAAAGAAATAGAGCAACAACTCGCTACCGTCTCAAACGCCCTTTCGCGCGCTCAAAAGGAACTAGAGACAGCTATTGCAGAGAAGGAGGCGCTTCAAGCGCAACACGCTGTCATTCCGGCAGAGTTACTACGTGTGCAAAAAGAGCTGAAATTGACGAAAGCGAAGCTATCCGAGCATGAAACAGTAACTGCTGAAAACGTTTCTCTCACAGAGCAACTTTCCTGCATAAGTGCGGAGCTTGAGGAAAGAAAAATAGCTCAAAAGAAAATGGAGGAGGAACTAGAAGAACGTTTGATGGAAGTCACAAATCTACAGGAGGATCTTCGAGTTGCTAAGAAAAGCCATGAGGACAGTTTGCACGAGCTAGAAACTAAGAGAAAGTCGCCCACGAAAACACCGACACGCCGTGAGAGCACTGGAAACGTGCCGAACTCTCGATTATACCGACCAAGCCCTAATACGCGCACCCCTGTCAAGTCTCCAAATCGACCTACTACATCCTATGGAACACCGACCAAGAGATCACCCAGTGTCAAACGAAATTCAGAAGAGTTGCTTGAAAAGGAAAAGAAAGCCTGCGGCAACAAGTAGTCGTTCTTGAAGAGCAAATTTTGAAGCGAAATGAAGAGCATGAACGAGCCCTCAGAGAGTTGCGCACGGCTAATGAGAAAGAAATTATGTGCATCAGAAAGCAGTATGAATCTCGGGTCGAAGCTAACGCCGAGAAGGGGCGCGAATTGAAGGAAAATCTTTCCGTGGCAGAAGGAAACGAGAGGAAAGAACTGTTAGAAAAGATTGCGGCTTTGGAGGCTGAAAAGAAGGCCAATCGAAGCGAGGGACTGAGAGACGTACAGAAAAAGGAAGAACTTCTTCAAAAGATTTCTGATCTCGAAAAAAAAGAAAAGGATCTCATTGATGAGCATGAGAGGGCTATCCAAACGTTGCGAGAGAAAAATGACGCCGAAATACTGGAGCTGCGTAAGACATTGGAAGAACAGACACTTCAATTCCGGGCAACTGAGAGTGAACTTCGTCAAACTATATCTGAAGCGAGCTCATGTGGTGAGAGAGAAGATCTGCTTCAGAAGATCGAAAGCTTGCAGTCGCAACTTGAATCGGAACGTAGCAACGCACTATCAATGAAAATGAAGGTAAATGCTGCTGAGAAAGATGTCACCCAGGCTTTTGAACAACATCAGCTGGAATTGAGAAAGCTCACAGAAATGATGGACGTCGAGATCGAGAAGCTTAATATTGAGCGGGAAGCAAAGATCGAAATCGAAAATAAACTCGCGGAAGTGCAAAAGGAATTGGATAAGGCTCGGAAGGATCTCGCCGATATCAAGGACGAGCAGCAAAACGAAATAGCTGCTCAGAAGGAAGTGTTTGAAAGCCGCCTGAAAGAGATTCAAGACGGGCATACGAAGGAACTGGACGACTTGCTGGCGCAGCTGGACTTGGTGGAAGCAGAGCACAAAGAAAATATTGAGATGAAAGAAAAGGTCATCCGGGAAAAGGAGACACAGGTCAACACATTAACCTTCCAGCTGGATGAGATGGAACTGAAAGCCAAGGCGCACCAGAAGATTGAAAAGACGTGGAGCATTAAGCTCGAGAACTCAGAAAAGGCCTTGGAGAAGTCCGAACAGGCTCTGGCAAAGCTTCAAGAACAGTACGACACATTCAAGAAGGAGCACGAGCAATTCGTTGCGGAAACCGAAGAAAAAAGGGAGAGGGCATGTAAGGCAGCCGAAAACAAGGTGATCGAACGCGCGGAGAAACAATTCAAGCAAGCCAACGACCTCTATGTGAAATTGAAAAAGCAATACGATATTGTCAAGAGCAATGCGGAACGGTTGGAAGCCGAGCTGAAAGACGCCAAAAGTACTGGGAAACTGCCTCGAAAGAGAAGGATATCCGACTCAATGAGCTGAACAAGGAACTTGCGGAACTCAAGGGTGCAAAGGAGTCAATTGAGAAAGAAGCCGCCCAAAAGGCTCGCGATTACCGCAAAGAGATGCAGGGTCTGCTAAAAGCCGCGGAAGAGTTCGAAAACAAATTCGAAGAAGCGGAAGCCACCAACACTTTGCTCCAAAACGCGCTAAGCCACCTGGAATCTCAGAAAAGAAGCTGCAATTCGAATACGACGAACTTCACAAAGTATGCGATGAACTCATGGCACACATGGAAGCGCAACATTGATGTACTGTAAGACTATAATCATGTTATTTGTTTTCACACTGGAGTCTCTGTAGCAACTGCTGCAACAACTGATCTTGTGCCCATTTCGACAGCAATTCCGTCCCATTGGACGTTTGCACATAATAGGCCGCCAAATCGAGCAACGGCGGTGCCTTCAACCATTCGTCCACAGTCGTTTCGACCACCTTTAAGGGAGCTTGCAACAACGCGGCTTGCAATAACAAAAAGTGCTTTTGGGGCTGCAACACAGGAATCAGCTTGGAGGCAAAGTACGCCGGATTCAGTGGCAACAAGGCGTGCCACAAGGCTTCCTGCTCGAACGAAGGCTGCCAATTTAAGGTTACAGGCAACTGTTGGGCCAAATGGTGCACCAAACTGTGCCATCGCGGCGTCCCGACGGGAGTCGATTGACAGAGCAGCATCATGTGTTGAATGTGCTGTTCCCTTGAAGGCATGGGAGTGGGTCGGGACGGCAGTAGTTCTTCTGACGAACGAGGCCGTTTGTTGTGGCGACGGTGATGAATCGTGACAAAGGCGGCCGCGACCCGCAACAACGTTGCTTCTTCGCGTGTAAATGAAGCAAGCATTGTTTCTTCTTCTGTTGCAGTATTCATAATAGGATTTGTGAAGGAATGAGAAGGAATGCAAGATAATAAAGAACGCAACAGTTCGGCGGGAGAGAAAAAATGACACGAGGCATTTTTTTTTTGATGCGTAACAATGATGCGGGATCGCGCACAAGTTGCATTCACGAATTGAAGTACGTGGTTTCGGTGCGACATTTATGCGAAGGCGCTCTGGAACATCGAAAAAACAATAAGACATCTCGAACGATGACACGCTTTGACCATGAAAAACAATCGACTTAACATATACAATAGAACCATCCTTTCTTGTCTTTCGTTGAAATTTGAAATAGTCTGTTAAAGGCTTCCGAATAAGTGCATGCGTAAAAGCGACGTCGCAATGATGATGCATCACAACCTTCTGCGAAGCTACCGTCGACGACTCGTTCGACCTTTCGTACTCCAAACAATCTCCTTTTCTTCGCAACAAGAATGGAAATCACCACCCAATCTCATTTCCATGACACGGATTGCGTGTACTCCCATTTTGTCGTATTTCATATTAACACAACAATACGAAGCCGCCGTGTGGGGCTGTTTTCTCGCGGGGGTTTCCGATTTTGGGGATGGATACCTTGCGAAACATCACAATATGAAGACGGTTTTGGGGTCGTATTTGGATCCCTTGGCGGATAAATTGTTGATAAATACGGTGGCTCTCTCGATCTGGTATCAGCCATCGGCAACACTGATTTTATTGCCATCGCCGCTCGTGACACTGTGGTTGTGCAAAGACTTGGTGTTGATTGGGGCCACTTACCAAATATGGCAACAACAACCGGCCGGGGCGCCATTACTGGAAGTTCATCCGACCTTGATTTCGAAACTGAACACGACTTTGCAATTTGCGACTCTCACGACGTGTCTGTTTCATCCGTGGATTGTTGATAGCACTTTGGAACCGGTGTTGCAATCGTTGTGGTGGATGACAGGAACGACGACCTTATTGACCATGGGAGATTATTACTGGCGTCCGTCGGCGATTAGTAAGAGACAATGAATGAGTCAAATCGTTGTTTTACTATCAATACAAGCCTATACTGTATCACTGGGGAACTACTGTTCTCTCGTTTGTAGGTGGTTTCTACAATTACTATCCACGCGGAAACTCAAGTCGCTTCAAAACAGACCAATCCAACTCATCCTTCACAGACGTGTGCACCCACAATGATTCTCCCCATCTTGTCAATTTTGCGACAAATTCGTAGCCATGTCCTTTCAAAAAGACACGAATGTCACCCTTCAATCGTTCCGCCGTAATGATTTTGATGCGATACTGCGATAAAGGAAATTGCTGCAAGACAAAGGTTTCCGCTCCTTCCACATCCAACGACAAGTAATCGATTTCGTGTGGAACTTGGTAGCGTTCGAATATTTCTTGCAAGGTGACCGTATACGCCAATTCACTGGACCGTTGCCATCGTTTGCCATTGTCAAATCCTTCATCGGCAATGCCGCCATGATCCCCCGCCTCGTAACGAAAATAGACGGGTTGCATTCGTTCGGCACCCACGACCGCCGCTACGGTATGACACGAACGATAATACGATAAATTCTTCCAATACACAGGATTGGGTTCAATGCACAAGCCGTGCCTGGTGACGTAGATGAGTCGTCAGGAAGGAAGCTACTTTACAGATACCTCCTACTTCAATATTCACACGTACCATCCGTATCGTTGTTCCAAGGCGTAGGTATTCGACAACAGTAAAGCATCATTGGCGGCCAAATCCACGAAATATCCATCGCGTTTTCCGCGCAACAAGCCAATGACGAGTTCGTCTTGTGCTGCTTGAGAAAACCACTGCTGGCTAGTAGTAGGAGCTGTTCCGTAAAAGACATCAATTTGCCGCCATCCATCGTTATTTTGTAGAGTAGTAGCATTGTAGTTATGGTGATTGTTGTTGGTTAAAGACGACGACGAAAACATAAACACATCGACGCTGTTTCCTTGCCAGTAATATCCCACCAGGCAGCCGCATAGAAAACAAACGAGCCACGAAGGACTAAAATTAGTTTTCAGCCTATGACGGGGAGAGGGGAACCGAGGAGAAGGCATGATGTTATTGAATACTTTGCAATAAAGACAGCAATGAAGGAATAATAGCAGATTGAGACTGCGATGGAGATTATGGTTAAAGGAGTTGCTTTTTCTCTTGCAATTCCATGAAATTCAAAAAAAGTCAGTGTTATAGAGTACTCATCTCGTTTTACAGATAGAAAGCTGTGCCGTAGTCGATCTTTCAACCGACAATTATTTTCATATTCTGAAAACTGTTTAAAACCGGGTCTCTCTCGCGTCTCGCGTCTCAAAGGTTCTTCGGGCGAAAAGTCGCACTCTAGGACTGCCGTTCTCCGTGTCGTGTTCGCTTTCCTTCCTGGAAATTCCGGAATTCCCAGGAACGCCACAAAATACGGAGTAATTCAAAATTCAAAAAATCACCAACAAGAAAAACGATTCTCGTCTCATCATACAAATTTACCAGCGCAAAACATGCCTTTCTTTTCCGCATCTTCTCTTCAACAAGCCAAGAAGGAGTTTGTGCCTTCCGCCGAATGGAAGTGCGACGCCACCTTCGATGAAGTCCGCCACGCTTTGGGCAAATCGTTCTGTGGCACTCCCCAAGTCGATGGGGAACCGAACGTGACATGGATGGTGGGATCGACCGTCAATCAAAAGCTGGCGGAACAGTCCGCCTCCTATGTCAATAGCAAAGAAGGACTGTATACGTTCATCATGTCTTATGTGACAAATCAAGCCTTCCGAGAGAAGGGTTTCATTTTGAATAAAATGACCGCCGACCAACAGATTGGTGCTACTAGTATCTTGGTGGAAATCCACCAACAGGGTTGCTTTCAAAAGCTCCGAGAAGCTTGGATGGATACGTGTCTTGTCGTTCGATTGGCTCTTCGGAGGGAAATTCCCAAGATCGTCTTAGAAAAGACCGCGGTGGACAAAGAACTGTCGCGTCCCATTCGAGCCCGCGCCGATCACATGCTCGCACTCATGCGGCAATGTCACAAAGAATATGCCCCTCATCTTCATTGGTACGTCAAGGCGGTAGGAACCAATCCGGACTGTCAAGGACAAGGATTCGGTTCCGCCATCATGCGTCGGATGAACGAATTGGCCGATGCGCATCAACGCGATTTGTATCTGGAATGTGGGGGAGAAAAGAACAAGAACTTTTATCAAAAGTTTGGCTATCAAGTGGTGGGCGCTCATCTCCTGAACGACCCAACCGGTACGGAGAAACCGGTGCAAGTTTATTGCATGTTGCGGCCGTATCAACGAAAGTGAACATAGTTCGCAAGTTCGTTTTGAAATATAGTAACGAAAATAAGAGAGATATCTAGTGTTAAGCCTTGACTGTTTTCTTGACTTCCGTCTCATTCGTTTGAACCGACGAAGATCGCAAGAATTGTGCCACACGCTCAGCTTCCGTCCAACCAAATTGAATGCAATCCCCAAAGGCTACACCGGTACGATAATTGCCACCCAAATACAAGCCGGGACATTTCGCTTCATCTTTCTCCAAGGCTTCCAAAATCTCCAAATGACCCTTGCGGTATTGCGGAATCGCCGTCTTCCATACCCGACATCCAATGCGTTGGATCGGTCCCTGATAATTGGGTTTGAGCAAAATTTGTTGCACATCAGCTTCGACTTGTTGATAAATTTCGTCTTCGGTCATATCTCCCACCGCCGTATCACGTGCTCCACCAATGTACGTCAACAACAATTCCCAACCGGGCGGTGTCCGATTGGGAAACAAACTACTGGACCAAATGGTTCCCAACGACCGCACTTTCATAGAGCGTGGCAACAAATGACCAAACCCACGGAGGGGCTGGTCGGGTGTACCGCCCGGCAATTCTTTGAAGGCTTCTTTAGGATACGCAATGGTCACGGACGCGACGGGAGGACTGTACACTTCCGACAATCGTGCCGCGGCGGGAATTAATTCCGCGGCAATCTTCGCCGTGACACGCGTGGGACTTGTCACACACACGGATTTGGCTTCAACTTGGACCTTTTTCCCATTCTGTTGCATCGTGACGACAAACATTCCATCCTTTTTAGTAATCGACTCAACGGCCGTATTCTTCCAAACACGATCTTGTCCCAAAAATTGTTCGACCGCATTGGGTAACGTCTGCAATCCTTTTTGGAAACTACCCAACTGACCACCTTTGTACGTCGGCCATGCCGGATCGGGTGGGTTGTCTTTTTTCTCTTGCGCGATTTCTTGAAATCTAGCAATGGCACCCGATACCAATCCCGGTCCGAAATCCCCCAATCCCTCGAGACGATGAATTTTTTTCAATGCGGCCCGCATCGCCAATTGATCGGGATCCCCGGCATACACACCACTGACAAAGGGATCAATGACGCGTTCAAAGGTTTCGGCTCCCAAATGGCGTGTCACAAACTCCCGAATCGATTCTTCCCGGTCCGTTGGCGGCGGTGCAATGAGTCCGAGCGCACCCAAGCCCGCCCGGATTTTCCCCGGCCACGTCAAAAGGTTGAAATCCAACAAGTCGCCGGGCAAATTCGTCGGTAACGCGTGCAAGTTGGCCAATTTGTCACCGGCACCACCTCCTTGCCAATACACAAACCGCGGCAAAGAACCATCGGCCAAGACCAATTCTGGTGTTAAACCCAATTCATGAACGATCCGACAAATGTACGGTGTCGGTTGAAATGAATTGGGTCCTTCTTCCCACACAAAACCGTCTTCGTTGGATTTGGAAATGAGATTGCCTCCCACGACGGGATTGCTTTCGACGAGCAACGTATTTTCCAAATTGTGATGCTTCACGAGATTAAAAGCCAAACTACTGCCGGAAACGCCCGATCCGACGACCAAACAATCGACCGACTTGGTTGCTCCGAGGGGCGAAACTGCGTGTCGCGTGTGTTGTGTCGGCGAGGCCGTAAAGGCCTGCGCTACCGCCAGGCAGCTCAAGAACCAGAAGATGGTTGATTGCATCATCAAAAGGGTTGTGATCCGAAACCTTTCCCACCGAAAGTTCATTACACAATGAGAGCTTTATTCGTTCATCGGCACACACACAAACCTATACGATTGCGAGGGAGGAGGATCCGAACGGACAGAGGAGACCGTGCTTCAACTGTCACCCATCGGACAAACGTACGAAATATTTTTACGTTTTTTATATATTCAGACAAAACTGGTGCGTCACAGACAAGGTGGGAGTCCTTTTTTTCCTTTTTTCTCATTACTCCGTATTTTTTTTCTCGCGTTTTCCTTGCACCATGATGAAAAAGGCGTGGGAGTCCTTTCCGAAAGAATAATGAAACAATACGGTAATAAACAACATCATGAAGCAACCAAAAGGCACAATGGCTTCATTATTCTTCGCGTTCGGGAGGACAGCGAGCTGCATAAGAACAAATAATACCTGGTAAAAATTATCGATCATGACTCCTCCTTCATCAACCCTTCCCGAAGATCCACCCAGGGCCTATTATTCACCGTTCATTGTCGTTCCGAAACCTACAGCCGTCAAGACGTCCCAACCCAGACCCGTGTTATTGATTCCCCGCAAAGAACCAGTGACAATCCTTCCCCGGAACGTGCGGTCCTGGAATATGCTTCCGTCGGATCAAGTCGAGGAGCCGTCGCGAAAACGCCAGCGTCAAGAGGATGATGATACGACTTTGTCTCCCCGTAGAAAGGAAATCACCAGGAGTCCTGTCGTACCCCCCCGAAACGGTTTCGAGTATCGCCCAGGAGTCGTCTTTGATGAGCCAGAATTGTAGGGAGTGGGAATCGATAACAAAAGCGAAAGAATGAATAGTCGCCTCACCAAGTTCAAATTAAAAAAAAGCTATTATTTTTTGAAGCCATCGTACACTAGAGACACATTCACAATAACTCTATTTATTAATTGTTCTTCTATAATTTATAAGAGAGTATTTCATTCAACAAGACGGCCGGATCTTTGGCTCCGCCGTGTTGCAACAAACCGTGCCACAAGACGTCCCCGGATCGTCGCCAATCTGAAGTAGAGGCAAACAAATGGTGCCACAGATCACTCGCAAACACGTGGGCGTACAAATAGCCGTAATACCCGGCCCCGTACGTGACCAAATGTCCAAACCGACTGTGCCAATGCGTTCCGGGCGTGTACGGAATTCCCATTTGGTGATGCAAATAGGCAAAGATGCGGGTGCTGCTTTGCTTTGAGTGGGGACCAAACAATTGTTGATCCAACTTGGCATACAAGACTTGTTGGTACCGTTCGATGGTCGAAAAAGCGTACCGCGATTGCTGCAACTTTGTAATTAAATTGTCCGGCAGACTCTGACCGGTCAAATGGTGCGCCGTGAAGGGCCGTAAAAACAAATCGGCATGCCACGCAACATGTTCGAACAAATGTGACGGTGTTTCGACAAAATCCATGGCACCGCGCGTCCCGGACATGTGCTGAAATCGCGTTCGACTCAATAAGGAATGCAAGCCGTGACCAAATTCGTGAAACAAGGTTTCGACTTCACCGTGTGACAACAACAACAGCTCGTCGCCGCCCGACGATAAATTGCAGACGAGGGCAATGATCGGAAATTGATACTCCTCCGTGTCGAACTCAGTTTGACAGCCACACCGCACCGTGAAATGAGCCGCATGCGTATATTTGCCTTCCCGCGGATGCAAATCCATATACAGAATTCCCAGTGGACGACCATCTTCCGCCGTAAAGGCGAATCGACGAATGTGACTTTGATTGCCAGCAACAACATCCCACTGTTCGGATTCCGTCAATTCTTCTTCTTTCATTTGGATGCCAAACAAGGTTTGCACCAACGATTGCAAACTCCGAATACACTGTTCCAGCGAAAGATACTGCGACACTTCCGACGAGACATCGAATCCTTGTTGGGCTTGAATCAATGCCGTGTAAAAGGAAACATCCCATGGTTCGATTTTCGCATGGCCTTCGAGTTGCGATTTGAGTTTGGACAAGAATTGCATATCCTTTTGGTAGGCCGGATACAGTTTTTGTTGCAATTGCGATAAGAACGTTTGAACTGTAGCGGGACTCCCCGCCATTTGATGCTGCAAAAAACGATGGGCGTACGACGCAAACCCCAACAATTGCGCCAACGCGTGTCGCGTCTCCCTCAAGGCCTCGAGCACGGGTACATTCTCGGGGACTGCCGTGGTACTCTCCCAATATACTTGTTTCCGCAACGAGGGTGACGATGAATATTTCAACAAAGTCTGCAAGACGGGTGTGGACGATTGACACAAACGCAGGTTCGAACCATCCAATTGTCCCAAACCGAATTGCGATTGCAGTACCTGTCGAGGAATAATTTCTTGCACGCGGGCAGCATCGGCCCAAATATCTTGTTTCGATGTCACCAAATTGCGACTAAACAAGGTTTCCAATTCCGTCAATTGATTTTGAATTTGTCGAACTTGTTCTCTTTGACCATCGGGTAAATGAATGCCATCCCGTTCAAATTCCGCTTGCAACAACAATACAAATCGTTGTTCTTCTTCGGTAAAAGTATTCATGGCCGGCTTGGCTTTCCGTAACGCTTGATACAATGTTGTGTCGCCATTGAGTTGCGCAATGTAATCTTGTAAGACCGTGAAGGCGCGTTGGGCGGCTTCCCGCCATTTCGCACAAGCATGTGTACTGCGGGCCAATTCGGCCGCATCAATGACATTGCAAACGGTCCGACTGATGGCGTCCAATTGGAACAAGGTGTAACGTGGATGTTCCGAAAAGGCAGCAACTTCCGACCGTAGCTGATCGCATTTTTGAATGGCGCGTTTCGTCAAGATCATGAAATCTCCGGGTTGTAACAATTCCGGAATCGAATACAAGCCTCTCTGCGTTGTCGAGTAAGATCGAACTTGGGTCCAGAGTGCGCGGACCCAGCGTGTGGAAGACTGCATCGCAGAGGGATGGGATGACAAGAAAAAGACCTTTGGATGGTTGTTTCGACGCTGGATGCTGGATCGATTTTGGAAACAATAATAATGAGCGAATGCGAGATCGATCCGAAAACGAGACACGGACGAAGAGCTTCTTTGTCGGAATGAAGTACAGACTTCCGTGACTCCTTCTTGACTATTCATTCGTGTTTGAAGTGGAACGAACGCACCGTAGCTTTCGGTTACGCTGCGACAGAAAGCCAGCAGGCGTTCCTGGTACACTCGAGTCCATACAAAAGCCAGCTGGCGTTCGTGCCGCGGAAGTTGACGTTGAGAGCGCCCTTTTGTCCCCGACCGGGACGTTTTGTTTTGAAAAAAGCCGCCAACTTCAAGCCGTCTCGGCATTGTCGTTGTATTGCAATACATACATTCACAGTCAACCCCATCTGATATAGCTTTATAAAAGAATGTTTCGAATAACCATCCTATTATATCTGCTGTGGAGAATAGAAGTGCAAAGGTGAGTGCTGCGAGTGCAAAACCTTACAGCCCATGTCGGCTCGAGTTGGATGCCGTTCGAAAGAGAGCGGTTATTGTCGTAATGTTTATCTCTTTTATTTTTTGCTGGGGATTGTTGTTTTGTGTTTGTTGATAAATGTATTTGATTGATTCATGCGAGCTTTGGTCTCGCCGGTGGCCATTTGGAGAATCAATCGTGACGTGACAGGAGGAAAAAACTGCTATGCGCGAAGAGAATTCTCGTGACAGCGATTGGTGTCACAAAATTAAAAAACAATTTTTATGTGCGATTCTGTTTGAGTCGTTCATTTTTCAAATCATGATCGCGAGAAGATGCTTGAACACGATGAGGCGTCGTTTCGTTTTCACCTATGGCCTTCTCACATTCGTTTCTAGCTTTTCACCACTCTATACAACGGTGCTCCGACCGGCGGCACTTTTGAATGCCAAATCATCGCAACCACAATCACCCTCCGAGTCATCACAATCGGAACTAGATCTTGAACGAGTTTCGTCATCACCGTCGGCCGAAGAGGCCGATTATGCCTTACAAACGGGCGATTATTCTGTATTACAAAAGCATCATCATCAGCAGCAAGACAATAATTGGAATGTACTAAAACCCAATTTCCGTGTGGCCTGGGATCAACATCATCAAGCCACGGTACGACTCGTTCGGCCAGCTTTGCAACATGCGGCGACCGAAGACGATGACGAAGCAGTCGTCGAAGAGACAGAAGAATCACCGCCCGTAACACAACAACAACCACCGCCACCCGAATCATCATCCCCCCGCACCACCACCAACCCCGTCTTGAATTTCTTTGCCAACATTATACAACGCAAGGCCACATTGGTCAGTCGGACCGCCGAATGGAAACGACTGCAAAAACATGCCGAATACATTCAAACGACGCACCTGCGACAATTGATGCAAGATGCGGTCCGGTCCGAGGCCTTGTATGCCACGCACGATGGAGTGTATTTGGATTATTCCCGACAACGTGTGACAACAGAGACGATGAAATTGTTGGGAGATTTGGCGAAACGACAAGATTTGCGGGGCAAGATTGAAGCCATGTTCCGGGGTGACAAAATCAATTTCACGGAAGATCGTGCCGTCTTGCATACGGCATTGCGGGCGAGTCGATCGAAAATCGGGACGGTGCTTGTGGATGACGATGTCGACGCCATTCAAGAAGTGCACGATGTGTTGGATCAAATCAAAGTCTTTACGAATGGTGTACGATCGGGACAGCTTCGCGGTTATACGGGAAAACGACTCCGGAATATTGTTTCCGTGGGCATTGGTGGATCGTACCTCGGACCCGAGTTTGTGCACGAGTGCTTAAAGACGGAACCGGAAGGGATCACCGCGGCATTGGGATACAATTTACGGTTCTTGAGTAATGTGGATCCGGTGGATGTGGAACGGACGTGTGCGGATTTGGATCCCGAAGAAACACTCATTGTCATTGTTTCGAAAACCTTTACCACGGCCGAAACCATGTTGAACGCGAAAACGATGCGGCAGTGGCTGTGGGATTTCATGGGAAATGATCCGGAAGTTGTGGAGAAACACATGGTGGCGTGTGCTTCTATTTCGGCCATGGAGAAGGTCAAGGACTTTGGTATTGATACCGAGAATTATTTTTTCCGGTTTTGGGATTGGGTCGGCGGTCGCTACTCGGTTTGTAGTGCGGCGGGAGCTGTGCCGATCAGTCTTTTGTATGGCTTTGAATTGTTTGAGAAATTCCTTCGTGGTGCCGAATCAATGGATGATCATTTTCGAAACGACCCGATCGAGAAGAACATTCCCATCATCATGGGTTTGTTGGGAGTCTGGAACATGAGTTTTCTCAACTACAAGTCCAGAACCACGTTACCGTATGCCGAAGCGTTGCTCAAATTACCCGCTCACATCCAACAACTCGACATGGAATCCAATGGCAAGACTGTGACCAAGAATGGGACACCGGTCGATTATGCCGTTGGAGAAATTGATTTTGGTGAGGCCGGAACGAATGGACAGCACTCATTCTATCAATTGCTACACATGGGACAGACAGTTCCCTGTGATTTCATTGGGTTTTGTGAGAGCCAGCACGATTATTGTGTCGATGGGGAATCACTGTCATCGCACGATGAGTTAATGGCAAACTTCTTTGCTCAACCGGATGCTCTTGCTACTGGTAAAACGGCCGATGAAGTGCGTGAAGACGGGGAGCTCAATGAAGATGTGGTGGCTCATCGTGTCTTTGAGGGAAATAGACCGAGTCTTTCTCTGCTGTTTCCAAAACTGACCGCATACGCTTGTGGTCAGATTCTCGCACTTTATGAACATCGCACAACTGTTCAAGGCTTTCTTTGGGATATAAACTCCTTCGATCAGTTCGGTGTCGAGCTAGGCAAAAGTTGGCTTTGAATGTCAAGGAGCAAATGCTAGAAGGACGCAGCACAGGAAGAGGGTAGACACCGGTGATCACGCGACCACCAGGTTATTGAACTATTATCTAGAGAGCAGCAATAATGCTTGCGGAAAGAAGGTTGAAACAACGGGTGGTAATCCGTTTACCCGCATAACACGCCGGACTCACTTTGATCGCGTGCAGCCACCGGAAGACCATAATCTACGTGGGCACACGGGGAAGCTTGTGTAGAGCCTGGCTTTTTCTCGTTGGCTACCAGTGTAACGCACTCTTTTCCGAATAAATGTCAGGTAATAGAAACGATTTTCACTAGCTAGCCGTACGCAATTCATAAACAGTAGATTACTACAATCGATTAAGAGCTTATGGCTCTGTGCTTGGCGCGTCACGCTGCCTTATTTCATTAAATGTTCTCCTTATTCAAATCATCAAAGTAAGGATGATGCAAGGACTCCTTCACCGTGATGCGGTCCTTGGGATCGTACGCCAAAAACATTTCGAGCAATTCCAACCCGGCGGGTTCCAGATTCTGCAAAACGACGGGCGAGAAATCGGACTTGTACCAGATGGGGAAGGCGGTGTTCCAGTCCTGAAGCGTTTGGACGCCACGCCAGACATTCTCGGTAGGCGTTCCGAGTTGTCGGAATATCTTGTAGAGTTGATCGATTTCCGAGTCGCCGGGGAAAAGCGGACGCTTGGTCACCATTTCAACAAAAATGGTACCGACGGCCCAGACATCCACCGGGGGAGCGTAAGCTTGCGAGCCGAGCAAGATTTCCGGGGGACGATACCAGAGAGTGACAACTTCGTGGGTAAGAGGACGAATGGGCGGACAATACGCTCGAGCTAGACCAAAATCGGCGATTTTCAGAATCCCATCCCGTGTGACCAAGAGGTTTTGTGGCTTTAAGTCACGGTGCATAACACCGCGCGCATGGCAGAAAGCCAAGCCACGGCAAAGCTGGAACAGATAGGACTTCACCTGAGCAGCAGAGAGAAGCCCACTGACAGATTCCATGTACTTCTTCAAGTCCTTGTCGAGAAACTCAAAGACAAGATACAAGCGGCCATCTTCTTGCACGCAATCTTTTAATTCCACAATGTTGCGATGGTTCAATTCTCGTAGCAGGCTAATTTCTCGAAGTGCGGTGGAAGGAATTCCTTCATCTTCGACTTCGAGGCGGATACGTTTCAACGCAACAATTTCATTATTGACAAGGTCCTTCGCCTTGTAAACGACTCCGTAGGTTCCTTCTCCCAAGGCCGCGTCCGGCTTTTCAATTTTTTGGTAGCTATGCGTGTGTCGATTTGAAATGTCATTGGTGACGAAATGATAAAGAAAAAAGGTTAGCCATGGGTCGGTGATCATTTACACAACACAGAAAAGAGAACCGATTATAATTCAACTGAAAGGTAGCAACGAAACATTGCGCATTGCATCGTAAGCTCCATTCTTCCCGACTTTTTTGACATTTGTTCGGCATTTGCCCTCGGCCGCAACAAGGCCGCCGCCGGACACGTTCCTTTACAAACTCACCGCTCCATAATCAATCCTTTCGATCAAACAATACCTCTGGGAAGCAAAATAGCAACTGGTGTTTATTTGCTTGAAACAACAAAGTCAATAGAAGTGAGCCACGGAAATGCGAAAGATAACGGGTTCCTCTATTCAAAGCGCGCCTCGGTCGATAATCCGGTATTGATCGGCCAGTTGTTATATACATACTGAATATTCTATAAAAATTATTTAGCCACTGTTGGAACCGCCCGGCAGCGTCGCTCCTAAATGCAATGGTATAATACAACGGTAAACGTTTTCCGTTGGAGTGCCGTGTAATGGAGTAGAATGAATTACTGTACTGATTTCTTCTTTTCCATTTAATGCGGATGATAAATATATTCTTAATTTACGAATATCGGAGAGATGACATGTCCACTTTGACACTCAAGACAGCCGTCCTGATCACGGATCCTATTTAAAAAACTCTACAAACTCACTCAAAATTCCCTCCAATTTTTTCGACGCCGATGAATTTTGCCCCCATTTTGGAACTTTCGCCCCATCAATAACATCCATTCATAAAGCCATTTATCTCATTTTCATTTGCTTTGATTTTTACATCACTCTCCTCACCGCAAAATTGTTCGCTAGAAGTTCCTATTTTCATCCAGAAAAGGGCATCTAGACGAGTTCAAAGTTCCTGCTATGTTCATCGGTTACTCGTTGCTCTCTTTTTGTTTTTTGTCCGACGCGCGACGGCACACTCTTTGGCATTTCAGTTCCGTCGCCCGTCTGAAATCTGCTTTATACAATAACAAACTCTTCCATGAAGACTGTTCGGATCCCTTCATCACACATTTACTACAAAATTGTCCAAACGCGCAACAACAAAAGCAGTTGACCGATAAACTCATTCAAGAAGGCTTATTGGCGGAGAATGGGGATAGTTCGTCGCTGCGGGCTATTTTTCGGTCGATCGACAACGATCAGATATCATCAGTTTTGATTCAAGATTTTAATTTTCCGCCCTGGATGGCGCACCATACCCGAGCTGCCATTGTACCGGTCCTAGCAGAAAGGACTGCTGCGACACCCGTCCGAAGTGATGAAAGCAAGGGCCCGTCTCAGCAGACGTCGACAAGTTCGTCACCTGCGACGGATGTTTTTGCCCTTGACATCAAGACCAACACCACACGTCGGCCTCATATGAAAAAGACCGTGGTCAATCCAACGGCCAAAGCACGTCCCAGTGACAACTATGGCCTCCTTCCTAATGATCCGAATTACCCCCGATTGATGCAGGACTTGGATGCATTTTTCAAGTTCATGATTGAGCCAAGTATTTTGCAACAAGAAGCTCCGATACGGAAAGCCACAGCGGATGTTTACCTGAGACACGCTCGCCTTTTTCTAGGATGGCATATGGAACAGCGCGGTCAATTCGGAAAAAATAGTTCTCTGTTTGACATTATTCCCAATAAGGAAAAGGAGTCCGCAAGCGACGTCGTCGCTTTCTTACTCTGGCTCCGGAAAACACGCTCCATTTCGGCGTCGTACGAAGCCAATTTGGTGCGGGGTCTGATCAAGCTCTTCAAATACCGTTTCGCCCACGAAAGTGATGCCACCGCCACCAATCAACCCTACGACGATATACCCGCCCTACGAGAATTGCGCAAGTTGCAACGCGATGCGAACCGGAAACAATCCGTGGCCGGTCGATCGAGCGATGAGGCCCAAAAGTGGTTGACGTGGCCGCAATTTTTAGATGTCGTCCAACGCGCGGGCGAGGAATTGCGGAACGAAATGAAATCACTGGATGAGTCCAATGCCAAGGAACGACGAAAAATTGCTGTGCTATATCAAAAATACCTCATTTTACAAATTTTTGCCAGCGTTCCGGATCGACAACGTACCATTCGAGAGCTGGAGTTGGGACGGACGTTTGTGAAGGACGACGAGTGCTGGACGATCCGACACGGCGCGGACGATTACAAAACCGGAAAAGTGTACGGACAGCGGGCTCCACTCCGATTGCAGGCTCGATTGACCGATTCGATTGACGATTTTTTAGAACACTGGCGTCCCTGCTTGCAGCCCAGCACCCCATTCCTCTTTGCGCAGCCCCGGACCGGCAAACCATTGACCCAAGATTCGCTGTACCAGATCGTATCGCGCGCCTGTTATCGTTTTACCGGAAAGCGCACCAATCCGCATTTGTTGCGGGACATGGTGGTCACACATGTGCGGGAATCCACCGATGCTTCTGAAAAGGAACTCGAAGCTTTAGCATTGTACATGGGTCACAGCATTCAAATGCAACGAACGTCCTATGATCGAAGGACACTCGAAACCAAGGTAGCACCCGCTGTGGTTCTTTTGGAATCGGTCAATGCGCAATCGGGGATATGACACCAATCGTTTCGACAGTGGTCGAAGCATGGACAATCATCCTTTCCATCATTGACAGGCTATTTGCACGCTCAACTTTCCTTTCAACGGTATCTCTTGCTTTTATAATTCTTCTGTATGTAAATTATAAGCACGCTTGCCATTGTTAGGAGCTAGCTTTGGTTTTTTGACTAGGATCTCGTCTTTTTTTTTGTTTTTACGAACTAAGGTTCCTCCATAGTTGAGTCCTGAGCTAGTTGAACACGGGTCGGGGTTAAGGGTTAATCGGAAATGATCGGGGAAGTGATACTGTACATGATAAAGTACACCAAGTAGGATTCTTCCTCCTTCGCTGATAGGCGTCCGACTGTTTTTCGTATAGTCGGATTTTCCCTATCCATTTGCTTGGGCGACAGAACTTGGGCCGAAAGCCGAAAACGGCATGCGGGAAAAAGGTCCGTAGAAACACGGGGAGCAAAATGAAAGCAAAGAAAAGCTACAAAAAGAGAGTTCACAATTCAAAAACAAAATACTCCCCGGAAAAGATCCGTTCGACGGTTCTTTGTGTTCGGTGAAGTGGGGAAATGTCCCGATGCCAGACCCGAATTCGCACTTGCTTTCTTCTCGCTTCTGTTCCGCTGTCACAATTTTTTCCTTTCCTTTCTTTTCAATGTTGCTAACACTAGCAATCAACTTCACCAAGAAGAATCATCGGAAAACAATGGGTGTACAACGCGATCTATCACTTCTCGACTGCGCATCGTCCGTCTCATCGACGGTCACTGTGGAAAGAACCGAGCCGAAGACGACTACTTCTTCCAAGGCGGTTTCCTTCGACGACATTGCCAATGTCTACCACGAGAACCAAATGCTGTGCAGTGAAGACTGCGCGGAGCTATGGTATAGCTCCGCCGATTACAAAATGTTCAAACGAAATACCATGGGCATGGCCAAAACGATCATTCAATTCGAGTCGCAAAACCGGGCACCCTTCAGCTATCAACGGGTGTTGGAGCATTCCTTTACGATTTGCAAGAGCGCCATGTCCGAACACGAACCCTTCCAGCTCCTATCGACTCCCTCCGAGCGCAGTCACTTGCAACGATGGATCACCGCCGCACCCAACCGTGTCGGAATGGAACGATGGACCGCTCGCTCGATGAGCAAAGATCGACAAGTTCGGCGTTTTGAATTGGCCGAACTGCTTCTCGACCTACAAAAATCGCAATCCTCCGATGAAGTCATTCGCACCAGCTGCGAATCGATCAGTCGACCCAGTCGCCTCTTTGCGCAGGCCATGGGGCAAGCCAGTGCTGCTGCTTTACTACTGGAACAATCCTGAAAACACAAATGCACATATTCATCCTTTGTGGATGTTGTTTCATAACTTATTGTACATTAATAACAAGAAAGGCTAATGACACATACTAAAACCAACTGTTATCTATTCTATTTTTAAACCGTTACCGCCTCGTCACTTCAAAATCTTAAGTATCTTGCAACTCGACAAGTTCTTCACCAACTACCGCTTTGTATCCGCACGCTCGTCCCATTGATCCATAATACTGATCTTCCATGTGGTGAGCTACCGCTTTCCCTTCCAAAAGGCTCTGAATGATTCGAACCTCACGTTCTGTAAACTTCTGATCGATACCCAACACCGACGCCAGGTCACTGGCGGAGACCGTTTTGATGCGTTCGGTCACCATCATGGCGGCGCTGCCGACTTTGGTCCATAGATCGGCATTCTTCGAGGTGTCTTCATCGTTGAGTACAGTCTTGGTCGCATTGATTAGATCGGCGAGCAAAGACCCTTCACTCAAAGGGTTGGTTAACGCAATGCCATCGCGTACGGGACAAGTATTGTCATCGGATTCGCCCTCGACCCACAATAACGGTTCGCCATCGTCGGCTTGACTAGGGTCTTTGACCAAGACGGTAGTCCCCACGTGATCGTAACCAACGTTCCCGAACACGAGAGCATTGACCGTCCGGGGCAATCGCGCCACCACATCTTCGCCATTGACCACTCGGTAGGCCTGTGTGATGCGGCCATCGGCGAGCAGAGAGTCAAACATGATACGGAAGCGTTCATTTCCGACTCGGGGACTTCCAAAGTTGTACAAGTATAATGACTTCGGGCGTGGAGGTTTTTTGCCTTCCATATCTGCGGCCTTTTGGCCAATGAGAGTGTTGGCAATGCTCTTCCACCACACATCAGAAGGTTTCGATTGAGGTAAACCGCGACCGGCATCGATTCCATGTTCGCCTATGTCGGCAGTGAATAGTGTTGCGAGAGCACCACCCAGCGAATGACCTGTTACCAGCATATCATAATCCGATATGTCATCACCCGGTGTCGGTGTCGCCAATATAAGCTCCTTCAACCTCCTCGAAATGGAATCCATGGATGTTCGAAAACCAGAATGAACTTTAATGATTTCTGGATCTTTCATATCCTCTCCTTCGATCCATGGCTCCTGTACTAAAGTCGTGTCGGTAAACAAGTCCACAGGTTCACAAGTGCCTCGAAACGACACGACGATCACCTTTTTCTCCAACGATCGATAAACAGCACATGTACCGCCTGTGATATCATGATTCACAAAGAAGCAATGTTCAAGATCCTTCATCTCTCTCAGTTTCTGCCCAATGTCCGACACGGACGGGGTTGGCTGGCTGGAAGTCTCCGATAACTGACTTTTGCGCGTTTGGTACTTTTGGAACAGTTCACCCCAGTCAATTCCCGGCATTCCTCCCTTGACCGTATACACCGGTCGTCGTGCCGCTGGATTTGGCAAAATCGGTAAATAATTCAATTCGCACTCAATGACGCCTTGCACCTGTCCCTCGTACAAATTCCCAATCACAAATCCAGCGGCAGCTCCCATGGGACCCGCCACGGCCGCCCCTGCGGCAACTCCGGTCATAATTTGTCCCTGCTTGCTCTTCTTTCGTGGTTTCGATATGAGTTTCAGCTTTCCTTCCCATGAAGCTCCTAATTTGGAAGGATCTATCGCTGGCACCTCGAACTCATCTGTTTCACCCTTTCGACGGGCCTGTTCGATCATTGCTTTCTTCCACTCGTCCATCCACTGCTCCGGTGCATTTGCTGCTTTGGGAATGAGGCTGGTTAAACGCTTATGAGTCGACCCTACGCCTACCAGACCTCCAACTCGATTGTCATCCGCTACGGTAAAGACCAGCCGCGCTGTGCTGGGATCTTGAACGTAAAGAAAAAATTGATTGCTCCGATTCGTGATGCGCCCTTTCTTAGGACTGTCGGATTCCTTGACCTGCTTCCGGTCCTGCGGTGGTGCTTCCGGCCATACGGCTATGCCACCTTTGCCCCACGTGGCAGGAATATGATACGGCTTCGGTTCGCCCCGCTGTTTCAGGCTTTGTTGACTCGCCCGCTCATCCACATTCGACCATGCCGTACTAGTCCTTCCAACATGTGCGGCCCCCGTCAATCCCAAGACTCCATCGTGATACTGCTCCTTCTCCAGCAAATCGATATCTTCCTTCCAGTGACCCTCCAATACAGCGACGAGCAAACACGCGTCGACACCCTTGCCTGTCACAATTTGTTCGGCGGCGTTGTCACCATCGGGACTACTGGGTAAGTCGAGGATTTTTTTGACCTTCACCTTGACCAATCCTTGGTAGAGATTCCGTGTAAACGCCTCGGAACAAAAGGCCACTTTCCATCCCTTGCTACCCGTTTCCCAGCGACTGCTATCGGCCGGTGGTTCCACGTAAGCATCAAAGGCGAGTCCTCCGCAAAAGACGGCAATATCCATATCGAACTGGACGCGCGAATCTTCTAAAATGGCTTCCACCGTGGCGTATCGAGTTGTGTGCCGATGGCGCGGTGGTGGGCTCGTCACAATCAACGCGTGGGTCCAGGGGAGCAGGCAATATACGATCGTTTTTATCCTCATGGCGGCGTCTAAATTTAATAGGTTAGTCCCAATACTATGAAAGTATGTACCAATCGAAGGCACTCCTGGAATTAATTGGTGAAAGAGTCGTCGGCTGTTGGATAATTTGTGATGGGATTGGAATGAGAAAAAGAGAGAACGAATGAGCTCTGACGTGCTGCGACGGCCATCCACTATCCATTGTTGAGTAGTCCGTTGAGGTCCGTAGATCGTCAACTAGAAAAGCTCGTACCGGTACTGTAGTCACGAAATAAAGAAGTACCGGAACAAGCAGTTGAATTCAATAAGAGTACTATTATTTTCGTTGGTCCTATATTACTGTACGATCTAACGGTCGAACACTTTTCATAGATAAGACTACTTGTACTGTAAAAAGACCGTCCGGTTCGCCATTCCGTTCCGCGAGGAGTGTTGCAAAAAAACGTGCAACGCACACTTTACACGAGCAAAAGAAGTCTTTATTTTTTCATCGAGGTATGCTGTGGCTGTCGTTTGACTTGTCTTTTCACATCATGCACATCATGATTGTTGTTTTTGTTGCAATGGTTGCGCGGGGGCCTTCCTTTCGAGGAGGAAAATAATTCGCCCGTTCAACGGTGTCCAAGGTTGACGTCACGTATTACTATAGTTCTTTCTGTACAAACGGAATGACCGTCCACAATGCCGTTGACTGAGTAATAATTCATTCGAGCGAGCTGTCGTTGCCCTCTTCTATAACAAGCATTTTCCTTTCCTCACTTGTGCTTCTGTTACTCATTTACAGCTAATAAACATTACCATGGGATCGCGCGTTGACGAAGAATACGATTACCTCTTCAAAATTGTGCTCATTGGCGACAGTGGCGTGGGCAAATCGAATTTGCTGTCTCGTTTCACCCGAAACGAGTTTAACTTGGAATCCAAGTCGACGATTGGTGTCGAATTTGCCACAAAATCCATTCAGGCGGAAGGAAAGACGATCAAGGCGCAAATTTGGGATACCGCTGGACAAGAACGTTACCGTGCGATCACGTCCGCCTACTATCGCGGGGCGGTCGGTGCCTTGTTGGTCTACGACATTTCCAAGCACCCGACCTTTGAAAATGTGGAGCGTTGGTTGAAAGAACTTCGAGATCACGCGGAAGCCAACATTGTAGTCATGTTGGTGGGTAATAAGTCCGATCTTCGACACTTGCGTGCCGTAGAAACGGACGAAGCGATGGCCTTTTCGGAACAGCACAATCTGGCGTTCATTGAGACATCGGCGTTGGATGCCAGTGGTGTGGACACTGCCTTTCAACGAATTTTGACGGAAATCTACCGTCTCATGTCGCGCCGTAACATGCAAGCCGAGGAAGCCGCGGCGGGCAGCTCGTTGAGTGCCGGTCAAACCATCTCTCTGTCCGATGGAGGCAAGAAGAAGAAAGGATGCTGTGCTTAAACAGTTCTTTGTTTTGTTGAGGAGGTTTAAAATCTGCGTTGGCTCTGCAATCTGGTCAATTTAATTATTAGACAGTTATGATTATGTATTCGCAAAGACCAAGTAGGTAGCAAGTTCTTCACTGCGAATTTTAGTGTCGCGAATGAGAGCCTTCTCTAAAATTATTCGTCTATTAGGTTTAGTTTAGGGTTGTTTTTCTTCCGAAATTCATTTTACCGTTTACGATCGGTGCGTTTTTACGAAGAAGAAATAATAGTTTTCTCGGTGTCAAATTCCTCCGATCCATGTCGCCGCAGTTGGTCTTCCAATCGTTGTATCTTCTTTGCGCTCCAGGATAAATACCACTGTGCAATCGAGCCCATGTAGACAGAAGTAAAAACGAGATTACAAGGCAGCCACGCACACGTGAAAACCATGCCCAACGTCGTCCTCGGATGGTAATCTCCGTAGCCTAGTGAAAGTGCGATCGTCAGTCGGTGTGCAGTTTCGACTATGAGAAATAAACATCTGTTGACTTACCAATTGTAAAAGAGCTCACCAACGCAAAATAGACGGATTCCACGAACGACCATCGCTCCGCGTGCCCCACCAGAAAAGCACCCGTCAGTAATGTAAGAAGTAGCGGGAGTGCCACGACGATGACCCCACCACACGCGGACACGATATGGGTGTTTCTTTGTCGAATCCAGCGGTCCAGTTCTTCATTCATTTGGTTACTGAGACGCAGAAACAGCCGGGCCACCACACTCATATACACCGAGATGGACAAAATGCTACAAGGCAGCCATATCATCGTTAGCGTCATGCCAATGGTCGTGCTCGGATGAAAATCCCCGTAGCCAACGGTGCAGGAACTCACCACCGCAAAATAAACGGATTCCAGGAACGTCCATTCCTCAATCTGCCCAATCAGAAGCGCCCCAGCAAATAAAAGTACCGTGGGTAATACGTGCGGTCCTCCTGCATGAGCAAACCGCAGAATGCTGGCTCTGTACCGCCAATCTTTTAAATACCACTGAGCCATCGTCCCCATGCTGATGGACATGAAGAGGATGCTGCAGGGCAACCAGATGCAGGTGACCCAAATACTCAGAGTCGTTTTGGGAGTAAAATCACCGTACCCCACGGACGTAGACGATACTACGGCAAAGTACAATGCTTCGTGAAAACTCCATTCTTCGGCGGTTCCAATGACGATCGTACCACTGAAAAAGACGAGAAAGAGAGGGACGCCGACGGAAAGGGCTCGCTCATGATGTGTTTGACGAAACGCCCTTTTGATTTCTCCTTCCCAGAGACCGAATATTTCGCTGTGTTTGGACCTTGTAGGATTTGTGGGCGAGGCCCGACCGCTGGGTCGTTTAGTTTCGGATGTTTCGATCGCATCGTCCAGAGTGAAGTACTGATAAAGCTGGGCCGCCACCAACGCCAGCAGCGCGAAACCCACCAGTATGTAAAGAGACAAAAGAGTTGAAATAGAGTCGTTCGTGGTGTATGAATATGACCGTATCCGACACTGGTAGCCGTCGAAATGGCAAATAAGAATGATTGCGACCAAGACCACGTCGTGACGAGACGAAAAAGGAAACGCCCACGACGAGCAATACGACAATGGCGATCGCACTGGCCGTGGCGGCTTTTCGAGCCCAGATCTGTCGTGCTTTTTCCAGCAACCGCTTTTCGTAAGTATGAGACGAAAATCCCGATTCGACATCGATTGTTGCTACTATGTTCGAAGAATCCTTGAAGGGTGAAGGGCGGTTGGTGCGAATGCTCGACATGATTATTTTGGGTCGGGGATCTCGGTGTCTCGCCTCCCTAATGAAGTTTTCTTTCCGCTATGTCATGATTTAGCCTCGAAAAATGCTAACATACGCAGGATTCGAATGGGTGGTGACTAGTTAACTGTTGTGCATGAAACAAATGCCTGTCAAAAAATAGTTGCCCTTTACATTTGCAGCATCATGGTCAAACGAGAAAAAGAGGAACGGTCAAGGGTCAATAAGGCCCCGAGCCCCGAGCCAGACAAATCTCATGTAAAGTGTACAGCATCAAAACTGTTCGGCTCTCAAGTACTAGGTCAAAATCGTCTTTGAACTACTCAATATAATATACTCGATTGTTGGCTGGCGCCTTAAGAGGCGGAAAAGTGATTGAGTCTCTTATTGGTACAGTATTGATCTTTTTGTAAAAAAAGTTAGACAAACGGAAATACAGAAAATCTGTGATGTTAGTTATTGAGATAGACGGAAATTCAGTGTGATGTGTCTTCGTTTGGGCAAATAAGAACAAATAATAGGATGAGACGTTTGTATTGTTGCGGATTACTCCGTGTTGGTTTACTGTGAATAAAGTATCGTGAATTACATTGAATTTAGGTCTAGTTGATCTATCTTGTTTATCGAGACTCTTTCTCTCCTTCTGTTAACTTTCTTTGGTGTGCCCATTATTGTGTGGACCATCTTGATCTTTCAATCGCATTTGCCTCTCACAACAAGGATGACGTTAAAATGGTCAAGAGCCCCACACCATCCTTCTTGGGCTACCGTCACGACCGTTTTCTACCTTGTTTATTACTTTCAAATCGATGCACCGGGAGCTTTGATGTATGCTCCATTACTGTGTTTTATGTACTATACTTCTGTGATATGGACGGCTCAAGACCAGGATCAAACGAAGAAAGCGAATCAATCGTGGACTGGAACTGGACGCTTGTTGCGCCTTGCGGGCTTACTTCATGCCATGGCGTGGTACCTTCAGATTCACCCAGGTCATAAATCATTGAGGGTGCTCAGCCAGCCGTTTTACAAAGAGTGGGTGGAGCTCTGTTTACCGGTCCGCTGTTCGCGTTTTACGAAGGTAACCAACCGAGGATTTTGTCGACTATAATATTACTCGATAATGAGGTATTTTGATCGATGATCGAGGAGCGAGGAGTCGTCATGAGCCGAATGAATCACGAGCCATTGCTGGCCTAGAAACAACAATAAGCACGTTTCGGCTACTTCGTATCTTAGTTGAGGCGTGTTTACAAATGCTCAGCAATGAGCGATATTTTGGAAAACGATGCTACGTATAAAGCTCCAGCTAGCATCAGTAGCATTAGCAGAATAGCCTAAAGAAAATAATTTTACGGAACTAAGGTTGCACACGATTAAGTCAACGTACAAGTGAAATTCAAAAGAGGTTAGTCCCTGCATCAATCGCAAGTCTTCTACTTGCGTCCTCGCTGCTTCTTTCGACTCCGGTTCCGTTTCGGAGCTCGAACTTGGATCGATGGTGAAGGATTGTCAAGCTCGTCGCCAAATTGAGTGAGTTCACACAATGTATCCGTATGATCGGACAGCAAAAGAGCCATGCGCTGAAAACTACTGGAAGCGCCTTTCGTCAAAGTAGTCGCCACCAATAATGGCCGTTCCGAAGGAGTTTCCACCTTTAGATCCAGCAAGCCGCGATAAAAACGATTCAACGCATAGAGCGCATCGACATGCAACCCATCGGTGTATATTTCTTCGTCGTCATTCATCACCGTGATAAATCTATTGTGCGAAATGAAGAAGAAGATCATAGTCCGAGTCAAATGTACATTCTTCATCGAGCAAATGCACTTTCAATGTTCGAAGCGTTTTGTTTCCTCCTGCTTGTCAAACAGATCCTCCAAATAAGAATCCCAATCCTCACATCCGTCAGGATCACCGAATTGAAGAGTCGTCAAACCAGGATATGCAATTATGGCACGGATAGCTTCCTTCATAACCCTGCTGTTTGCCACTTCACAGCCAAATTGTTCGTATACTTCCTGGTCGACTGGGACTCGGACTCCCAACTCTTTAAAATGACCTAAAGCACCAATGCGTTTCCAAATGGAAATCATGAGTTCCGTGGGAAAATCGTCACTTTCATTGTAGACCGAAAGAAACAGTTTGTCGGTCTCAATGTTCACGTTTTCAAAATCGGTCCCCACCAAGGATGAGAAGGCAACTTCGTAGGTCAGCGACTGGACTGGTGCCGAAATTGGCAAAGATCCAGCTCGTCATCCAACCGAGGCAATATCAACTGTTCTGCCTTATTGGCTTGGATGAGGCGTTTCAGATGATCCTTGTGAAACGGCGTATTGTACGGAAACGACAAGGTGCCCAGGCGCGTTTGGCGATGTTCGAGCACATCGACAAACGTCTCGCCCCGTCTTGGAACCAACAGTTCTCAAAGGTCATTTGTGTCAATGTCGGACAGATTCCGAGGGCAAAGGCCTGTACATCACTGAGTATAATATCACACAATATCACCTTCCGCAAGGAACTGCCTCCAACATGCAGGTGAAGCACAGAGCTTCGGCGGCACGAAAATCAAAGATACGGTCTCCCGCACTAAATTAAAAATATTGTTGGGATCCTCTTTCGACTCTGTCTTCTTTTCCTCCAAGTCCATGAAGAATGCTGCCGTTTGGGCGACAACCTAGTCCGTTTTACCGACAATGTGAATGGCGAGACCTTTGTCACCAAGTGCAACGACAAAGACTCTTGAAGCGGAACATCATTGTTTCCGCGGGGTGACACTTACGCTAAGGTACCATTGTCGAGCGAAAGAAACCATGGCGTGCTGGTATTGATTGATTTCGGAGAGATTCTCCGGCTCGCGCAGGAATCGGTACGTCGGCCATTCGATCCCAGGTCTCCAGCGCGCCACTTGCTCCGGTTTCCGAAGAAGGCATGGAATGACTTCAAATAAGGGGCTAGTATTGATCTTTGGCATGTTAAAGGAGAAGAGAGTAAGGGGAGAAATGATGCTTGCTCCAATCAAGGCTGCAATAATCAAAATAATGAATGATGTTGGCAAAAATCATATTCAACTCTGCTAAGCATAATTGCTCTTCTCGTCGTAGCGGTCATACATCATTATTTATAGGCCCTAACCTTTTTTCCTCGTAGTTCTGTACTCAGTAGCCGGCTAGACTATAGAGCCAGAATTACATTGCATCATTACCTTTTTATCTCGTTCTTTCGATGCAGCTAAGATTAAAAGAATGTAATTTAGTTTCATTTCGAACAGAAATGTTTATATTAGTTCTCATTGCCATCAACACTGTCACACTTTTCCTGCAGAATCGAGACTTTCTCGTTCACTGATCGGGCCATCCTCTGTTCTCGTTCCACTTCGGCACTCGCGTCCAGGCCAATCCAAGTCGGCGGTGTGTGCTCCGGAAGGTGAGAAATCCAATCTAAACACGTTTCGCGGGTGGTGGTTTCGGGTAATACGACGTTGTCGCTCTTGACAACAACAAAGTTCACATTGTATGCTTCCGGAACAAAAACGGTCGCAATCAAATCGTCGAGAACCTGCTGGTCACGAGGCGTCGTCACACGACCACCAAAAACACCTCGCTGTAACGTCGAGCGTATAGCGTCCCACGGCAACTTTTCGGGATCGAGTGATTGACCCGCATCCTCCAACAGACTATCTATCACATCCAACGCATGAAGTGCATCCGCTTCGGTGAATTCATAGGCCTCGGTCCAGCCGTTTGGTACGAAGCGAAGACGTTCTTGAATGACTGCATGGACCCAACCCAGCAGTAAATAAAGACGACTGCGAACTTGTAAATGAAATCGTTCTTTGGCTATGCTGGTAAAGAAACGCGTCATGGAAGCCTTAATTCCTGTAGGCGCCTGTGCAACAATCGTATCACAGATACGAAGTAGACCGGTCGGGAGACGCGGATTGATTTCGCTCGTAATGAAGATGCGAAAATCTTTGTGTGTATTTGCGGGGCTGAGTGATTGAAGCTTTTTGACAAACGATTCGCGGAGCCAGTCGGCGCACAGGTGTACGTTCTTGAGCATGACCCATGTTCCACGTTTCGCAGCCACCGATACAAGTTGTTCCGAAATATCAAAACACTCAGCACTGCCCATTGCGACGGCGTCGAGATCTTTGTTCAATTCACGTGCCATCGCCTCGACTCTTCCACTCACATCATGACCTGGTGCGCTGCAGAGAAGAAGAGGAGTTGTCGAATTGATCTCGAGTTCAGTAACGTCGACAAGGTCGTTCAGACCACGCCCTTGCCAAAGGAAAGCTTCGCCAAATTGTTCCACAATAATTTTGACCAAGTCAGAGGAAGAGCTTGCCGTATCTGCGCCAATGGACTTGTCGTTCTTAAAGATCCGAGCCAAAAGGATGGAAAAAACAAGTTTGTCTTCAACTTGAAGGCCGCGACCGATACGAGCTACGGTCTCGGAAAAGAGACTACGTCTGAGCTCCTCAAGCACTTTTGCGTCGTCGTCTCCACCTTGAATTTGGCTGAGGACATGTTGCAGGATGGAAATAAATGTCGTTGCAGTGAATTCGTACAAGAAGCTCAACTCACGGAGGGCTTCTAGCAAGATGAACAGATTACGACACAAGGAAGAAAAAGGTTCGAATTGAGCAACCGCTTTGTGCACTTGTTTCATGACTTCAGCGCTGTGAGAAATCTGCTCTTCAACTTGCGCGCCTTCTTTCATCAAGATTTCCATTCCTTCAACAACCCTATCATCATCTAGAATACTTCCTTCACAAGCGCTGATCTTCGAAAGCATTTGGTCTTCCAAACCACGTAATTTTACGTTTTGTTCACCTTGAAGCTTTAATAGTGCAGCTCTTTGTGATTCGAGGGCCGGCTTCAAAGCCCTAACGAGTTGGCTTAGACTCTGACTTTGAAGACTGTCAGGCGTAACAGTGAAGTTCACCAACGTTACTCTAGAGCAGAGGTCTGGTGTCAAGTGGACGGCTGGATTCTTTGTGCTGAGAATAATTCTGAACTTAGGACTGTAGTCGACCTCCTCTGTCCCAATGCGAACTAGAGTTCGACCACCGGTGCGCTGAAGTTCTTTGTTCAAAATTGGGTTCAATATAGGATCGATTGTTTCGACGTTCTCGACCAGGAGTGCTGTTCCAAAACGTACGGCGCTCGCAAGAGTTTTGGCAAAAGCCTTATCCACAAAACTTGTTGTCTGAATCTTTTCGTTCGAATACTTTTTCAAGACGAAAGCAATGGCCTGACCGGAAGGGTCTATAATAAGGGGGAACCTTGTCGAGTGATCCAAAATAACAGCATTTTCAAGGCTAAGTCCATCGCTTGGAAGTCCTTCGCTTTCCCAAGTAAGCCGCTGAGATGCTGTACTGAGAGACTCTACAATGCCGAGATCAAGGCGAAAATCAATGTCCAGTAAATCCAGCGCCTTTTTCCATTGATTCATCATATTTGATCGGCTATGAAAGTCAAAAAAGCCTGCGTAGGTGAGGAATCCAGCCATCAGCAAACCGTCGCCTACGAGACTCTTCATGATCGTTTGAAATGCCTCTGAGCTTTTCGCCCAACGCTGGCTCTCGTGTTCTAGACTGTGAAGTAAGCTTTCCGCACGAGCGATTTTGGTGGTGACCGCTTCCATTTCTACTTTCAGCGCCTCGACATCACGAATCAAAGTAGCGTAATCTGTCTTGTATTGAGCAATGGATGACTCAAGATCTTGCACTTCGCCCTCAATCTTTGACTTATCCTCCTTGGCAACTAACGCCTCTTGCTCTAATCTTTCAACTTCATCCCTCAGCGGCTGTATGTTATTGTAAATTGTGCTGTATCTTATTTGCGATTCGGCCCATTTGTAAAGGGGGCCGCACGCCTTGCTACTCCTTGTCACACTTTCTTCCGTAAGATCAGGATTTCCGTCTATGTACTGCTCCTTCACAAGATTTATCTGCTTCAAAGAGAGATTATCCGCGTCGAAATTGATAATACTGGGGATGAAGTCAATCTTGTTTAGCACCTTGCGAATATCAGCCCATTCCACTTTGCTTTCTCCAAGCATGATGGCGATACATTCCAATGTCAATTTTACGTTGGCCGGAGGACGCGCTAGATTTCGCACTTCGTCAAGATCTCGCTTCTTTATGCCGCGCACACTCTCTTGTGCGCTCCTTAGAGCAGGTTCTGCTTCGTCAAGGTCTTTTGTGCTTCCTCCTTTCTTTGATTAATTTGAATCTGTTGTTTTTCGACGGCGGCACTCATGCGTTCCGCTTCGGCCTTTCGCTGTTCAGCAACATTCTGATCGGCCACCATTTGTTGAAGTTTTTCATTCGCTAGCGCTTCCTTCCTACGTAACTCCTCAGTCTTGGCCCCCAACCCCTTTTTGAGCTCGGCAACGTTTTCCTGGGTTTGTCGAAGTTTATCTAGGCCGGCATTCACGTGAAGCTGCTCATCTTCAACTTGTTCTCGGCGTTTGTTAAGGCAAGAAACAAAGTTTTCGATAAGCGCTAGGTAATCACGCGGTGACAAAAATGTTCTCGCAATACTACGTGTCTCATTAGCCGCTGTCTCGGCAGTCGACCTAGCAATATCGTGGATGGCTACAAGAGCAGCAACAACGGCCTGCCTCATGGTACCCGACCCGTCGAACACATCGGCTACTTTCTTCATCAGCTCCTCGCCATCTCCCATACCCCAAGATCCTCCCTCAGCTTCAGAATCTCCCATATCAATGCGAAGAGTAAACTCTTTGCCGACTTGGGCCATCGCTGTGGATCCCCACGTCCCAAACCAATCGACGACACATCGATTAAAAAGGGCAGGACTTGTTGTTGACCTATTCTTCCAATCGCCCCCACTTGGATTGACAGTAAAAACCACGTGGAGGTTTCTTTGAACAATGGCTGTAAAGTAGCGCCATAATTCTTCTTCAGAGTCAAGAATCGTGCCATCCCGCATTGCACTGTCACGGACGGAGGTCATAAGTGAAGAGAAATCTTCGCCGTCAAACAGACCAGGAACTTCACCACTTGCAAGCAAAGCGTTAATAGCCTCGATGAAACCAGAAGATAAGACATTTGCTTCGTCAAAAATAAAGCATATCTTCTCTCCCTCGACACCTACTCTCCGCATGAGATTTCGAAGATCTTCATTGAAATCCTCCATTCCATAGCGGGAGTGTGCTTTAATTTGGAATATGTTGAGTCCGTTCATCCAGCTCACAAACTTACTGAGTACAGTTTTTCCTGCACCAGAGTCGCCAACGAGAAGGAGGTGGCCCATAGGCTGTCTTAATACACGATCAATTCGTAAAATGTGTTCAAGAACTTCGTCAAAGACGACCAACTGGACATCAAGCTCCTCCTCGTAGAACACATGCAAGCGAGCAGCAAGGAAAGATTTGAGTTCATCTCGGTCCACCCGTTTTGTTTCCTTGCTTAGCCAAGTCGTGTAGAAAATAGGTCTTTGCAATGCGATATCAAAGTCGACTCCAGCGAACCACTTTCGAGCAACTTCGTCAATTTTATTGCTGCACCACTCTTGGTCGGCCTTTTCGACTAATCTATCGGCAAACAACCGGAGGGCCTCGTGAGCCCACACTCGAACAAGCTCTTCTCTTGTCAAACCATGGTCGATATCCCTCACCGCCTCGAAAACCCCCCTTACCCAACGGCTCAGTTCGCGAGGGGGAGTAAAAGTACTGCGGCTGAATTTCCGGGGTAAATTTCTTTTGGTTTTCCAGGTACACTTCGACCATAGCCTCCGTCATGGCTTCTGTCTCGCCCTTAAGATTAGGAAATAATTTCATCACGCCACCGTTAAAAGTCCTGTAAATCTGCAATAACGAATCTTTTGCAGGGAAGTCGACTAGAAGAACTGGAACATGGCGTAGAAATCTGTGCGACATAGCGACTCGGCCAGCGTCGGTGGGAGGATTACATGCACCGACGAACTGAATTCGATTGATCTTCACCCAAATGTTGTCACCTCTCCAGAAACCACCATGTTCCACCAGCTGCCTCATGAACATAATCACCCGCTGAGTCCCGTATGAGTCTTTTTCGGGAAGGTTTATTTCATCGCAGAATACAACAAGCCAAGTGTTGTCACCCAGGTTTTGAGATGGCTCCAAATAAACGTCTTTTCCCCGTCGCACATAGGAACAATACTGCGAGAATGTCTTCAATATAATTTTTGGGGTGGTCCTTGAAGAGAAGTTCAAGCTAGCCAGAACAACGCCTTGAAACGCTTGGAGGACGCTTGTAAGCGTCATGGTCTTGCCACTACCAGGGGGGCCACATAAAATAAGAGGCACCCGTTTCGATAACCAACCAGCCAAGACCTCAGAGTGTCTTACTGTGTCGGTTGTCGTAATAACTACATCGCTTGATGCAACACGGTGACTTTCAATCTCCATTCTTGGTACACTATCACTCCATGGTTCATATTCACCATTGTCAACACGAACACGGTAATCAAATACGCAATTATTTGCGTCAGGAAGCATGATACCGCTCGTCCTTACTAGCATATCGCTGAATTTCTTGCGAACTTCCCAAGAAGCGCTACCACAAAAAGCCCAAAGTAATGAATGAAGCATCCAGCGCTTTGCAAATTTTTCCATGTGTTCTCCTGTGATAGGAAAGTCTGGATGGTTTTCGTCATACTCCACAGCAAGACTGATCCCCTGGGTGAGCAGGGAGCAAAGATTTTTCAAAAGTTGGTCTCTAGATGTATCCATGATGTGTTTCTCGTGTAAAGCAAATTCAAGAGCGTCGACAACAAGAGACGAGGTCCTCTCAGAGTGTATCAATGGCTTAATTGCCATGATAAACTGAGTTTGTGCGGCCGGAATTTCGCTGCTCTGTGTTACCCCTTCGACCAGGTTGTCTATTGCAAGTGAATCAATCATGTGACTGAGCGCCATCTCAGTTGAAATACAATCATCACTAAACCAGACCATGCCGCAACGCGAAACTGTCGCTGGTGTTGCATGGGAAAGATTGTCAACTTCCAAAATAATGCGAACATTATCAGGAATCGAAATTCTTTCTCCCGAGGGCAAGGTCAACATTTTGTTATCATCAAGTACCGAATTCAGATTCTCGGCCCATTCAGGCTACGACGAAAAGATTAGGAAAGACATCCATATTACAGAACCGCGTTAATGATCTCTCGTACTTACATCGACGTCCCCATCAAAAACAATCCAATGCCGACGATCAGCCTCGCCCTTCTGATTGTCAATGATTTTTCGAAGCAAACTCGTCACAACACCGTCCGTCCACTCAAGCGTTGTTCCGTCCAAAGAACCATATAAACGGTCCTTGCTCATTGCTTTAGGATCAATAACATACAGCTCACCTTTGGTCGCATCAAGTTTTTCGAGAACAGCGAGCAACACTCTCAAAGCTGCCGATTTACCTGACTTTCCCACCACCATGATGCCGTGACGCGAGTCGATAACTTGTTTTAGTTGAAGTATCTTCTGAACGAAGACGGTCTCCGATACAAGCTGATGTTCTCTGCAGACGGCGATAATGTGTTCGCGGGCGGTTTCGTCTTCCATCTTGGTGACCTGAGCACCAGGAAACACTTCACTCAATATCTCAGTGAAGAGAGACATATCTTCAGCAACAAGTTTTGGAAGGACGTTGTTGCAGGCTCCTGCTATAAGCGCAGCTTCTTCTTCCCTCGCAAGATCGTCGCCAGAGAGGCTACCTTTTCCCTCTAGTGCTTTGCGCTTAAGAGCACCAGCGCTCACTAACAGGGTCTTCAGTGCACGCAGTCCAAAATCGTAGTGCCGTTGTTTGGACATACGCTCTTCACAAAATAAGAACAAGTCCACAACTCTCCCTGCAAGTCTTTCAGCCGTCACAATCCCTTGGCTATAAAGCATAACCTGAGCAATCAGTTTGCGATCTGGGACCACCATTGCCATCGACCTGTAAAAGAATTTAGAAGACAACATTTGTGCAAGGTATGCGTTATGCCCAAAAATAGACTTACCGAAAGAGATTCTTGAGGTTGTCTGGAAGGTTGCTACGACCTTCGTATCCAGGGTTCATCGTTATAAAAATGCCGACATTACTGTGCAAAGAAATATTTCTTCCAAGTAACTCGACACTTGATTTTCGGCCGAGTAGACCCTGCTGAATGGTCAAGATTTGTTGGCTGACAGCACTCAGAATGCGCTCTTCTAACCTATTGAACTCGTCGAAGCATCCCCACGCACCCACTTGCGAAAGCCCCGCAAGTAAACGTCCCATTGCACTGAAGTCAAATGTTTCATCGCAATTGAAAACTAGCACAAACCGTCCTAATGCGGCTCCAAGGGCTTTAACACTCTCCGTCTTGCCTGTACCAGCAGGACCGAATGGACTTCCTCCCAGACGAAAATGAAGGGCCTGTGTCAGCGTCAAAAAGCACTTATCTGTGAGTGGCGTTTGGACCAACCGCTCCCCAATGCCAAGGTACTCGAATCCGTATTGGAAGGATGCATTTGAAAGCATAACAACCAGCTTCTCTGATAAATTTTCAGCTGCAGGATTATAGCGGTATCGAAGATGGTAAAGCCAACGGAAATCTTTTGGATTCTTGACTCCCTCATTTTGCAAAGATCGAACAATGTCTCTTTGACGAACTAGTTCTGTGATCATTTGTTCAAATTTCTTTCTCGCATCAGAAGGTAATTCTTCCAAGACTGTACTCGCCATGACTTCAAGTTTCCATTCCAACATTGCTAGGAAAGATGATAATGACTGTTCAACATCCTGATCCTGGAGCGCTTTGTCGACTCCCATGCTCCAGTTTATCTGTGTAGCAAGAATCATTACCTGCGCGGGAAACTTCGTCGCCCATCCAACAAATTTCTCTGCATTATCTATTGTGAAGCTGGTATCAATTGTATAGTCATCTTCTTGGACCGCTGATTCGAGAAGTAGTGCCAGTGTTGTCTGCATTCCTGTTTCGACATCCTTCAACCAATCCTTGACATTCGTGGTCTCCGTTATATCGATTGGCTTGTGGAATGGTACGATCTCACCGTCTTTCGAGACCATTGCATCCAAGCGCGTCCGAACGTTTTCCGGAAGTCCTTCCGAGACAACTCGCGCCCCAGCAATACCGGCGAACATTTTTCCAATATGAGCAAGCACCTTTCCTGGTTCGCCAGAATTTCCCATGATTTCCAACAAGTCATCATCACCAAGAAAATAAAAGCGACTGAAGTCGCTGCGCTGCTTCGTCAAGTATTCACCGAGTGCACGTTGAATAACCCCCATTAAGTTTCCAAGTCTCTCCAGGGTTCGCTGGAGGTTATCAATATTAAGAACTTCCATTGCATTTGGTTTGTTTGCAATACGTCTCATTAGAGCAACAAATTCTGTATCCACGCTCTTGAAACGAGACCACTCTGCAGGAAGTTGCGCCTTGATATCCGAACTTCCAAACAAAAATCCCCTCAAGGTAAACCCATCGCCTTTGTACGTCGACCCAAGCGTCAAATGCAGCTCGGAGCTTGGTAAGACGGTCCTCCCAGAGCTTCCCCTCTTCTTGGAACTCCCTCACAGCACGATAGAATGGGGAACTCTTCATTTGCACGAGACCATTGATGTGGTCGTCGAGCGTGGCAAAGAGTTCGTCCCAGCCACGGATGAGACGTGTACGGTTCTGAAAAAGTACTAAATCCAGTTCTTGTTTAGTCCACCGGTCGCGAACTTGGGTGAGAAAAACTTCTAGAGCCATTTCGCCTTGAGCCATTGACAAGATTTCGCTTATTTCTTTCTTTCTCGTCAACACACCATTTTCCCAAAGCAATCCCAGCGTCAGATCCGCAAGAGGAATACGAATTCCAAGACGCTGGAGTATCATTTTCCAATGCCTTTCTTTCAGCGCGTCGGTTTTCAAATCAGACATTAGTCCGTGTCCGGCAATGAAGTCCTTAACTGCATCATGCAAATGCGTGTAAGCTTCGTACTGCCTTACCCGATTGGGGAGTGAACGCATTGATGCCAGAAGGTCATCGAGACCACGCTTGATTTTGCGTGTCACAACACTCGACCAAAGTGTATCTTTAATTTGTTGTAAGGATTCGAAAGGTTCCATCATCGCTTGCCACACTTCTTTCAAATCGGACAGTTCGTTCAAAGCAGCTATAATGTCATTGGCTTGCACCATGTGCTCTAATCCAAGCGCATCCTTCGCTTTAACTAGATTCTCTTGGTGGATGTGTGCCTTATTAAGGTCAATTTCATACTTTGCCAAAAGCTCCATGGCGTTCGGAGGGCTCATATTTCCCCTTAGTGGCTTCTTGTCGTTCCAGTTGTCAACCAATTCAGCAAGTTGTTTCGAAGCAGACTTGTCTTCGGTTGCAACTCGAGCTTGCAAAAGCGGGATTTGTTGCTCCATCGTTCTGCTGCGACGCTCTAGAATCTGCAAGAGACTGTCGTAAAGACCTTTCAACACACTTGTTTCAAGCCATTCCGAATGAAATAAGTACCGTTGCTTCCTAAGCTGCTTCTCGGAGGAGCAAAGCAAGTCTAGTTCCTTGATCCAAACACCGACTTTTTGCTTCACTTCCTGAATAAATGTAACCCCGAGTACAATGTTGTCCGTCGACGCACTATCAAGAGTCGTTTCTTCCAGCTTTGTTTTAGTAGTTGTGATTGTTCGGTGCATTTCGGAGATGCATTGTCCCAGAATTGTAGCAAATGAAGCTTGTAACTCTTTTTGCCACGAATCGTACTTCAAATTTATCTGAGATTGGACCTTTCCATACTTTACTGTGACCAGACCAAAATCAGAGACAGAAGCTGATAGATCCAGAGTCGCGCGAGCGTCTGCAGCTTCAGCAAGAAGCATTTGCCATTTGTGCACGTCGGTTCCAACCGCTGCAGCTACATCAGGAACTTGAGTATCCCAAAGTGTCTGGTATGCCAACCATTGGTCAACGAAGACTGCTGCTTCGTTGACGTGGTGCTCGATGCAGGTATAGGCTTCCGAAACAACCTCCACCGGAACTAAACTCAACAAGTCATCAAAGCAATTTGCCGAAACTTTTAGATCATTGGAGCTTTTGGCTGTAATACCATCAAAGACTTCGTAACGACCGCCTCTCGGTCGTGGCAAATTACACACGGTACCGATATACGCATGCAGCGCGTCTAGAAAGTGGGCTCTAACAGATGGTAAGGAGGGCGAAGCAGAAATTTCTTGATTGCGGAGAACAATTTCTAGATTCACTTGCATCGGCAAGACAGCTAGCTCAAGGCCGTCATCTCTCTCATTCATATCGCCATCTACTTCGTTACCTTCGTTTGAGTGGCTATTCAAGTTCTCCTTCGAGAGTCGAAGTGCCCTGTTCCACCCTTTGAGAGCCTTTTCAAGGCGTTTTGCAAGAACCTCAGCCATTTTGTCTCCGACTGTGTTAACCCAATAGTCCAGGTCGGAGTAGCCACTTAGCGACATCTCATCTATTGTCTTTTGGATACTACTCAAAACACCAAGAAACATGTTGGCGTTGTAATCCACCTTTTCCATCAAATTTAACGCAATATCAACCTTATCACAAGCACGAAGAAGTTGCTCTACTCGATCTTCGAACTTTGTGACAGACTCAGTCAAGCGGATAACCCAATCAGTCATTTCTTTTGCATCCCAGCGGACACGGTGTTTCTTGGAAACAGCCGTAGAAGTAGATAACTTCACATCGAAGGCTTCCGAAATAATTTCGCGAATTTCGAGTAGTTGCGGCATCACAAGTGGCTCTAGTTCAGAACTTATCAAGACACGGACAGCTTGATAGGAGCGAAGTGCCGTCTTGATTGCCACTGCATATGAATAGCGAGCAGTAGCTTCGTCAGAGACCATGACCAACGTGCGTGGGATGTCCTTTGCAAAACCTAACCACTTTAGGTGTCGTATTTCTTTGAAAAGAAGCTCGCTTCTTTCATCGAAGTTGACTCTAGCGACAAGCTTTCCCTGCTGGTTCTCAATCAACACTGGATACGAGTTGAGCTTATTGTGGGCCGAAGACGAAAGTTCGCGCTCCCACTCTGTCACCCAGCTCCGGAAATACGAGCGAGCATCCAGCTTGGAAAGAAGCTCATCGCCGCTTTTGCTCAATTGACGGCCTTCTAGCTGCTGTCCCCAATTCGGCCCGAGGACATCACTCATTCTCTCCATCAATGTTTGAACTTGTCGCTCCATTTGTTTCGCCCAAAGAATCTTTCCCGCTACAGGAGGGATTCCTCGTAGACGTGAAATGCGGGCAGCCGGCGACGCTTCGTACTTTAAAGTAAATTTCGATTGCAGTTTCTCTACAGCTTCAGCGACAGTCGATATGAGCTGCATCTGAAACTCCTTCACAGCGGACTGTACTCGGCTTCGCGTCAGGAGCAGATTGAAGCGAGCGAATACTCCAAACATGTCTTCAGCATCCTGCGGAAAGATCACACGGTTAAAAAAAGCTATCAAACTTTCAAAAATCCGAGCCGCATGTATACATACCTGGCATGCCTCCAGTTTTTCACGGAGGAGTCGGGCTAGACGTTCCTCTATAGCATCGGTTTGCAGGTCATACTCTTCTAGTGCTGTTTCCAAGGCTTGTTTCCCTCCTGGACTCAAGTCGAGGACAGCAATACTTCCAAATATTTGCCGAGGAGCGTGCTCCACCTGCTGCAACGCGGTGGGTTCATCTTCCCGCAACACCGTGTGAACAACATTGCGTAGGGTCTCCTGAGCTTGGCGGAATTCATCAATTTGGTCCAGTCGTTCTCTCAATGGCATGTGGTGCAATACCATTCTATCCAGCAATTTACTGAGGCCTGTCACCTTCCGACGTCGGCCCTGATCCAGCATGAATTCTTTCCATTCCTGCCAACGATCTTCAAACTGCACAAATACGTCCAGGACAGGATACCGAATTTTGCGTTGATAGTCCGCATAGTCCATGAACAAGAAGTTCTTGTGCTTATCTTGAAGCAACAAATGCTGAATAGCATCTCGAAGAACGACCGTTGTTCCCTCCAACAACAGAATCCCACGGGGAAGTGAGTAGTAACGACTCGAGCGGATCTTGTTGAGATGATCGAAGATGGCTTGCACCACCGCCGCCAATTGTTCAAAATCCACCGCCGCCTGTAAATCCGCCAACGGGTATCCCTTCAAAAATGGGTCATATCCGCCGCGTACGCCATGGCCTGTTCGAGACCCGTGTTGTTTTCCAATGCCAACGTGGCCACGAAGCGTTTCGCTTCTCGCAACAAAGCCACCGTCGCCTCGACTCCGGGTGACTGTAACTGTTCCTGGACATGTTGCAGTTCTTGTTGCAATGCCGTCCAATACGCCATTTCGTGAGCAACAGCGTCCGGGTTGGGAGCTTGATCTTCCGACGCCTGAATCACCAATTCTGGCTGGAGGGTGGTGATGGTACGAATTTGCGCAATCCAGCCCGAGACTTCGGCCTGCAGTTCGTTCAGAAAGTCATCGTCGTTCAGTTTTTCGGCCAGACCCAGCGCTTCCCAGTCCCAGGACGAAACACCATCTCCTCGCTTTTCCACGGCCGCTTGCAGGATCGGATGAATGGGCAATTCAATCGACGGCAAGTGCGCGGAACGAGACGTCTGTTGCAGCGCCACATCTAAAGCTCGCAACTTATCCTGCAGACGTTGCAGCGCTTCCTCATCTTGCTGCAAAATCGACTGCACGGTGGGCATGAAACATTGCTGCGTGTAAATTTGCAAGGCTTGCAAGATAGAAGTGGTCGTCGTCGTTGTTGTTTCGTCGCCGCTGGACGGTAACGTCAAACATTGGAGGGTCGACGACTCGTTGGAGCGGCAAAAGACAATGGCTGCTGTCACCGCCGCCGACGGTAACGTAAGACCGGCGTGCATCTTGCCGGCGGACGTCCACACAAACAATTTCGTTTCCTCCGGGCTCGCTAAAAAGTCCTCTACCACCGGATCACTTTCTTCCAAAGCTCCGGACAAGTGTAGTTCACACGCGAGACTGTATAGAATAGGAGTTAGGTGAAATGACACAAAAATTTGGATTCCTTCAAGCTAATCCATCGAAACTTACCGAACATATTCGCGAGGATCTTTGGAGGTCATTTTGGACTGCCTTGCCTCCTTACGCAGCTCCCTGTCACCTCCTTTTATAATATGTATTCGTTTCTATACTATTGCTGCAACAGTTATTCTTTTGGATGAACAGCAATAATGTGATGCAACAAATCCTTGTTGACTTTTGTCGTCTTTTTTCCCTTGCGGTAAAAAAAGGACGAGGACGAGATCGAGCGGTAAATGAGTCCCGGTGCGTTTCATAAATGTTCAAACGTATGTAAATTGGGTACCGGTCAGGCACTTAAAGAAGATGACGGTTGACCGCAATGACGACACAAATCTAGAGAGGGAGCCTCAGTAGGAGGAGATCTAGTTCTTTAACTGCTGTGTAAATTATGGACACTTTCATGCACCACACAATTGGAGCAACGAATAGATTGCCGGAAATGCTTTCCCCACCGCTGTCATGGGTACATTGCCCGATCGCACGCTCATGACGGCCTTCCCGATCCCCGCTTGCCGAGCGGCCACCAATTCGTCTTCGGCATCACTCACAAAGACGATTTCAGAAGGCGGTAGACCCAATTGATTCGCAATCGTTTGATACGAACTACTTTCTTTTTCCCACCCGCACTCGGTATATCAAAATGTCCCGCCAACAACGGCAACAAATCACCTTGTACAGAATGCCCAAACAGTAGCTTTTGCGCTTTCACGGATCCCGACGAATAAATATAGACCGGAATTTGATTCTGTTTCATCCATTCCAACATGGGTTTCAGATCCGCATAGACATGACCTTGTAATTCACCGGCCTCGTAACCCGCTTGCCACATTTGTCCTTGCAACTCTTTGAGGGCCGCCGATTTGATATCACGATCCATCAAATACGTGACACAATCTGGAATAGTCGTCAAGACATTTCCTCCGTGCGACTGGACTTCCTGCTGCAAAGCCGGTAACCAATCCGCATTCGGGTGTTGTTCTAGAAATTCCGACAAATGCTGTCGAACGTACGGAAACAAGACCTCTTTCACAAAGGCAATACTGCTCGTACATCCTTCAATATCGAGCAATAACGCCTGAAATCCATCGCGCGGCAACAACGGTGTTGCATTCGACAACAAATCGTCCGCATTGTCGGCGGCCGCAACACCATGAAATCCCGTTTTTTGTTTCTTGGGAACGGGCTCGGCGTCTCGTGACGATTTTTCGTCGCGATACGTCCCTGTGCAGGCGGCACCGCCGGATCAATTCCCATTTGTTTCATTTGGACCGCCGCCGCCAAAACATAATCCATCGATTCCGCCTGCGTCTTGCATTGTTCCCACGAATCTCCCCACACATACAAACCATGCCGCCGCACGAGGACCGCATTGGCTTTCGGGTACTGCTGGACGGCTGCCGCCAATTGATCGGCAAGTTGATCTTCCGTCGGTCGATTGTCAATGATGGGTATGGTGAGACAATCATCGTACGCGTGATTCCCGACGCCTTTTAACATTTCGAGATGGGTGATTTTTAGACAAGTGGAAGTTTCGGTGGGATCCAACAACGTGGCGTAGACGGCATTGGGACTGTGCGTGTGCAAGACGGCCGTCGCCGTCGGTCGCAACCGATAAATGACGTACCAGAGCGGTGTACACGCCGATTGTCGCAAGTTCGGGTTGGAGAAGGGATATTGGACGACATTGCGGTCCCTGTTTGAACCAAAAGAGTCGTCAGGGGGGAGGAGCGAGTATGAACCCCAAATAAATTACAAGAAAAACTTACATATCCAATTCAAAGATATCATCCCCAATCAAATCTTCTTTCTGCAAACCCGACGGTGCCACAAAGACGCGCCACGTATCGTTGTGTTTCACACGAATCGAAATCCCACCGCCCGTCCCGGTCGCCCATCCCGCTCGATAAAAGGATTCACACAATTGCGCAATCAAGGCGCGGACGCGTTGTCCTTGTTCTTCTGCCGATTCCACCAACGCTTCCCCCGGAGGAACTGCTACTGGTGCGTTTCGATGATTCCGTGTCATCGTTGCCGATCCTGGACCAGGAACTAGTTAAACCAATCCAGCGACGATGTTTTTGATAGAGTTGTAATTTGCCATCGATGGTATGCGGTGCGAACGAAGGGGGTAAGGCACCATTCGTCCAGCCCTTTCCGGGTGTCCCTTCGTTATTGTTGTCGCCGTTCATCTTGCTAAGAAATAGAGTAAGTTGATTGGAAAAAATCGATAAGCCAAACGAAAGATGATGACTTATTGCGAGTCGACGATGCAATGCAAAAAATGAAAATGCTGTAGGTCTATGCGTTGATGCATTTGAAACGGTGGCGTCTGTATGTCGGTAGTTAGTCACGCTTACTCATGAACCATGAATGAATCCTGTTGGATCGGGTCTAGCGTTAACGTTTTGCGCGTCTAGCTAGCGACTCGAATGCAAGTCGATAATAATCCAAGCAGATATGATAATCTCGCACATTAATCAAGAATCACTAATAGAGTCGTACAGTACATATTTAAAAGCAAAAGGGTAGCTCTGATTACTATATTTGTGCCATCATACTATCTTTTCAATACACGACCGACTCCAAACACAATCCACAAGCCGGTGCCGCGTTGATACGATCGGCTACTTCATCCGAACCTGACCAAATTGCGTCCCATTTGAAGGCAGTGACACTTTCGTGGCCACGACACACATCGATGCAATAACCGACCAAATTCCGGACCATGGTCCGACGAAAGCCTTTGGCTTGGACTTTGAAGCGTGCCACGATGACGGGAGCTTCATCCTCGTCCGGTGTGACTTGTTGGAATGTCACGGACATTTGATCCAAGGTCATGACGTGAGATTGCTCATCGCGCACTTGTTTGTGCACAAAGGCTCGATAATTGTGCGTGCCCGACAATTGTTGACACAATTCGGGTAACAGAGTGTCATTCAAGGCCCAAGGACACCACCACAGATTGGGTGGATCCAAGGCTTGTCGGAAACTAAAGATTCCCAAATGACACCGCGGATGGATCGTGCCATCTTCCCGCCAGACTTGCCGACGATATTTGACCGTGTAACTGTACGTTTTTTGTTTGACGTCATGCCGTGGATCCAATTCTGTTTCTAACAATTCGATCCGATCGACCGAAATATCCATAGGCAAACGACTGTTGATGCCGCGTTGGATTTCGTCCAAGCCTTCGGTCCATGGAGGCAGGCAAACGGTCACGACTTGTCCCCGCGCGTGGACCCCTTTATCGGTCCGACCCGCAAATTTGAGTTTCAAATCATTTACTGTTATCAATTTTTGAGGATTCACATGATTGCTATAAGTGATGACGGCTTCTTCGAGGCATTCCTGAATCGTTACCGTTACGGATTTCTTGGTGCCCTCTTTGGTAAAATGAGGTCGTTTCGCCGGTCGTATCATATCCGTGTTTGTTATTTGACGCTGAAAGCCATTGAAACGAGTTCCGTCGTAAGATACTGTTAACTTTAATGAAGGCATCTTTGATTGTGACGAGATCTGGGAAAGAGTGGAGGCATGCGGCAACAGAAAAACTTCCAGTTGAATGCGATGGCGGTCGTCGAACATGCCGACGACTTCTGCTTTTTCATAATTATACTCCGTATAATTTACCCACGTTGTTTCACTACAGGGAAAAATCGATCACGGTACGATTCTCTGCGCGGAAAGTCTAAGTACCGATAAAACTATGATGCTATTTCCTGCGGCTAAGGACTATGCGGATTTGTTGCCATGCCATGCATCATCTAAATAATGGGCTTGCCATTTCGTTCCATGCGGAAGCCACGAGAACCGCCAAATCATTTTTCCACATTTTCTATGTGTCTGAGAAAGCTACCATCCGGTGTCTCCCTCTAGAAGTCATGATGTTCGACGTGGCAAACTTTTTGTATCAATGACACTGGAGCTCGTGCTGGACGAACGATGACGAAAACCCATCAACGGGTCCCGTCCTCTGGAACGGTATGAACATTGTGTTGACGCAGACTCTCAGTATCCAGTGGAATGGGATGGGGTCGTTGGTGATGATCTTTCCCCAACAAGGGCCACACGCGTCGCACGACCCGTCCGCGGATCCATGTTTCGGGAATGGGTCCATGTTGACGCGAATCGATGCCCAAAGCCGGACAATCCGATTCCAACCACACATGTCCCGGAGGAACCACCAGCGTGCGCTGCGATTCCGTTCCTTTATCTCTGTCGCAGTAATCTTGGGGATCCCAAGCAAAGCTGCGATCGATCCAATCATGAATTCCGTCACCCTCGGGTGGCATTTTTTGTCCCCAATGCTCCGGATCTTGTTCGAGATACAGGTGCACATACGTTCCGTAGCGTGGCACACGATCCCCGGCGACTCCCACCACCCGTTTGCACGAAATATGTTGGGAAGAAGGAGGTGCAAATCCCACCAAATCACCGTTCTGACAAACGGATCCCCAGAACTGCCACGCACGGGTGCGGACCAACCACACTTCACTCCCATCGGCGGCCATGGTCGGTATCATACTGGGACCGTGAATGGTCAGTAAGGAATACGGAGACGTTTGATCCCAGAGGCAGAAAAACGACAAGCCCATCCAGAGCGGAAATCGGCGCAGCAGTTCCATCACGTGTTCGCGTGTATAATACGATCGCCGAAACCGGAGCGGCGTGATCCACATCCGGAATTTGTCCCAGGAAACAGTATTGTTGGTCGGAGGATCGACAGAAATGGTCTCACGAACGGGTTGTTTCGAATTCTTCGCCAAATTTCGACGACGACCGGACGCCAAGGAACGTCTTTGGACGGAAGAAACGATCACCCTCCGGGCGTGCAAGGAAAACATGAATCTGAGTTAGTTATGCAATAGAAACAATCAAGTGTCTTATGAAAAATGAATGAATCATCAAAGGCAACAAAGACGAAAAAGACGTGCGAAAGAAAAAATAATGTAATGTTGTCATGCCCGAACGAAGGCCAGACCGACAGCTAGGTGACTTACAAATTACAAAAGCCACACAACGAATCCCTCCTCTCCTAAACTACACTCATTCCAGTAGTAGTGTTCTACAAATGACTATTATTTAGTTAATTCATGGCAGCAATTTCGGCCGCAAGATTCTCGGCGGTCATACCGAATTCCTTCATGACAATATCACCGGGCGCCGACATGCCGAACTTGTCCGTACCAATCACCTTGCTGGCGTACTTGTACCACAAACCGGTCACACCGGCTTCCATGGCAATGCGCTTGGTGCACGTGGAGGGTAGTACGGATTCCTTGTAGTCATCCGATTGGCGCTCAAAGAGTTCCATGCAGGGCATGGACACAACGCGGGCGTTGGGCATGTCCTTGGCGGCGGCAATGGCGTGTTGGAGTTCCGAACCTGTGGCGATAATGATAATATCCAAGTCACCTTCTTCCTTCTTGACCACATACGCTCCCTTGAGCGCACCCTTGCGAACCTCCTTGTAATCCATGTTGGGGATTTGGTTGACATTTTGACGAGAATAAATCAAGGCCACCGGACCCTCCTTGCGCGTGACGGAATGGATCATCGAGGCGACCGTTTCTTCGGCATCACCCGGTCGGAAGACATCCAAGTTGGGAATGACACGAAGACCCGAGACCGTTTCGACGGGCTGGTGCGTAGGACCATCCTCACCAACACCAATCGAGTCGTGGGTCAAAATGTACGACACACGGTTGAGTTCGGCCAACGAAGCCACACGGAGTGTGGCACGCATGTAGTCCACAAACACCAAAAAGGTCGACCCGGAAATCTTGAAAAGACCGTGATACGCGAATCCGTTCATGATGGATCCCATGGCGTGTTCGCGGATACCAAAGTACAAGTTGCGGCCGGCGTAGCTCTTGTCAAAGCCGGCACCAAAGTTTCCTCCGTCGTTGATGTAGTTACGGCACGATCCGTGCAAATCGGCCGATCCCGAGACGTAGTGAGGAACCAACTTGGCAATGTGTTGAATGGCCTTGTTTTGAGAGACACGAGTGGCTTCGGCACCCGATTCCAAGGCGGGGATCTTTTCAATCATGTCTTCCGGCGACATGACATTGTCCGCCACGGCGTCTTCCAATTGCTTGGCGAGGGCCGGGTTGGCCTCCTTCCAAGCACCATACGTCTTTTGCCATTCGTCGTACTTGGCCTTGTTGGTTTCTTGAACTTGCTTGAAGAAATCGCGGGTTCCCCTGACTGACATACCACTTTTCTCCGTCGGGCAATCCAATGTTCTTTTTGGCGTTATCCACATACGGCACACCGGCTTCACCGTGCGCGGCGTTGGTACCTTCCGTCTCCTCCATGCCCTTCCCAATGATGGTATTGCATTTGATGAACTTGGGCTTGCCATTGTCACTGGCCTTGGCGGCAGCAATGGTCTTTTCGACCAATTCGAGATCGTGTCCGTCAATGTCGTAAACTTCCCATCCGTAGGCTTCGTAACGCTTGAGAATGTCCTCGGATTGCGTGTATTCGGCCATCTTGTCGAGAGTGACTTCGTTGGCATCGTACATGACAATCAAGTTGTCGAGCTTTTCGTGTGCCGCAAAGGCGGCCGCTTCGGCCGAAACACCTTCTTGGAAGCAACCATCCCCGGCCAACGTGAAGATGTGATGATCAAAGATCTTGTGGTCGGCCGTGTTGTAGACGGCTTCGGCCATTTTGGCCGAGGCGGCAAAGCCCACAGCGTTGGAAACACCCTGCCCGAGCGGACCGGTCGTACTTTCAATTCCGGGCGTGTTGTGTTCCGAGTTGGGGAATTCGGGATGACCGGGTGTCATGGAATGGTGTTGACGGAATCGCTTCAATTCGTCCATGGGCAAGTCGTAGCCGGCCAAGTTCAACCACGAGTAGACAAACATGGATCCGTGGCCGGCCGACAAAATGAAGCGATCGCGGTTGACCCACGTCGGATCGGCGGGGTTGTATGTCATCTACGAGAGAAAAGAGAGAGAGTGTGTGTGAGAGAGAGAACCAAACCAGAGATTCACCGTCTTTTATCTTTTCTTCTTCAGTTGAACGCACCTGCGATCCCCACAAGACGGCACCAATTTCGGCAGCACCGAGTGGCAAACCCATGTGACCGGAATGGGCGGCCGCAATGGAATCCATCGCCAAACCACGCGATTCATCGGCCGCGGTGGCCAAGGCGGCCATCTTGTCGACTTCGACGGCGGCGGTGCTCTTGAGGGCTTGCACCGCGAAGCGGGGTTTCATCTGTGGCCCCGCAAAGGCTTTCCGCTTTCGCGGCAAATAGTATGGCAGTAACGGCAATGGACGAGAACTTCATGGTTGTTCGTTAATCAATAAAACAGAAAATGGCGCAAACCAAAGAACGAGTTTGTTGGTATTAGCCGCACACGGAGGATCTTATCTCTGTTCGACGACGTACGTGTTTCCTTTTTTTTTGTGTGGTGTGTTGTCATCTCTCGACTGACGTTTGTTTCTTGTGTCGCGATGAAAGTGCCAAAAAAATTATGCGGACGAAGGACGGAGTATAGAACGAAGCAGTACTGAGGAGTGACAGTACCTGTAAGTGTACCCCAACCAAATGGTCGTCACCGCAATGACACTGCGCATGGCGGCGACGTGCGCGATGCATGACGTTGGCTTTTCCGTCGTTGCACTTTCCAGTCCAGACACGTTATAGACGTCATAATGAGCCCTATCCCTACGAGTAGTTTCCCTTCGTGGCGAGGACGGCATACCGCTTCTATTTTTTCGTCGTTTCACGAAACAGAATAATAGTCAACAACATTCTCTTCCTTCCACCGATTCGACTTGAAAGATTGAATATTTTCATTACAGAATGCATCGATGAAACAATGAGTGACGGCGAGGAAACTGCAGCGGCGTGGCAAACGATACGAACCATGGAACTAACCGGTATCTGTTGTCATCCCCATCATTTGCATTCCTTTCAGCCCGTGCACTTTCACCTGCTATCGGCGTTAAAAAAATGTGCGTGTTGTCACGAACGGTTCCAAACCTTTGGTGGGGCCGCGCAAGTCGTGTGTGTCGCGTGTGGTGCCATGGCGCATCGTGTGTGTGCCATGTCTTCTGTATGGAAGGATGTCTGCCCCGTAAATGCCACGAAAGTCCATGGGAGAATAGAACCGAAGATGACACACCAACCAGCAGTGTCGGAGAACAAGGATCATCATCTAACGAGAGCCTTTTCCAATGTAAAGGATGCCATTGGCAAGTCACTTTCGTTGCATTCCGAGACGACCAAAGGCAACAACCAGTCACTGCATCATCAATTTTCGAGTGTCGCACGCGTGTTGCAAGAACACATTCTGGAACAATTTCGCAAACACGATACTACCGATGACAGTAGTTATGTCGATGTGGGGAGGAATCGCGCCTCGGAACCACGGCATTGGTCGTCGGAGGCATTGCGGGTGGTGTCGCTGGCCTTGCGTTGGTGGCCGGTCCGGCCATGGCCATGGCGGGGGCCGTCGGTATCTTGGCAGAAAGTTCCGTCAGTGTCGGTGTCTTGGTCGCGGGCATGGCCACGGGAAGTTTGACGGCGCGACAAATTCAAGAACGCCAACGACAACGCATTTTGACCATGGGAGAAGGGATGGGTCAAAAGATTCTGTTGGTGCGTCCGAATATACAAATCGATCCAATCTGGGACACTATCACGGCACAAGCGTACGCCAGTCGGCCCAAGGACGACCGTTCCCGGTATCATCGGGATGTCGACATAATCAAAACCGCCGAAGAGGAGATTCCGACGGAGGAAAAAGTCTTGTTGTTGGTGAGTCGCCTCTTGAATGACAAAACGAGTCTTCCCGGCCACATGTACCGTGCCTTGATTCAAGCCTTTCGGGACCGATGTACGGAGCGTGCTTCCGCGGCGGGACGGTTTCGCCGCGATGATGCGCACGCCATCATCAAGCATATCACCGCCACTCTTCTCCAAGTGCGGGCCGAATTCTCGGCTTCGCCGTATTTGACGGAACGGACGGCATCCGCGGTGGAGACTCTGGTGTTGGGTCAGATTTATACGCTCGTCTGGGACGAAATTCGGGTGGAAACCGCGGAGCAAGATGAAGCTTTGAAACAGAAAGTCACTCAATTTAATTTGTTAGAATACGACGAGAACGGAACTCATGTGTTTGTTTCGGACAAAATCCCGTCCAAACTCGAAAAGAATGTGTCACAGGCGGCCTTGGCAGCGATTCGACAGCTTCCGCAGTGTCATACCACCGCCGACAAGTTGACGCACTGTGTGCAATTTCTGCAACATATTTCCGAACATTTTGCTGCGATGGATGGTCAATTATTGTCGGCCGAGTCGTTGCTACAGATGGTGTGTCAACACCTTTGGATCTGTATGAGTCTTCATGCCGCAGAATTGCATGCCGAAATCACCTTTCTGGAGGAGTTTGCTCGTGACGAGCAGCTGCTCCGAGGACGAGAAGGCTACGCTTTAGTTACTTTACAAGCGGCGCTCCACTTTCTCGACAATAGCACCGATATCGATCATGTCTTTGGCACCGACGACGAAGACGTCAACGATGATGATACGTATGAAAACGTTTCCAAGGATGGATATTGAAGTGCCATAGGTCTAGTTATGCATACAGGTATTCATTACAAATTAATGTTGGTTTTCTTCTTTCACCAGTCTATATTTCGCAGCGATACAGTTCCAACCGGTACGCCCCGTCAGACGAGTCGCTGAAGAGCAATGGTTCACTCTCCGATACGACCGACATACTGCCATCAAACTCCCATACACTTTCCCAGAGTGGACGTTCGGCATCTCGATAGGAAGGGGTTTGATCCAGCCATAATGTACGTTGACTGGATTCCATATCCTGCTCAAAGCGGCAGGGTTTGCACTTGAACAGTTCAATCACATCTTTGAATCGACGACGGCGCGGGTGCTTACGAAATTTTCGAATGGGTTCTTCCGTGTCAAATTGCTCGATGAATCTTTCTTCTTCCGAGTCGTCTATTGGTTGTTGAAATACACTTTCGCTGCAGGGGACAGTTTCGGGCGTTCGTGAGATTTCATTCTTCTTGTCGGCATTATTATTAGGAATAATAGTCTGTAATGCTTCGACTCGTTCTAACGTCGTCGGTGATTCGCGCTGTGCCGTAAACACCGTCGCCACTGGCACGTCGTTCGAAGTACACGAAGCGTCCGTTCCCAAAACATCGACACGAACTTCGACCGCTGGTTCTTCGAAAGGCGGTGAAAAGGACAAAAACTGACACGCATGATGATGCTGGAACACTTCTCCCATAATATGAATGCGCGATTGCGCTCGAGGACTGAGGCGTACGTACGATTCGGCCTGGTTCGAAGATGTTGACGGGATTCTGGATGGCTCCACTGTCTGGAAGACTCCCAGTTGCAGGAAACGTTGCAAAGCAGCGCTCGCGTACGTGATTGTGTTGGGAGCCGGCATCGACCACGGCTTGGCCACGATAAGCTCGAACGGATGTACCTGGCGGACCGTGAAGGGATTCCACTGCTGATTGCGCCATTGCAACATTCCATCGTAATCTTGTCGCCATCGTTCTCCCACATTGCTTTGGATGGAATGCAAGACATCACGGACGGTGTCAAACTGCGCATCAATCCATAACTGCATCAACTCGTAAATTTTGGAACCTGGATCCATCAAAAGAATAATGATGGGACAAAAGTCGGGGCCGCGAATGTCCTGCTGGATAACTTCGATCCTGTCAACGCTTTCCATTACCAACGATTTCCCCATCCGTACACTATCATCACCATCGGGAGGAGGCTGGGGATGCAACGGCTCTCGACTCGAAAGAATATGCGCTTGATGCCATGAAGATGGTGCATGCGAGCCACTGAGATCCGAAAGATCGCGTGACAACGAGTACGCATTGTGAATATGAATCGAATTCGGTGTCCCTACGCTCAACTCCGAAGCCGTATCACTGTGATCATCGGCTGGAAGAGCACGTCGAATCTCATCTATCGTCAATCGATCGGTCCATTTACGAGGAACCGTCCGTGGAATGGGACGCCGCCGGCGTTTCTCCAAAGATGTCATCGTCAAAGGTTGAAAGCGACTTCAAAAAACGAGTGTGTCAACAAACGGGGGCGGCGATGTTCACTCTCTGCTGCTTCTACTTCAATTCAAGGAAAATGAAAGAAGATCTTTCGAGAGACAAAAAGAATATCTTTTAACTGATCTGAATTTAGGACAAACAGCAATCATCATCATTGATCGGAATGTGCTCATTTTCCGTTCTGTTGGGCGGGGGCAATTTCCGCAAAGAACGTTCGCCGTCCGTTTACAAGACTTATTTGTGCGTGACCGGCGTGCTACTGTTTTTCACTGGTACATACTTGTATCGGTTGTATGTACTATCTTCTAAATGAAATTTCGAGTCTCATCTAAGTATTAATCGATCTTAGGGCAGCCAGATTTAGTGGTCTACTCCGACTATCAAGTGAAGACGCGATGCACGCGTATCAAATCTCTACTGGAAAATAACCTCAAGTACCAGTGCGATAGCTCGCACCGCGCCGCCGCGCACTCTCAACGAAGCAGTCTCGCTCGGACGTCCGACCGGGCAAATAGCTCTCACTAGCCTAGCTTTTAGCCTAGACTAGCCTACAAAGCAGAACACTCCGGAGTAGGAGAATTACTGTGCGACGAAACTAACATCGGACGAATAAGAACCATTAAAACGTTATACCCATTCGACTAATTACTGTATTACTCTCTTTAAAGCCTATACCCTCTGTTGTTGGAAGGCTGTGGCTGTGGATCCTGTCGGGTATCGGATTGGTCTCTATCGTAGGCACCTCTGTCCTGCGCCGAACGATCGGGACCACGCCAATTGTCATGATAATTGTCACGGCGTGGACCACCCCGGCCCCGTCGGCCGCCAAACCTTCCGCCGCCTCTGCCCCGATAGGGTCCATCCTCGTACCGTGACCTCTTAGGATCTCGCCGATCGTACCGTCCGCGGGAGTCGTCATACGTTCGGTTGTCACGGCCATTGTCATAGGGATCGTCACGTGTTCGTTTCTGGTCCAAGTTGCCTTCATACGGCTCGTGACCGGCATATTCGTCATGGTATGTATCCTCGGAAATATTATTCATGTAATCTCTTCCAGCGTAATGAGGTGGACGAGCCTCGTCATGGTACGGCTCTTCAGGGACGGGATGATCCGTATACGTATTCTGTTCCGCATTTTCGAGTCGGTATTCCGGTGAGGTCAGCTCCGTTTCAATTCGAATGAACGGAGGACCACCCGATCCCGGTACAGCAGGCTTGAAACGGGGTCGAATTTTCTGAACCGTATCCGGAACGACATTGGCAGTGGTTTCGGTTTCTTTCCACTGCAAGTATCCATCCAGATCAAATATGATTTTGCCTCCGTTCTTGTTAGCCTCTTCGATCAACGCATCCTTGTCAATGTGAATGCGACCAGCATTTGCTTGGTCCACTTCCTTGATATTCATAAAACCAAGCATAGCTTTGCATCTCTTACGCATGCCGTCATCTCCAAAGCGACGGCCACGAGTGCGGGTCTTGCCGTAGCCGGTAACAATCGAAATTGAATTGACAGCTTTCAGGCGTTCCGTATTCATCAAGTAGGGCACGAGGCATTCCTCAAACCACCACCCGAGAGCGATTTCTCCACCTCCCAGAGACAAAAAGTGAAGATCCAACTCGAACCACTGCTCTCCCAGACGAGAAACGCGTGCGTAAAAGCCTTTTCGTACTCCTTCTTCGAACAAAGTGCGCCCGAGCTTGATTTGCGAACAAACGGCATCCAGAATGGCATTGTACGTCACGACATCTTTCTTCACACCAACCTCATCCATTTCTCGAAACAGCTCGTATCCCTTTTCCCACAAATTGCTTCGTGCACAAGCACTAATCGCACTATTGTAAACGTGCACGTTGGGTTGAATGCCTTCAATGCGCATGCGTTCCATCAACTGGAAGCCAATATCGGCCCGGCAGCATTTTTCCATGCATGACATGGCCGCACCAAAAATAATGACATTCTTCGGAATGCCCATTTCCGTCATTTCGTCGAGATACTCCAAGCATTGCCGGTATTGCAAGCCTTTATCGCAGGCGCTAATGCAACTCCCGTAACTGACCACCGTAATCGGTAGATTGCGAGATTTCATTTCGTCGAACATGTCGAGAGCGCGCTCCCATTCGAGACTTTTTTCCAACGCCGTCATGGTGGCATTGTATGTCACAATTGAAGGTTGCCCACCACACGCTTGCACTTCACGAAACAACGACAAGGCCAACTGCCACTGCTGACCTTTGGCCAAAGCCGAAATGGCCGCCGAATACGCCACGACATTGCCGTGGTATCCTTCCGCCTTCATTTCTTCCAATATCTCCAAGGCCAGCTTCCACTGTCCACCCTTTTCGGCTGCCGAAATCAAAGCCGAATAGCTGACGACCGACGGTTTGATCCCTTCGCGTTTCATGCGTCGAAAGACATCGCAGGCTTTCTGTGGCAACATGGCTTTTTCGCAGGCCGAAATGGCGGCGTTGTACGCAATGGCCGTCCGCTGGATCCCTTCCCGTTCCATTCCATCCAAAAGATCCAATGCGGTCCGCCATTCCCCGCACTTTTCACACGCCGAAATGGCACTCGAAAATCTATGAACGAACGCGCGTGAGTCGTCGAAGGCGAGTCCATGTAGTCCCAATCCACACCCTAATTACTTACGTGACTTCATTTTTGGGAATATTCCGCTGTTCCATTTCCCGCAACAACGCCAAGGCTTGTCGATAATTGCGCGATTTTTCCGTGGCCGAAATCATGGAATTGTAATGAAAGGTATTCTTCGCAACGTGGGCCACATCCATCCACGCCCAAATCATCCCCGCCATGTGCACATTGCGACGTCGGGCCGCCGACGATATGAGGGCCGTCAAGGCCTTGCCATTGTCAAAGGGTTCGGGGTACTGGGAACGTGCCCGATCCAGTTCCGCAAAGACTTTGCGACGATCCTGCTCCAAATGCGTCAAACGATCCAAACATTCGAGGACATGGAATCCCTGTAAGATGGTCGGTCGTTCGTTGCTGCGATCTTCGCGTCGTGGTTGCGGCGGCGCCCGACGGGTGTAACATTCCTTATCGCGGTGTTCGGCGCGTTCTCGATGTCCTCGTTGAAAGTGATCGAGTGATTTGGGTGCCAACCGTTCTGGACCGGCTCCCGGAACAAAGGATTCTCCGTAATCGGGTTCATTCTTGTGATGGTGGTTGCTGTGTAATGATGAAGATTGCTGTGTGAGAGGAAGGAGGTGAATTGCGAGGCATGTTGTTTTCAAGCGACACGAGAGGATTGACAACTGTCGCGTATGGTGAGCTAATTTTGCAATTAACTACGATCCGAATGAATGCATTGTTTTCGTTTCCCATTATTTCATATTTCGTACTAATAGTAGCAAGACGCTTCGCAAGAGCGACGCAAAGCAACCAGCTTCCCAGTGGGTCGCATTGTTGGCTCACCTCATTTTGTCGTGTAATTATTTAAACTTTCGCTGACACGCTGACAAGCTGAAACGTTACTCTATCGACTTAGCAAACAATCTTCTTTGCAAGGAAAGATGCAATCAAGGAAAGATGCATTCAATCGTAGAAACACCGATCCTTTATGGCAACAACACCGACAAAGATCTTTTTTCATTGTGCGGCTGGAGCCGCGATCGGAAGCGATGACGGACGACAACAGACTGCCTTCCGATTGCGGTGCGCGCGCAACGCGCGACCAGCAATGTGTGTGTCACAATAATGTCGCCACGGCACTGATTGCCTTAAACAGAATTTGAGATATTCGTGTGCCGACCGAACGTGAATGACCACGATGAAGGATGACCATGACGACGAGCCAGAGACGCTTCATTTTTTACGATGAAACGCTCACGTCCCCGCAAATACTCACCAACTCGAATACTAGCCACTCTCATCGTTGGTGCGTGGGCCTTTTACTCGTTTGCCTTCCTTCACGCAACAACTCGGCGGAAAGAAAATGAGATCCAGCCGAACGCAAGGACGAACGACGATCCCATAACGGCCCTCGAGGCATGCTCCCAAAGCAACCACAATCCCCTCTGTTGTGCTACCTGGCAGGACAATACGGATGAATGGTGGACGCGTCATTACGATTGGACATTGGCGTACGACAATCAAACTCATACGTGTTTTTCTCGCATCACGGACGCCCCGCAACTCATATTCTATCACCAACTCCACCAACTGCAACAACAATGTCAGCATCAAGTGCAATTGTCCCAAATCTCGAGTGGTTATGCGGCCGCACTCATGGCGGTCGCGCGCAGTTTTTATGCCGCCTATCAATCCCAACACGCCTTTCAACTCACGTTACAACACGCGACGGCCAACTGGAATTTCAGTCCGAAAGATGAATCCCATTGGGCTTTTTGTGAAACGCGCGACATGAATTGTTTTTATTTGCCACTGTCGCCGTGTCCGGCCGAACAAGGACGGAACGATGCGCCGCGCGGCAGCAAACCCACGGCGGGAAAAGCCTTGCAAGAATTTCAATGGTTGCGAACGTATGCCTTTCGCGTGCGACATGTGGTACGACAACACGTCCAAGCGTATTGGGAGACGCAACCGGCGCACATTCAACAATTTGTCCATTCCAACAACAACCATAAATGTACAGCGATTCATGTTCGACGGGGGGATATTGCCTTTGGGAAAGGTCGACGCTATGCGGCTGTGGACGAATATTTAATGGCGGGTGGTGTGCAACCCGGGGAAACGGTCGTCTTGTTAACGGACGATACTTCGGCCATTGAGGAAGTGGAACTTTACTTAAAAAAGGATCAACAGTGGATTTATTTGGATCGACCGCGTACGACGGGGACGACCCTGGGATTTGAAGGATTTATTCCGTCCCAAGATCCCGCGTACGAAGTGGTCTCGATTTTGGCCGAATTGCAACTCGTGTCGCATTGTCAAAAATTAGTCCACGGAAAAAGTGGCTTTGTCACGGTATTGGCGGAAGCCATGTCTTCTCCGGTGTTGGTCAATTTGCCCATTCAATTGGACAAGAAGCAACAACCAAAGATGGATCCGGCGGATCGTGCGCAAGTGTATTTGCAACAAATTCGAGAGCATTATGAACAACGAGGGAAAATTAGCTAAGCAAAAGTAAAAAAAGTCACGGGTGTTTCATGGGACTCTCTTGGAAGCCTGAAATTGAGTTCATTATTTGTTATTTCCCGTTGCTTCCGTCAGTACTTTGCTCGAATAGCGTTGCTGAGAGAGAATTGGTAACGGGATCTTATAAATGATCTGTATAATAAGAATCACGTCGACTCTGGGCTAATTGCCTGTATAAACCCCTAGAGTGACCACGAAAGTCACGGTTAGTTTCAATGAGTCGGAAGATCAATAGGACACGCGTTGCTCCATTTCCTCACGGTTTCGATTATCACCGACACCCATTCCGTTAATGGTCATCAATTGCACCTTCCAGAACAACGTCGTATCGGGTGGAACGCGAAACATCTTATTGCCCTTTGGACCATATCCCAATGGGGGTGGTATTTGCAAAGTCCGTATTTCACCGGGACACATATCGTACAATCCCAAATCGACTCCGGCAAGTATATCCCCCGATCCCAGGACCATTTGGTAGGGCCGACCGGTTCCGCGACGTTCCGAGGAATCGTAGATGGGTCCTTGGGGTGATTGGAACCGTGCTTCGTATTTGATTTCCAAAACATCTCCCCGACGTGATTGAAGCGAACACTTTGTCGTCTTTTGAAGAATCGTCTTTTCGTAAGCACTCGTAATAGTATCTGTCGCCGTTTGTTGCGCGAGCCGCAAGGCATCTTGCGCCGTCACCAAAGGCGTACCTAAATCCGAGATGGCATCTCCTCCTGCCGCCAAATTTGTAAATTTCAGTGTTACCGGATACGGTCCGGTCCGCAATCGTTCTTGGACTTGTGCGGCCGATTCGTAGTCGTTCAAAATCATGCCGGGAAGTAAGGATGGGTTGGGTTTCATGATGCGTTGTATGGCCACGACGGAACGACTGCCGATTCGTGTATTGATCAATTCCAGACCCAGGGTTTCACCGGGACGTTCCATGACGAGTGTGACGTCCTTTTCGAAAGCTACTGCTGCCGGGGGAATCCCTACTGTTAGTAGTAGATTGCGTAGCACGTGTCGTCGACAGGGGAAGCCCAACGTCGAGCTTATGAGGACGAGCGCGGTAATGGCGCGTAAAATGATCTTCATTGTTTTGACTATAAGGCCTAGATAGATATTGTACCTGAGACCAATTCTTTTGCTTTTTAGACAAAAGAGAAGATTGCAACATTCCTCATGGAAATGAATGAGATCAAAATCTCGATGGCTTCACTTTTTCGTCATCCACCCGCCTTAAATTTCTCGTAGCGGTACAGGGGTTCATAATAGCAAATACTGTTCCGACGGACTCTAAGTATCTATACAGCAGTATGACAACGAGTTGTAGATATTTTAAATTATACTATGCAATAAAATACCGCAACGACAAGAGGTCACAAACCGTGTTCTCAACGTCAGCTGCCACGCATGAAACTCCAACAAGCCACTTTTTCGTCCTCCTTTTTCTGCGCTGTTGCGAGAAAACAGATTCTCATTTTGCACCTTGTCTGTTTCATTCGTATTCTAAAGCTTTTCAAAGGTGTCTCATAAAATTAGAGTCTCAACAAAAGAAAAGCGCCACACAATTCACACCATGAAATACTCAACAATCCCTCTTCTTTTCCTCCTACCATGGTCGGTCACGAGTTTCTCGACCGCTATTCTTCCGCCTCGAACAACGACCCGCCTATCATCGACGACGACCAAAGACACGGCCGATTTGGGCACACGATTGACGAATTCGGGGGTCGTCGGAGCCGCCGCCATGGCGACCGCCGCCGTCAATGCCGCCGTGGCCATGAAAACCTTGGAAGCCCCCGATGTCACCAAATCGTACATTGCCCTTTCTAGCGAAGCGAGTGAAGTCGATGACGAAGGATTGCCGTTGCAATACGACAAACAATTGATTGAAGCGTATTGGAAGAAAGAACGGGGCGCGCTCAATCAACGGTGGGGACAATTTGTCGGGAAAGCCGTCCCGTTCTTCACCAAAATCGTGACTTTACTAATAAGAGACGGCGAAATCAAAGAAGCCGAAATTCCGGCGCTCTCGAAACAAGCCCGTTTGGATTTACAAGACTTGGGTCCGACCTTTATCAAAGCGGGACAAATGATGAGTGTCCGACCCGATGTGTTGCCACCCGCGACCTTGGACGAATTGCAAAAGTTACAAGATGGCGTCGTGCCCTTTGATACGGCCACGGCGGTTCAACAGATTGAACACGAACTCGGTGGACCGTTGGGACAATTCTTTTCCAGTATTTCGGAAGAACCCGTCGCGGCCGCGAGTCTCGCGCAAGTGTATTTGGCCACCTTACTGGATGGCACCCCGGTGGCCGTCAAAGTCCAACGACCGCAAGTGTTATCGACCGTGTCGAAAGATTTGTACGTCTTGCGACGCGCGGCGGAAGTTTTTAATGATTTGATTCGACGATTTGCTCCGCAACAACGAACCGATTATGTGGCCCTGCTCAATGAATGGGCGATTGGATTTTATACCGAATTGGATTTTCAAAATGAAGCCCGCAATCAACTTCGTTTGCGGGAGGCACTGCTGGAAAACAACATTACGCAAGTCACCGTTCCCCGTGTGTATGATGAATTGTGTACCCGACGCATCCTGGTGTCCGAATGGATGCAAGGGAAAAAGTTGAGTGCAGCCAGTCCCGAAGAAATCGCGGCCGTCACCCCGGCCGCCCAAGAAGCCTTCTTGACGCAATTGTTTGAAGTGGGGTTCTTTCATGCGGATCCGTACGTCGTCCAATTGTGTGTTGTGTTTGTATGCATCGGCGTTGGATCTTTCTCACGTTTTTTTTCGTTTGTCGTACAGACATCCGGGAAATTTACTGTTACTCGACGAGCCCACAGCAGAAGGAGCGACATTGGCGTTGATTGATTGTGGATTAATGGCAAGTATTAACGAGGAGGACCGCGATCACATGATTTCGGCCGTCATCCATTTAGCCAACAAGGATTATGCGTCACTGGTGGATGACTTTATTTTGCTGGGCATTTTGCCTCCCGACACGGCCCGCGCCACCGTCATTCCATTGATGGACAAAGCGTTGACCCCGTATGTTATGGGGGGAGGTGCCAAGAAATACGAAAGTGAAGTGAGAAAAATATACGGTATGGACGAAGGATCTTCTATGCAAGCTCAGGTGGGTGGGTTCCAGGCCATGACGCAGGATGCCTTGACCGTGTTGGAACAAGTCCCTTTTTCGATTCCGCCCTATTTCGCGATTCTTGGCCGTGCTATTGTGACGTTGGAAGGTGTTGCACTCACTGGAAATGATGAATATGGAATCATCATGGAGTCATATCCGTTCATTGCCCGAAAATTGATGAAAGGAGGGCGGCCCGAAATTCAAAAAGCACTGCAGGAAGTGCTGTATTCCACTGATGACAGTAGTAACGGGTTGAAACTCACCAGGTTGTTGGCATTATTGAATAACGCGGCGGGGGTGGTGAAAACACAGGAAGGGGCTGCCTTTGTTGACTTGGATGCCGTCCCTGATGATGGGATCAGTGTTTCGGATGGACTTAAGTTCGTGCTATCAGACCAGGCGGACACCTTACGTGCGCTATTGGAAAAGAGATGGACAATGTCGTGGATGTATTAAGTCGTCAGATCTTTCGAAGGGCAGTCACTGAGGCTGTCATCACTTTGTCCCCTCCTCGGCCACCCAGCATTCCGTTTTTGGGGGATATTTTCCCGGCGCCACCCAAGTTGGAAGAAATACCGCTGCCCATTCTGTTGCCGGCCGCCGATGGGAGTCAACGACCGTCTCTTGCTGTACTTTCTATCAACAATTTTGTTGATTATGCAGCCCCAAAATTGGATCAGAAAGAGGAAATCTTTGCAATTGGACTGGCGGAAGCCGCTGGAGAATTCTTGGGAGACGAAATAGGAGATCTATTCAAAGGAAAGAGAGTTTTGAGCGTAGACTCGGTCAATATTGTACTTGATGCACTCCGAAACGGTATTCTCGGAACTAACAATCTTGTGAGCCCCGAAACGGCAGAACCCGTGATCCAATTTGTTCAAAACAGTTTAAATACTATTCGCAGAGGTCGTTCATCCTCGGGTAAAAAGACAGAGTTTGCCGACGCATTGAAAAGTCTAAGTCCCACAGAAAGAGCCCGATTTGATGATATAATAAATGAGCTCACGCAACGGGCAATCAAGCGGACGGTGGACCGTCTCGCAAAAGTTGAAAGGGTGGCATAATTAAATAGACAAGTAGACTCTGTAAAAATAGCACTACAAACATTTTCGGTGTACACCATGATAAGCTGCCAACATGGGGCGCTAGGTAAACCATTAATCTTTCATCGACACTCGACACATGAGCGTTTGAAACATTCCTTGTTGCATCTGGGCGGCTTCTTGAATTTTCTTTTCCATGGTTTGACGACGAACGAAGTTATCGGCGAGTAGGTATTGCAACTGATTCTCCATTTGATTCATAGGCACGTCGAGTGAATCGATGGAAGTCACTAAAACTTTTGTGACTTCATCGTTGATGGAGATCAAACTTCGCTGCACCTCCTCGTAGGCTTGACAGAAGCGTTCCTGGGCAAGTTGCAAACGCTGGCGTCCGGCAAGAAAGAACTCAATGTCCACCCGCGACGGTTCGTATTCTTTCAAAGCTTCCCAATCGGGTTCCTGTGCAGTGTCCACGACTGGGTCAGTCTCCTTGCATTCCTCTTCTAGCAACAGAGGATCGGTTGCTGAATCTTCCGCAACCTGACCATTGATTCGATGGAACATCATTTCCGAGCATTGTTTCCAGCCGAGATCGCATGTTTGCAGGATCGCATGCAACTTCATACGCTTCGCATGATTCTGCATAAAACAAGTGCGAATCTTTTGTTCTTGTTTGTCATTGTCTCCGCAAATTTGATCGTACTTGCGTGCTACCTCCTGCAAATCATAATTTTCCACATTATTCTCCAAGCCCTTTTCGAACTGACTGAATTCCAAGGCTAAACGTTTCACAGCTTCGCGGTGCATGGTCGACCCTTTTTCGTACGTTTCCAGATCCTTCGTATCTACCGAAGACTGGCGCATCTGCGTGGCAATCTCTTCAAAATCTGGTTCTGTAGAAGGAGGATCGTCTTGCTGTGAGGCCGTAAGTTCCTCGCCGTTTCCTTTCAATAGCGTGTCGTCATCTACTGCGGCGGGAGAAACGACGACATTGTCCATCCGGGGTTTCTTTGTAGCAGGATCTTCTCCGCCCGCTGCAATGTATTTATCAATTTCAGTCATTGTTGCGAGTACAAATGGTATGCAAAAGAGATCTTTACGAGTAGAAGAGGGTCAGCTAGAGCTGATTTCTTTTTGCAGCATTGTGACAATGATCCTTCTTGTGAATGTTGCGTGGATCTTTGTGCAAAAGTCGAAGTCGGCGGCAAACTTTTGTGTCCGTAATACACAGTATCACTTTTGTAGGCTTAACTGTCGTATCGCAACTCAAGTTGTTGAATACTGCGTATATCTCGTGTTACAGTCGGATGCGCGGTCCTAAAGACTACAGTATATGTTTCACATAGTCTTTAGCGCGGTCGGCGCTTGTGACCTCACTTTTGTGCGAAGAAATTCGATGACGGTTTTTAGATAATCTTATCTGTCGCGCGCCGCGCTTTTGCTATTAAACAGGAAATCTCCTAACAGATTTTATTCTCCACACTGAAAAGTAGATGCGGTTCTCACTTCAAGAATTCTGGCGAATTTTTGCGCCGCCAAAGTGTAAGAAAGGGCGATCGCTCTCCATCGCTTCTCAAAGAAAATTTGAAACTTTGTGATCTACGACACCGGATTACCTTTGAAACATAGCAATAAAGCTGTTTGACGTATACTCGGTCTTCCACTCCACAGGATCGTACCCAATCTATCATGGTGGCTCGTCTCGATCGTACGGTGCCTTCGCCCTCCATCGAGCGATTGACATCTTCTATGGATCGGCTGAATTCGATTCACATTCCAATCCGCACTTCGGGTCAAAACTATTCAAGCAAGTTGCAAAGTATGGCCGATCAGCGACAGACATCCATTCCGACATCGAGGACACGATATTCAAGCTCGCCCTCTTCGAGAATACCAACAGGTGTAGCTGCCAGGCCTCTTACTCGGGGAAGCCCACGTGCAACGCCACCGAAAACAATCGACAAAGATGGCGATGGCTCGTATTTTGAGGAGATTCACGGGGAGACAACATGCGATTATGATAAGGGAGCTACAACGTTGTATGAATTGCTGGAATCGTCCAATTGGGAAAAAGCACGCGCTCGTTGCCGTTCTCATCCCGAGGAGGTTCGAACATGGATCGTGCGGAAGGATCGTAGTCTGAAAGTTCGATGGAAACTTTTACCTCTTCACGCTGCAATTATCTTTCAATCTCCTAACTTTATTGTCTCGACGCTTTTGGAAAAATACCATTCCGCTACGTCTCGGAGAGATGATCAGGGCATGTTGCCCCTACATCTCGCATTTCGTCATAAGCAAGACGACGAAGAATTGTTGGAGATGCTACTGACACAATACCCAAAAGCAGTTCATATCAAAGACAAGAGGGATCGTATACCATTAGAACATGCCCGCGACTCCAAGTTTTCTGTAAAAGTGATGAAGCTGTATGCGAATGCCATGGTGGCTGGCTCCGTGAATACTACAAGTATTGTGAAGACGGATAGCCCGGTGGGGACACGAACGACCGTCGATTCCTCACAGCATACCGGTTCTGCTCTCCATCATGATCACCATATTCAACGCTTGGAAGCCGAACACGAAGGTAGAATTGCAGTTATGAGGGCTGAAATGAAAGCTGATTGTGAGAGATTGATTGAGAGCGAGATACAACACGTAAAAGAGAAATACGAGGAACGAATAGCTGCTTTGGAGGAACGTAATGCCAAGGCATTAGATCAGTATGTTTTGGAAGCTCAAGAAGAACGAGAAGAACTGCTAAATAAATGTAACAACGAAATAGCCGAGCTACGAGCGCTGTTGACATCGCAAGATCGAAAAGACCGTGTTATGCGAGACACACTGGAAAACGAAGTTACCAGTTTGCATACACAACTACAGCAAGTTCGTCAAAAGTATGAATTGACATATGACAAATACGTACAGCTGAAAGAACACGCCAGTGAGATTCATGAAGTGTTGGTCTACGTTGGCGAAGAACATGCCCAGCTGCAAGATATCGTTTTGCAGCAACAAGAGGAGATACATTCCGCGAGAACAGTTCGTCTTGATCTTCTCAATCGCTTGCTCGATCACGAGCAAAGCAATGGAGAAGCAGCGCGGCATCGAGAAGGTGAATTCTCTGATTTTTCTTCGAAGATCAGAACAAAGATCGACATAGCACTCAATCGAGGTGAACAGATGCTAGCCGAAAGCTTCATTGAGGAAGAACAACCAATTCGTTTCCAGAGGCATCGCGAACCGAGTGAAGATGAACGTGTTTACACATTTGACGCCCGACATCGTCAAACATCAAAGCAAGACGGCTTCTTTCGGATGGAGGAAGCACAACGAGAAATGAGACATAGTGAATCGGAACGTCATGAGGGCAGGGACGATCGAATGCAACGCGAACGTCTGGGGGTAATAGATCATGCCCGAGATGTCACACTGAACTCGATTTACCAGAATGATGAGGTAGGAATTGAGGTCAGTAAAGGGAAGAACAAAGACAGAGCTTCGCCATCAAACAATAATGGCGTTGCGAATCATTCGGATGACAAAGTTCTTGGTGACGAGATAAGCGCAATCACAGATGGTTCTGACTTCTAAATGCAATCGAAGCATTTCATGTGTAGTATTATTAGTTGTAAATTCAAAAGGTTTGTCAAAGCTATCAACTGTTAAAACTGATCAACAAAAAATAAAGAATTTACCAGTATAGGATCACCATCCATCATGAAACTAGAAAGCATCCACCGCATCAAAATATTCCGTGTTGCTGCGCTCCCGTTTCCCGGACGTGTCGGACGCGTTGGTTTTGTCTCTTATTTTCCTCGTTTCCTCCAAAATTTGTTGTTGCTTCGTGCGATATTCCGCTTGCTTCTCTTTCAATGACTTGTGAATCCGCTGACGCATGTCGTGAATGAATTCAAAAACAAAAATCACCAACAGCCACGTCGAAAAGTAGGCGTTGCCAATCAAACTGGCGGGTCCGCCAGGTGTTGTTGCGACCATCACGGTCGGAATCCACGCCATTGCCAAGAAGATAAAGCAGGAGCCTTCGATGGCGTTGACACCGCTCTGTTGACGTGTCTTCTCATCTTTGGTCGCCCTAAAGATTTCCATAATCACAAAGCCGACGGAAGACAAAAGCGTAAAGGTTGCTATGATGATCAGCCAATACCATATGCCTTTCGATATGCTCACGTATGTTAGTTTGATTGTCAACTTACGCTGTATCGACGATGTTTTACCTACCTTCTCGGATGGCTTCGAAGTAAACTATACGTAGGAGGAAAAGCCAAAATCAGTCGATATGGATTCGCATGACACGATCCTCCATCGTCCTTGCTACGTACCTTGTATGAATTCTTCCTCGTCACGATCCAAATTCTCATGATTCCTCCACAAATCAATGTACCACACCAGTGTGGATAAACTCAAGACGGCAATACAAATCCACGCCGGTGCGCGATTGGGCCAACTGGTCACGAAGGCTTTCACGCCTTCGTCGGCCGATTCTTGGAGCCAGGCATCCAACGCAAAGAAACACGACAACAGACACGCCCACGTCGAAAAGTAGAACGAATATTGTCCTTTCGAATCGCCGGCGATCCCCGTCACGGACGTTTGCAAACCGGTCCCGACCGACCACCATGCCACCAAGAACAACAGGATGGCCAATTCGATGCGACTGCCCACGGGAAAAATTTTCTCGCGCCAAAATTTTTCGAACAAGAAGCGGTCCAAATGTCCCACGACGGTCGTCGTCGCCAAAACAAAGCTGACAATGGACACGGCCACCGCATACCGACGTTGCTCGACCGTACTGGGGACTCCGCCCGAGCCAAAGACATTGGAGGATTTTTGAGCCGAATCGTAATTGATGAAGGATGCCAGTGTCAACGTGATGTAACTTTTCAAGACTTTGCGCTTGTAAAGTGGGCGTTTGGATTTTGTTGCAGTGTTATCTTCGTTGGGTTCTTCCGTCGCGCCATCAGTATCGATCGCGCTGGCCTCTTTGTCGGGATGATTCGGTCCTTCCTCCTTATTTTCCATCCTTTAAGTGCATTCCTGGCGACTCCTCAAGAAAGCTGGAACTTTTAATTATTGTAAATACGGGGTAGTCGAACGATATTTTTCGTTCTCTGCATGCGATGCATTTTTGTTGCTCGAATGGAACTACGAAAGGGCTAAGGTTCTTCCGTGTTTTTCCGCGAAAAAGTCACGAGCCCGCTTCTACATAAGGCACGTAGAAAATGTACGGGACGAGTGGCCTTCGGCAAAATTCACGTGTGTACAGAATACAAAATAGTAAAGTGGAGTATACTATACAGAGAACACAAAGACTGTTCCTCTTACTTTATCGTCAGGACTTTGAAATAGGCTTCTGGTAGAAATGGATTTGATTGGATGTAGCTGGACTTCTTTGTCGCGTCACACGTCACATGCATGGTCACCGACATTCGTCCGTCCGGTTCATAGATCGCGACGCGTGCACCCATTTTGGTGGCAACTTCGTGTTTTGACCATGTTGTTTTGTTGCCCTCAATCCCATTGACAACCATCGTATCAACCTCTCCTTTTACAGTGTCTTCATCCTTCGTAACGACGTTGAACGTGAACTAGCGGAGGAGTGAAAGATCCCTCGTTGTTCGACCTGAGGAAAGATCCAAGTCGATTATTTGACGTACTCCGTCTTTTCACAAGAGACACAATCGGCAATCGGTGCCGCATAATACAAAATCTCCCATTCAAACAATCTACGCATTAACATGCAGAACGATGACAACCATTCCACTACCAGTCGGAGTATGTCGGCGGAGGAACAAGATGAACGTCGTAAACAAATTAAAAGTATCATGAGAGATCCGAATCTCAGTCAGCAGGAGAAAAATAGATCCATTCAGGCGTTGATGGATGGGCGACGACGCTCTTCAATCGGCTCTTCCATTGCTTCCACCGGAGTTTCTTCCTATTATTCCGATGATTCCGGAGACGCCATGATGCTGAATGAGCGAACGGATGATGCCAGCTACGGATACGGCGATGTCTTTCCCGACGACCACCGCTCCGTCGCCAGTGAAATCACGCACGCCAGTCTGCCACTACGGTCGTATCGACAAATCCACGGTCGCTCGTATTCGTTGCAAGACTGGAACGACCATGATCGTGTGGTGGCCGCCGCGAATGCGACCAACAATGCCGATCTCCATCCGGCGTATCTCGCGCGATTGATGGAATTGTCGCGGCCGCCGTGTCAACATTACGAACGGAATTGTACCATCGTCAGTCCTTGTTGTGGATTGGCCTTTGGTTGTCGGATTTGTCACGACGATTGTCCGGTATTGCCGCCGCCGATGGAATTGCGGAAAGGGGATGAGCATTTTGCCAATAAAATGAAGGCGCAACAAGAGCGCCGTCGTTCGATGCCGGCCGATTTGGGAGGGGGGACGGATGAAGAAAATCATCATCCCATTGATCGTTTCAAAATTGCGGAAATTATTTGTCGGGAGTGCTTTACCCGGCAATCCAGTAAAACGTAAGTGCGGTCGATTGTAGTTGGATTGCAATTTTGGAGAAACTAACCGTCGCGTTTGCCACACGAAAGCAACGAATGCATCGTGTGTCACGTTCAGTTTGGTGAATATCACTGTAATATCTGTAATTTATGGATGTCAAAGAAAGATAGCCCGTACCATTGCAGCGATTGTGGATTTTGTCGAGTGGGCGGTCGTGAAAATTTTCGACACTGCCACGATTGCGGAATGTGCATTGACGCAATCTTATTTGATGATCACAACTGTAAGTCGGGAAAATACATGTCCAATTGTCCGATATGTCAAGAAGACTTGTTCAGCAGTCGACACGCATCGCACGAAATGCCGTGTGGACATGCCATTCACTGGCACTGTTTCAAAGAACTGACGTCGTACGATAGTCGATGTCCGGTGTGCAAAAAGACGGCCGAAACGCCGGAGCAGATGGCTTCGACATGGTCCGCCATATCCATGGGTATCTCGCTGCAGCCAGTACCTCCCGATATGGCCCGTGTTGTCAATATATATTGTAATGATTGTGAAGTTCGAGAGTCCAATCTGCGGTGGCACTTTTGGGTGTCAAATGCAATAACTGCCACTCCTACAACACTGTCGTGGAACAAATTGTGATGCATGGAGTTGATGCTGCTGAGTTTTTGGATCGAGTGGAGAGAGCGAATGCAAATAATAGCCACATACCCTCCAATATTACAACAATATCGATGGACACAGGGAACGATGACGAAGTGATGGAAGACATGGATTCTAATTGATCTTTTTTAATTTTACAACTCTCTACCGTCGGCGAAATTGCTTTTCGCCGTGGCAATCTCGCAAAATGCACTTCTTAGCATTTAATTTAAAAATTAGAACGAGCGTTGGATCGAGATTGTTAGTAACCACGCCTACCGTGCCAGAAGAGCAGCATTCTTTACAATCTCCTCCAGTTCATCCAATGTTTTTTCGCCGGGATATAGCTTCCCGTTGATCTCCCACGTTGGGTAACCGGGTACGTCTTTTTCCTTGCACAGCTTGGTTTGGGCGTTCATTCCGTCTCGACTGCATTCGATGTAGGGTATCATTTCCATGGCTTCTTTACCCATGGCTTGCTTTTGGTCAAAGCAGTGACTGCACCAAAAAGCTCCGTAAAAACGCGTATCCATGGTTTGCATTTTCTTGGCTAATACCATGGCTTGTGTGGAAGATGTGGTGGTTATGGAGGGTGGTGACTCTCCAGCGACAAGGCTGGTGGACGAACCGACGAGCTCACCGGCAAAATTGACGGCCGATGTCGGTGGTATGTTGCTCGTAAACAGCACTATTGCGGCCACAAAGGCGACGAAGCCGCTACTGATGCTGGCCGAAACACCCGTTTTCGCTTTTTCCTCGGGAAGACAACCACCCAACCACAATAGTTTGGCCATGGAGATGGAAAAGATGGCGGATGCAACGCAGAAGGCACAAGACTCTTTCAGTACTCCAAAGAGTAAAGTCATTAAAAACACAGAAAACACACCCATCGCTGTGGCGAGGGCCGTCAATAAAATCCGGTTGTTGTCGTCATCTTTATTGGCCAGGGTCGGGCCCAGCGCCAAAGTCGCCACCGTGGCATACGCAACGACTCCTACTGCAGCCAATGGTATCTCGGATCCAGGAATAACAGCATAGGGACCATTTAACACGGAGGAGCAGCTACCGCCGGTAATACTGCAGAGTTGTTCCGCCGCCGACGACTCGGTTAGTTTGCTATAGGTGAGAAAGACGGTTTCGAGTGTACCGGCCGCGGCAATTCCGCCGACAATTCGACGAAGTCTCGGATTCCAACATTCGTCATCGACACTAGTGGCTTTTAAAGGGTAGCTTGAAATACTTCTTGCTCTGGGAGAAGGCTGAATGTTAAAACCAGTGACGATTAAAGGGATGACAAGCGCTAAGCTATAGTACGGCTTCATTTCGCTTCAACGGGAAATACTGTCTCTATCAGTAGCGATTTACGAAGCCTCTACTGCTAAACTGTCCAAGATCTCTTTGCGTCCGAAATGGCAAAGAGATGCGAAACGAAGGGATGACAACGACAATAGTTTTCTTTTGTCTCCCTTTTTGATGACGATGAATGACGGCGGACCTTTTTGCATTTATTTATTTGCGTGCATACTTTTCCCTTTGATCATTAGGGTACGGGATCACCATAAAAAGTCGTACCGCTTCTCCTCTTTATCGCTCGACTAGAGTAAAGCTCAGACTAAAAGCACGACCACTCCGCGCGCGACTACCGCGCGAAAAAAGTCACGTCGAGCAAAACGGCTCACAAATGCGCCGTTCGCCGTTTTCACACAATCGCTCGTGACAACTCCGTAAACGCATTAAGACGCGCGACTTTGTGGTCCTTTCATTTGATTTTTATTTTCAGGTAAGAAATTAATTAGCAAAATTAATTGCTAACTTTTTGGAAACATTCGAATGATTGGAATTTCGACCTTGCATTGTTTCGTTGCCAAAACGTCGACACCAGTCAGCAGCGGCTGCTTCGCACTTTTTCACCCATCGTTTTTGACTGACATAGCTGTGGGGATTCGTTCTACTCTTTGAAGCACACTCCATAAAACCGATCCACTTTAACTCGGTACTCAAAGCTACGTACAAATCTACCTAAGAAAAATAAATGACTCTATCCAGTTCGTAAAGTCACCACCATCCAAAAACTAAGAGCATCATGACTTGTAATTTCATTGTTGGACTCCTTGTTTTGATCAATCAGTAGTAACTCAAATGCTAATTTTTTGTTGTTACCAGACGCTAATTTGCGCAGGATATCCCCAACATGGATCCCTTCGAGGACCCCGATCAGTTATCGGTGGAAGAGAACCCAACCAATAATAATAACAACGGAGATGAAGTCCAGGCTTTGATGCGTGCTGAACTAGAAAAGTCACCGTTCATGATCCCAACGCCGCCGACGCTGCAACATCCGTTCGTGACTGGTCCTTCCGGGGGTCCTACGTTGCCTTCCAAGGATGGACCTACCATGGTGCTATCTCCCAAGAAACGGAAAGCGGATGAAGTTATGCTGACAGAGAGCAAATTTACAGATATGCCCTTTGCTACTCAAAGTAACGGGGGAAGTGCGCAAGAGAAAGGGGAAGAGACGGCTGATATTGGTGAACCCGGTGTCAAGAAGATAAAACTAGAATTAGATTCGAACCAAACGAATGATGCCAACTCCGCGGAAAAACTAAGTGCAGCGCCTGTAATTCCTCGAGAAGGCAGAAATTTATTCAATCAAACCGGATCTGTTCCGGCGTGTGCACCCGACGAACAAATGAAAAGTGCATTGTTAGGAATGGGTAAGCCGATTGCGGACAAAGCGGAACCGAGAATTACGGTATTACCGGAGCCCGCACCTTCGACGGCCACGACTTTGGAAAGGATGCAGGCTATGCGGAAGCAGGACATTTTCGCCATTGTTACTGGAACACGTTCTCCGATCAAGCCGGCGGACAATTTGACACAAGATACTGCGGTGTCCCAACCGAATACCCCTGTTGTTTCATCGTCACCGAATGGAGTTTCGACGAAACCTGCGGCAAATGCTCCTCTGGATTTGTCGGTGTTGAAGCCGCCATCACAAGACGGGAGACATATTCGAAGGGATCGGAAGCGGGCACCCAAACCAATACGTCGTGTCCTTAACTCGAGGAAAGAAACGGAGCAAGCGGCTGCTTTTGTTGAAGATACCACGGACTTGCTTGATTATCTGATGGAAGCCGACTGCAAATTTCTTGCTGCGTCTGTATGGATCTTTACGAAAAAGCAGTTGCTAGGCGTTTTAGACCCTAATTCTTTTGATCGCGACCCGAACATGAATCTGGAAGAAAAGTCGCAGTGGAAAGCTCAAGCTGAAACATGTCGTTTGAAGCTCCGTGACAAGTTAGCTGAAAAATATTACTTCGAGCGGCGTCCAGAAGAAAAGAGAATCTATGAAGAGCACCGAAAAGCTGTCGTGAAGGCGTTGGTGGAAGAGTGCAAGACGGGCAAGTATGTGCCCGTTCCTTCTCTTCGAGGTTCCACCCAGTGTGGCGAGGTTGTTTCTCAGTCTGAAAATTCTCAATCGGAGGCCGCTGATGACAAAACAGGAGAAGCAGTAATATCTGGATCAAATCATGTATCCTTAACAAGTACTGACGATAGACCTTTTGCAGACGAACATGAAATAGCTATAGACCATGAGGTTAAACGGGAAGAGAAGCAAGACGCAACATCCTCGAACCCCTTTAACATGCCCAAACCCGGTGAGAACGATCTCACGGACTCTAAAACCATGGTTTCAGCACCGGCTTTGCATCCTATTCTCGCTTCGTACATGAGACGAGAAAGAGAAATTATTTCAGGTGTCGAAGATCTCCTTGCAAAACGGCAAAATTTGCAGGTAACGCCGAAAGAGGAAGAAGATGTAATTCGCGCTGAAGCCAAGATGGGAGAGTGGCTGAGCTGTTTAAAAAGGACACCGCCAAGATTTACACGAGGGGAGAATCAGTTTCCACTTAGTGGCCCCATTTCTGTTCTAATACCTGCTCCAACACGAAGCTTTTTTGCCACCGCTAAACTTGTGTCTTTATTTGACTTTCTACGTACTCGTCGAACTGAAACTGGAGCGCTGTGTGAAATGATGCGGATCTTCCGTAACCAATGCCAGTTGCCATATTTAAATCATCTTGCTCTAGCACGGCATCTTCTTGGCCTATCGACCCGTTTGGAGACTGCAATCGGTTCCCGTTTGCCTCTCGATGACAAGACTCGACGTTGGATGGGTGGGTCGCTGTAAGTTTGAATAATTGACTGAATGGCATAGCTTTGACATCTTGGTTGGAATCTCACTTGTTATTACTACACTATCAGAATTGTCTGTACCGGTGCATCTCAAGAATACATTGTTGGAAGACTTGGGATGAGTGCGTCGTGGCAATTTTTAGATTCGAAAACTAAAGCCCTTTCGATCGACCTTGCTTCGTGGCGCGAGGAGAGAGGGCTTAATACCCTCAAAGGGTCAGGTAAGGTGGCCATGATTTCCGCGTGGAAGGCAATGCTAAGAGAAGAGGACGATGCCGTGAAAGGGACGGGCAAGATTTTGACCGATGTCGACCTTGAAAAGGAGGCATCGAAAGAGACCCCAGTCATTCACGACGAAACGGAGCAACCCGAAGTAGCCGCAAAAAAGCCAGTGACTAAGTACTTCTCTACGTCGACGGTGAGCATCGACTATGCTTCCCATTCTCCTCTTTTCGTGGAACACTGTCTCGGAAAGAACGTGGCTGATTTTCTTGTTCAATTTAGAGTCGCTACGGCTTCACAGTTAGAGAATGCCAAGCTCGAGAATAATCCACTGGTTGCCAAGAAGATGCAGGAATGCGGAATGGCAGATTCTGTCGAAGCTTGTAACTTACTGATCCAAAAATGGCTCCATATTTTGCGTGACAGGGCGCAGACAGTTGTCTCGACAAAAACTCCAGTGCGGCCTACCAAACCGAAAGAGAGCGTGCCAAAAGAACCCAAGCCAATTATAAAGAAAGTAACCCCTTCGGATCTGTCAGATCCGTTCGCGGTGCTTAGTTCCATCACGCAAAAATTTCTTAGGTCAATTGGTATCCACACTGGGGAGCAGTTCCTTTCCCAACGGACGACTGAGATTGCCGAGCAATTCGTGGAGTTTAGGATTCAGAACGGGATGCCGGAACTCAAGGGTCTTGGTGCCATTGCGTCCGTTAGCGGATGGAAAGCACAATGCCGAAAAGCGGCTGTGGATATGGGGCTAAAGGAACTTGCAGCTACCGAACCTGACAACTCCATTCGCGCTCTTGGTATCCGCCGCAGGCAAAACCTCAGTAAAGGTAGTAAAGAGGGGTCAAATGATACAAAAGGCGATATCGCTGCCCATGGCCCTCCTCGAAAGCTCATAATTCAGCCATTACCGCCGCTTGAAAACATCGCTGATGAGGACATTTTATCAGGTAGATCGAAGGTGGATATTTCTGTTGTGCGGGGACAAGGTAAGTCGGGTGGCGGCTAACTAACCGAAACAGTAATGCCAAAGAGATTGTTACTTACCCCTTTTCAGGTTCAATGCGTTTCGACTTTGAAATTTCGGTGCGAAAGAAGGCAAAAGGTCTGGATCCGTGTTATTTTGTTACTTATAAAGGGACTGCTAGCCACCCCTTCAAGACAATTCAACCGATTCAAACGGTAGAGCTCTTGCGACCGGAGTTGGCATCAATGGCACTTCCGGTACTTCCAATGGCCTCACTTATCCAGCCCACTGACCTTGGGACACACGACTCTCGTCAACCATTTTCAACTGTTGCGTTAGGTTGTGGGCTCATTGACTTAAGCTGTTGTGGTGTCCGAGTTCCACAAATTCAAGATCTCGCGCCACTGAAAGTGCTTCTTGAAAAATATTTGCTAGATCATCAGTCCAGCAGTATTTCTCCAGAAATCGCACCAGCCGACGACACGAATGTCTTGATTGCTAGACGAGAGTCGGGCACCCAACTTTTTCTCTTCGTAAAAAATCCCATGGAAAAGGGGCAGACCATCCCTTTGATATTTCCTTCGCTTGCAACGCTCCTTTCACGTGAAAAGCACGCTACCAATAATCTTCAGAGTGTCATTGGTAATCTCATTCGAGTCCTCTCGGAGCAGGATCTTTGCGAGATCCTCAAATGGGCGCATGGTAAGTATCTGAATGAATGGAAGGATCTAGCGGAGAGCACGTCCGAGAATGGAAATGCTATAAGGCAGAGATTGCATTGGTTATCCAGACGAATTGTGAAGTGTAACAAAGACACTTCTGACGAGGTCAAAGAAATTGTCGATGCTCTTTTCTACTGGCCCACGATCCCTAGCCGTCCTACTGGCCACGAAGTGGGAGCCCTACAAGCGAGCGATGTCAGCTGTTTCCGGCGATATCGTGTCCTTCGTTGAAGACCACCCGTTGTGTAGATCGCACGTTAGGGATAATTGGTTTGAACTGGCGAGAGGGCGGTTTTCATTATTTGTAGAAGATCTCGTCACAAGTTTGTTCGCAGCGCCTGATCTTACTGCAGCTGAACGACTTGAGAGAACGCGATCAACAATCAAAGCCTTTACTCTTGTTGAAAGTCCGAGCATGGAGTGCCTTCATTTGCATGATGTTTATGGTACAGCGGGTGTATTAAAGAAGGTTCCAGTAGTCGCTTGTTGCGACCCTCGTTCAAATCCGCCCAAGTTCTTTTTCAAACCTGTAGAAGAGGTTAAGAACGATGAGGAAGTTGCATTAACTTGGTATCGAGGTATTCTTTCTGTTATCGCAAAGGGGCTGTTGAAGAACATTTTAGTTCTATTTGACGGGAATGAAAAAAGTGACGCAAACGTTATCGACACGGTCAAGGCATCGTTTGAAACTTGCTCGCTTGACGAAAACATCAATATTGTCGTTCCGGAAAGATTTCTTGGGGTTGCGTGCTCAGTTCCTCTGTCTCCGAGCGATTTAAAGATCAACGGGTTGTCGTCAAATGCCGTCCCGGCATCTTATCAATTTTTCCTTGGAATCGTATGGCCTGCATTGCGTGAACAGCGATGGCGCCTCGAGGCAGGAGAAAGCGCGGATGACATTACTTTTTTTCCGCCCAAAATCGGCAAGCTGAAACGGTCCAACCCAACCAAAAATGAAGGGAACAGGAAGCGACTTCGTCTGGTGCGTGAAGTCGAGAAACTTGGATGGGGAGCTGTAGGCAAGCTGACGCAGCGATTGGTACTTGAAACGACTAAGAATCGCGAGTCTGAGAATGACCACTTTATTACAGTTGAAGCAGCAGCGGGCCAGGTTTATCAATGGATCCAAAAGGAGTTAGACCCAGACGACAAAGATTCTCGTGAGAAAGCCAAATCCCTTCTGAGTGCTACTCTCGAGTGCTACAACGTATTCGCTCCCCTCATGGCCGAAGGCCTGAAATGGAAGCCTGTTGACGCGAGTGCTGAGAAAAGTTCTTTCAAGTACGGCAGCGAAACACTGTTGCAAATGCTTCTTGTTCTCCCCAGTATATTACAGCAATCCAGTTTGCCGCTGCAACAGATTAGCGACAGCTTTCAGGTCATTCGAGAATTTGTCGATGTATTTACAGCGAATGTGACAACGATGCTACCGACGCATATGCAGCCGGAAGCCGAGCATTATGCCGACGACGTAAATCCCGCCGTTTCCGCTTTGGGTGGCCGGCTGAACTATTTGCACGCCGATTCTTCGGGGACGGCTGCCAAAACGGAAAATGCGCACGAACTGACGGAGATTATCATGGCGAGTGACAAAGTCACGGCCGATGGTCGACCGCTCTTGACGGATTTTGTTGTACTGGTCATGGAACAAGTCATTCCCATACGGGCGACCGACGAGGATACGGAAAGAAGAATCGCCGCATCCACGTGGGGTATCCTGGAATGGCCTGTCGACACTGTATTGGCAAGAGCGGCGAGGGTCGTTATTTCTTTTCGTCCCTCGAAAGTATGAGTACGGCGTCGACGGTTCTCGAAAAACACATGATGCGATGTCCCATGGTATCCAACGAAATCAAAGCTGCAATCACAGAAGCCAAGATACGTCACACGGTGCAACGAAAAGACGTACCCGTCGGAGAACAGCAAGCTTTCTTCAATCGCTTATGGAATCGCCTTCGTTCCAGTATCATTGGTCTCGGTGCCGCGAACATTCTTTCCAGTTCCAGGAAAGAAGAAGAAGTGCCACCGACCGCGGTCGAGGATGACAGTGACAGTGTCGCCCTCGAATTCCGTGACCATTTGGAATTGTTGGATTTCGTTCGCACGACGTCTCCCTGGAAGAACATCAAGAGCGTGCAAACGGCACTCAATACGTACTACAGTTGTTTGGATTATGGAGGACGCATCTATCAAACGCCTTCGATGCCCCAACACTTTAGCTCCGAGTGGTTGTTGGCCAAAGTGGTGCCCAAGCGCTACGAGTATGTCAAGGCGAAGTATTTGCCCGTCGATTCGGCACCCCCAGCAGCCATAAGTTGAATTAGAAGTAACGATGATTTTTATATTATAATGAAACGAATTTGATAGCCGATCGAGTTGCAATGAATGGTGCAGAAAGTTTGGGTAGGCGTGCTAGTAATAGCGGATACGGATGTTCGTGAATAAGGCGGAGCCGAATCTGTGAGTCTTGGAAAATATAAACCGTGATAACTATCTGAGTTATTATACATTTGGGTACTGGTACGATATGGAGTTCCCTTACCTTTTCACACATTGACGCTACAGTACTTCGAAGAAGGCGATCCAACTCGTTTTTGACGCCACCGCCGATCTTTTCTTCGCTTCGATCGGTCCTTTATATAGTGTTGTTTGTTTGATGATTCTATTTTAAAAGAATCTAAATTCATCATGACGGAACATCCACAACATGGCGTGAAAGGTGTCTATTACGGAGGAGACTGGGTCGACATTGAAGATTGCGGCAAAGTTTTCAATGTCGACGAAAAGCAGTGCAGTGGCTGCGATTTTCAAGCGCCCTGTCCGCGCAGTCGATCGCGGTATATTTCGTGCAAGAACGATGGCAGTTACGATGTGGTGCGTACAGTGTGTTCCGTAGATATATATTCCTTTCACTGCGTCTCATTCACTCTTGCATATTAGCTGATTATTGGTGCCGGCTGCATTGGTGCAGCGATTGCTCGTGAATTGAGTCGTTACAAAGTTCATACCTGTTGGGTCGAAGCCGCGGATGATGTGAGTCAAGGAGCTACGAAGGGAAATTCGGGGATTGTTCATGCGGGATATGACGATACGCCCGGCACCAACCGTGCCAAGTACTGGTAAGTAGTTGTGGTGAGAGTCGACTCTATTTCATCGTCTCCAAATAAAATTTGCTCACTCTACCCATAGTTGGCCCGGAAATCAAATGTTTGCTCAACTCGATAAGGAATTACGATTTGGTTACCAAAAGAATGGCAGTTTAGTCGTCGCGTTCAACGAAAATGACCGGAAGCATTTGCAAGAACTATTGGAACGAGGAACCACCAATGGAGTGCAGAATCTCCGCATCGTCGAAAAAGAAGAACTCTTTCGCCTGGAGCCTCATTTGAATCCGAAGGCCATCGCGGCTCTCTATTCTCCTGATGCCGGGAACGTGATTCCCTACGAGTTTGCGATTGCCTTGGCGGAAAACGCTGTAGACAATGGCGTGGAATTGCGCATTCGTCGGCAGGTGACAGAAATTGAAACGACCGATAAGGGATTATTTCGCGTCAAAGTCGATCACTGGGAGCCGGAACATTATATGAAAACAATAGGTCGTGCCAAAGTTCCCGATATGTTGACGAATTGGTTACAGATTGCGGCGTGCGTGGTACTGTTGCACTTTGCCGGAGGCGTGGCCGAACTGTGGTCACTCCCGTACGATGGTCAGTTGCACATGGCGGCCGTGGTGCAGTGGTTGGGATTCTCTCTTTTGATCAAATTTGTGGGAAACAAACCCGTCACCAAGAGTACTCCGGTGACCAGTCTCATCGAGAAGGCGGGTCTGCCCGAGGGTCACGGAGACAAGGGCAAGGTGGATGTCGAAGACATGTTGGTCGGTGGTTCTGGTTCGCAGAAGGTCATGTCCGGTGAAGTTGTTAACACGGAATGGATTCGCTGCAAATACATTATCAATTGCGCGGGAGGCTACTCGGATAAAATCGCTCGGATGATTGGTGATGAATCATTTACCATCAAGCCTCGACTGGGAGATTATATTTTGCTCAATCGCAACCAGGTACGTCTTGTTTCGGTGAAGCACATCTCTTGAAACTACTGCTGAATGAAATATACAATAATGATTTGCAGGGCAAGCTAGTGACACGCACTCTCTTCCCATGTCCGGACCCCAAACTTGGCAAAGGTGTTCTAGTGCAGACTACGTTGTGGGGTAATCTCATACTCGGCCCAACTGCCCGCGACATGCATGAAGAGGGTGCTCGGACAATGTCTCCAGCGTCCATTCAAGAATATATTCTTTCGAAATGCAAGCTTTTGGTCGGCGACTTTGATCCGACTGAGACCATTCACGCCTTTGCTGGTGCGCGTGCCAAAAGTTCTCGAGGAGATTGGATTATTGAACCTAGCGAGAAGAATCCGAATATGATTCATGTTGCTGGTATCGACTCGCCGGGACTAGCTGGTTCACCCGCCATTGCTCTCAACGTTATAGAAATATTAAAGAACGCGGGTGTGAAGATGGATCCCAATCCAATCTTCAAGCCGAATCGAGCCCCATCATTATTCCGAAGGAAGGCATGAAGGGACTCAAATTTGGTCCGCCCGGAAAGAATGACAGTGACGGAAGCAATAAGGATCAAATGGCACAAAACGTGATTTGCAAATGTGAAAAGGTGACCGAACTGGAAGTCGTCACGGCGATGCGCCGTTCCTTACCCATTGATTCGTCTCAGGGCATCCGCAAACGAACGCGCGCCGGTATGGGGCATTGTCAGGGTGATCCGAACAACTATTGCTGTGAAGCTCGTGTTCGAGCCATTATCGCTCGGGAGAATGGGGTGAAAATTGGTGAAGTGGGTGGGCGCCCTTGGCCGGCCACATCCACGCTTTCCGAGCGTTGGATCGGTGAAGCGGAAAAGAAGCAGCTTTTGGAAAGAATGAAGAAAGCATAATGTTAAAAAATTTGGTTTTTGGTGACTTGAAGGACCCTGATCTGAATGACATCTCAAGTTTATCTTATTTGCTCCTTTCATCGTCCTAGTTTCATCCACGCGAACATTGTCAAGTCCCGAATCATCTGTGTGCAGTTACGTCATCGAAAGTTCATCCCAAGTTCTTCGCGACGTCGGACTTGCACTCTACCGCCTACAGTAATCAGTGCCGGTACAGAAAGTGATGCCGTCTTTTCCGAAAAAATACCGGCAGTGTTTGTCGGAGAACGAAAACGACAACGATCGTTGATGGATCGGCAACAACATTACTTGTACAAACTCAAACATCTGTTCCTTTGCTACTTTTCCGAATCATCCTGGCGTTTCGACCTCCACTTTTCGCCTTTTTCCTATTTATTTGCACATTAATCAAGAACGACCGACAGCGCCCCGGCGATTGAATGAAAAGCAGCCAGCATGAGTCAATATAGTCGTCTCGAAGACTCTTCCTCTTCGTGCTCTCTCCGATCCGTGAGGAATAGTATCATCGCAGGTTATGTAGCCGGAATCAGCGGAACATTAGTGGGTCATCCTTTTGATTCGCTAAAAGTTTTATATCAAACACAACATCAACGCCTGGCGACAAAACCCCAACCTGGCCACACGTCTGGCTCCTTTTCGCCACCCAACACGACGACGACTCGTGGTATCCATTCTTTGGCTGCTACCAGCACTCCGACTGTTTCTTATCTTCGACAGATCCGATCCTTGTATGCGGGTATCTCCGCACCGTTATTAACGGTCGGCTTTGTGCAGTCGGTCAATTTTGCAGTGTACGATACGATGCGCCGTCTCCTTTATTCATCACACGACAACAATCACAATCATTACATTGGACACGATTCCATGACCAATGTCGCCATTGCCAGTAGTACGGCGGGTGCCGTCTTGGCCCTCTTTACGAGTCCCATGCTCATGGTGAAAACGGCACAACAGACGGTACCCGGTTTGCGATTGAAGGAAGCGATGCGCCACACGTGGAAGACCGGTCTTTTTTGTGGTTTCGGACCGCATTTCGTGTCGGAAACTGTGGGTCGTGCCGTTTATTTTTGTTCGTACGAATCCATCAAACGGGAGTTGGTCCGACGACGAAGTGGTGGTGGTGAGCTGCCGACGTTGGGGGAGCGCATGATCAGCGCCGCGGCGTCGGGAACACTGTGTTGGGCGTTCATTTTCCCCGTCGATGCGATGCGGAGTCGGATCTATTATGCGAATGCGATCCAGCAGGGCTCACAGTCATCGTGGGACATGGCCCGGGAAATGTACCAGACCGGTGGAGTGCGTTCCTTTTACCGAGGGTTTTTTGTGACAGTGATACGAGCAGGACCCGTGGCGGCCGCGGTATTGCCCATGTACGACAAGGCCTCGGAGTTTTTGAATCAGCACGCGTAGGGTTTTGTTGGGTCTGTTTTGTATCCTATGGAGAGAGAGAGCCAATCCTCTGGCTTTTTTTTGCAAACGAATGTGTTCTAATAATCTATAGTTTTATTCTAATTGTGTCGATTTTCATGCTAACAAGTTTTGACAGAATCTTCATTCCTGATCGTATTGGCTCTCATCGTGAGTCGTTTCGTGTCTCCCCTAGCTAAAGTGGCGCATTTCGCATTTGCAGAGGGACGGAATAGACGTGACTTTTCAAAATTTTCGTGAAAGTCAAGTGAAAGTAAAGTCACTGGCCTTCAAGTGAAGTTTGCAGTTTAAAGTGTACTAAGCGGTAATGGTTGACTATAGTGTTTTGTGTACAAAAGAGTGTCGCACAGAGCTTGTGAAAGTTAGCCCTTTCCCTCTCATCCCTAATCTACGCAGTCCTACGTACATTTACGTAGGTTTGGTACTTCAAGTGAACTCACCGAAGTCTCAAGTAAAGTGAAAGTAAAGTAAACTTCAGGTGCTCAAGTGAAGTTGCAAGTTACAGTGAAAAAGCCACATGTCTAGGACGGAAAGCCTTGACGGAAAGTGCAACGCACGATCCGGTACCGGTACTGTACCGGTACTGGTACAGCTGGTGTCCGATCGTCTCAACTCCATGTAGCCCTCGTAGAAGCCTACCACAACGGAAAAAATATGATTTGAGTACCGGTCCAAAAATTCCTCCAAACTCTCTTTATCGCGACAAATTTCGAGTTGTTTTGACGATGCCGATCATACCATTCGATCACTGATAACTCGTTCTAAACATCTCACCTCGTGGATCGAAGAACATATATTGTGTAACTTTTAATTTCGCGTCGAACGGTATAACTTGATCCACGAGATCAGATCATGACGGACTTCAAAAACATCGCAAGAACAAGGCACTCACTTGTTGGTCAAGTTGAATTGGACGATTATCATGAATACGTTGATCTGTGACGAAATTTTCTTTCCGTTTCTTATCAAATACAGCCCGTTTTCGGCAATTACGTTCAAGAGGGACTTTAGACGTGCCAATTTCGTCCGATCAATCCTATTCGAAGTCCCTCATTAAATGCCTCATGTTGGTCTTCCGGAAGTTTACCGTAATCAAATCAAGGTATTATGACCAAATAAAGAAAGCAAGCGCGCTGTTCATTATAACTTCGGCAAGCTCTTATGAAGAGAGGACTTGGGGCGATGGCAATCACGCAAACGACCTCGAAAAGATAGTAAAGAAGTTAAAGACTTCCGCTGTGTCATGAATTTTGACGGGCGTTTCGTCAGGGCAGTGGTGAATACAAAGCGCAAATAATCTTTGATGAGAAAGCAGCTTGAGAGATCAAATGAGTGGAGCGATTACCAGCCAACAGATAGAGAATTTGACGAGGAAATTGGCAGAACTAATCATTTACTATACTAATTTGTCAATCTTTCCATCGTGTTTGCTTACTGGTGATAGAGTTCTGCTTCAGACTGAGTAAACTGTTAAATATAATAATGAATGATGATATTTTAGTCAAACAAACCTATACAAGTGAGCATCGTCGCCTGCATAACATAGTTAACATGACTCATGACTGACTAGTGACTGAGGCGAAAATCTAGGTTAATCTCATTTCAAGGTCAAGAAAACACGAAATCGAACCAGCTAACCGTAGATTATATTCCTACATGTGTAAGATTGTCAACAGAAGGAATAAAATGTAATTGAAATTGAGTTCATGATTATTCTTTCTTAGATTCTTTACTTTCTATTTACTCCTACGGAGAAATCGGACGTAGAAAATGTACTACACGTAGATTTTCGTACGAGGGTACATGGTGCTGTGACGATCGGACACCAGCTGTATTAGGAGTTCTTGTTTCTCGTTGACAATGTTGCGCGAATGGATAAGGTTAGGGCGAGGAATTACTCGCTCTCTATGCTCTAGTCTTACAGCAAATGCTCTAAGTAAAAAAGTATCACTATAACATAAAGTGTTGTCTTGAGGTTCCAACGGAGTCCATGGGATGAGAAAGTATCTAAGAATGAACCGAGATACTTGTTCCGTTTCCGTTCGCCATGTTTCTCAGGATGTTGTGCCTGCCGCGGCGTGAGTCCCACCCGTTTTCTGCGGCAGCCGCAGCCGCCGTTCTTTCGATGACAATAACAAAAGACATCTCCATCATTTTCCGAATACTATAAACCAACGAAAACAACCATGGAGTCATTGCGCTTACAGCTGAGTCAAGCATTGAGCAGCTTCGTATCCGTGTCCAGCAATCAACTGTACGGCGTCATTGTCGGTGTGACCGTGTTTGGTTGTTGGGGCATTCTGTCGTTGGCGGAGCAACCGGAACTGCCCGAGTGGCAAAAAACGGCGGTCCAACGCGTGCCGCGCCAGAAAGAAGGCCCCGAACCCCAGTGGCACCTTTTTCGGTGGATCAACATGCTGGTGGTGGTGGCCTTTGCTTGTTCGGTGGCAGAATTTTCACTCAATGCGACTGCCTATGATTCGAATGTGTTGTGCCAATTTCTCATGGCGTGGTCGCTGTTGCTGTGCTACTTTTTCGGCTTCTTTGGAGTCATGTTTGTTCATGATCTCGAGGATTCGGAAACTGTGTCGACGCCCGTGACGAAAAGGTAAGCAGTATCATTCTTTGGAGGATGTTTCAGTGATGATTCATTCTTCGATGAAGCTAACATGTATGTCTCTTGTTAGTTCCAAAATTCATCCTCCCGCATCGTCGACTCCCATTTGCTCCGATGCGATCCAGTCAAAGCAAAACAAATTACTCATCATAGAAGATATCAAGGATAAAAAGGATGCGGAGATTGCTCAACTGGTATTCACGAACCAGATCAAAGATCACGAACTCGAGAAACAATTGGATTGTCATCGCGCGGTCACCGTCCGCCGCCTTGTGGTCGAGCAAAAGCTCGCCTCGTTAGGACACTCCGGAGCGCTGGAAGGCCTACCCTACGAGACGGATTTGGATTACAGTCGCGTCCATGGCGCCAATTGTGAAATTGTGGTCGGCTATGTTCCACTACCGGTGGGCATCATCGGTCCCTTGACCATTAATGGCGAGTCCTTCTACATTCCCATGGCGACCACGGAAGGTTGTCTCGTGGCCAGTACCAATCGTGGGGCCAAGGCGATCACCGAAGGTGGAGGAGCCTTGGCACAAATTGTGCGCGATGGCATCACCCGCGCGCCCTGTATCCGCATGCCAACCGCCATGGCCGCCGCGCAATTGAAACTGTGGTGTGAAACGCCCGAGAACTTTGTGCAGATGAAGGCCGCCTTTGAATCGACCACTTCCTTTGGCAAGTTACACGAATGCAAAGCAACGATCGCGGGAAAGAACGTTTATTTGCGACTCGTTTGTTTCTCCGGAGATGCCATGGGTATGAATATGGTTTCCAAAGGAACGTTGGCTGTGATTGAGTGCCTCCGAAAAGAATTTCCCGAACTGTCGCTCGTGGCGCTGTCGGGTAATATGTGCACCGACAAGAAAGCGGCGGCCACCAACTGGCTGGAAGGTCGAGGCAAGTCGGTTGTCGTGGAAGCGACGATTCCCAAAGATGTTGTGCGAAAGACCCTCAAGACCACGGTTCCCGCCATTGTTGAAACCAATTTGAACAAGAATCTAGTTGGAAGTGCCATGGCCGGGGTCATTGGTGGTTTTAATGCGCATGCCTCGAATATTGTCTCCGCAATATTCCTCGCCACGGGTCAAGACCCCGCTCAGAACGTCGAATCGAGCAATTGTATTACTCTCATGGAAGAGACCGAAAGCGGCGATTTGTGGATTTCTTGTACAATGCCCAGTATTGAAGTGGGAACCGTGGGAGGAGGTACTTCCTTGGCGGCACAAGCCGCGTGTCTCAAGGCGTTGGGTTGCCAAGGCGGTGGAGCCAATCCCGGCGACAATGCGCAACGACTCGCCAAGGTCATTGCCTCCGCCACCATGGCGGGAGAGCTGAGTCTTTTGGCCGCCTTGGCTGCCAACACCTGTACGTATCTGTTGACAGATGGGTTCTGGCGAACAAATATCAACTCACCGATACCTTCTTTTTTTTTCAGTGGTAGCAGCTCACATGCAACACAACCGTAAGCCAACGAAGTAGGTTGGATATACCTGTGATTTACAACTTGCTAAATGTTTATTAAAAGTTTGTTACGCTATTGAAAAGTACTACTCCGTACAAGGGAAAGAAACATAAAACAAATAAGGTCTTGTACATACACTCATACGAACTAATCCGTCACAGATAGCAGAATTAACCGCAATGCCACGACCAAGTGAAGATGTATCACTTAAAAAGGGCAGCGATGCAGCTTCTTCAATTGATAACTAAGACGAAATCCCTCTAAACTAAACAGTACGGAGTACTCCTAACAAATTTGAATGATTCATGATTGAATCCAATCATGAAAGATTCCTGCTACATTTTGTGCCTACAGTGAAGCCCGTTGGGTACCGGTACGATGAGATGTTCATTGGAGTTCGCGCTGTGCTCGCTTTTTTCACGAAAACAAATGAGACGCAAATCGAATCAAACATCGCAAAAGAAACATATCCAAGAAAAGAAATGTGCATTGAAGTCAGAAAAAAACATTGATGTTGAATACTTTGGAGTGTTAGCATGAAACGCTGTTCCGAATCGGTCGAGTCGTCGCGTAAAGCGAGCAGTTCTCCACCTTCATCGTTATCACCACATACGCTACGACTCCTCCGCCTCGTGTTAGAGGGCACGGTCGAACATGCAGAGGAAGCTTCGTTTCATCTTCAACGCTGTACTGGCAGTCCCACACAATTGTGGGAAATTCTGGGTCGACTGCAGGAAGGACTCACGTCGCCTACGTGGAAGACGCGAACGCAAGCGGCCGATGCCTTGCAAGGTGTATCGCAACAATTGCCCGTCAGCGACCAAGTGAACTTTATGCAATCCACCTTTCAAGATCCAACGGCGTATCATTACTTGCGCGTAGATGATTTGTTGTCCAATTCGACGCTCGAAAGAATTCTGGAGCAAGGACAAGCCTTGTATTCAACATCCTTTGAGCGATACGACTATGACCAGGAGCTTCGAGATGATGATTCCGATGAAACTAGTCGAAAAAGCCGCATGCAAAGAAGAATGGCTCTTCAACGACAAATAATGGCGGAACGATTAGGACTTGCTAAAATAACCGAAGTGATTGGGGGTAACTCTGGACTAGGCGTCAGTGACGTGAAAGCATTTTACGCCGAAACGAAAATTCAAGCTGCCAAGAAAAGAAGAAAAGACGCGAAATCTTCGAACGAATCCTTTTCCGTGTGTGATCTGCTCGTTTCCGAAATCAATCATACGTTGGGATCGAATGAAGCGAACAATGTTTCACATCGCAATCCACAAGAGTTACTGGCATCCGAGTTAGTTTTTCGAATGTTTGATTCGGCTTGGCATCGCCGTCACGGTGCATTGCTGGGGTTAATCAGCTTGATACGAGCTTGGAGGAAGTCGTATACTACCGAGACAGCTGCGTTGGGGCTTTGGTTGCAGGATGTGCTTTCACGTGCGCTTTGTGTACTAGCGCTGGATCGATTTGGTGATTTTGCAGGAGCCATGATTGCGGACACAGAGTGCCGGACGGGTGGCGTAGTTGCTCCGGTTCGCGAGCTAGCCGGCCAATTGATTTCTTTACTCTTTCAGCTAGCGTCAAGCGCGGAAAAGTCAAACACATTAAAGGTTTTGCAGAAGCTCGCGGAGTACAAGGACAGCTGGGAACCACGACATGGAGCGTTGACTTGCTTGAAATACATTTTGGTTGTACTTCAATCATCGGAAACGGGCGAAGCACGAGAGATCGATAACAGAGTCTTGCCAGAGACTTTGTGGCATACTGCAGTTCAGTCACTTGGTGACGAAAGCGACGATGTGAAGGGATCTGCTGCACAGCTGCTTCTTGAGCGCATGCGAGGCTCACACCATATTCCACTCTATTTTACAGAGGCTTTCCCTATCGTGATCAAATCTGCTCGAGATGCAGCGGATGTTTCGTCCTCTTTGGTTGACCTAATGGAGCTTCTTGCTACGTTCTTGGAGGGGAGCGCTTCAAATTATCCCGAATGTCCTGATGTAGTGATGGAGAATCTTGGCGAGTTAACGAAGATCCTTTTGTCGCGTCTCGACTCAGAGTTTGGTTCGGTTCGACTGGCTTGCCTGAGGGCCGTCAAATCTCTCTCAGCTGTTTACAAGACAAATCTTTCGAGCAAGTCACCTTTCATTACTGATGATGATTTAAGTGTGTTCTGTCAGCTTATACAGCGGATATTCGTCATGCTTACAGCACCCAAGGAATCCACCGAGAAAGACGACAATGTCAATTATATAATAGAAGCGGAACAATCAGCCATTTGGGATCTTCTTTCTGATATATGCAGACTGATTCAACATCGCTCCACGTTGCTTTTCAAGATGTTGGAAAACGAGTTGTTGTTGTTCTATTATTGGGATAGTAAGCGCAAAATGGTAAAGGATGAGGCTGTCCTTCCTCTCCGTCTGGCGGGAGCACTAGCCACTTTTGTCGTTTCCACAGAATGGGAAATGGCAATTCTCAAACACGGAAGTATCATTCGGATGTTTCTCCAATCTCCGTTGATCTATCAGTTCGAAGCTTCTAGTTTATTATACAGTTGCCTATGCGAGAAATCTCAGGCCTTCAGTCAACGGGAGACAAACGACCTTCTGCTTCAGTTTTTAAATGGAAATTCACCCACTTGTTTGTATGTTTGTCAGAATCCTGGTTTACAAAATGCTACGTTCGAGCACTCTTTTGTCTCCAATTGCAGAGTAGCGTTCAAAACATTTTTAACAACGTTTCATGAAACAACTCAAGGCGCATCTGGAGAGAGATACAAAGCTTTATGGACGGAAGAACTTCTCAGACGCGGGTACACAATTCCGGAAAAGTATTCAAAAATGTCAAGCTTGCTGACAATGCGTATTGAAACGTTGATTGCGGGTGCAATTGTTATGGCCTGCTTCCCAGCTAAACTGACGCCCATTATCCGTCCGTTGATGACGTCCCTCCTAAACGAACAGCAAACCGGAGATCGCATTTCCATTCTTACGTCAGCTTTTACAGTTCTATTAGAAAAGATGGATCCGAGCATGCATTCGACGACCCTTACCAAAGTTATCAGCAAATTATGTGAAATAGCCATATCAGAGGACGAGGAGGGCAACGCAATTCGAAGCGATGTTGCAAGCGACGTTTTATCCTCGTATGTTAGACGTCTGAGCTCGGTAGAAGATCTTCTTAGCAGTCCACTTTGGCCAAAGATTGCTTGCGTGTCTACATCAAGCGACACGACGCCTGATCAAAGAAAAGGGTTGTCCCTTTTACGCATAGTTTGTGAAAGGTTACAACCGGATACGCCCATTAGTGCGTACCTGATTGCGACTTTCGCTCCTGCTTTGGTAGAGGAAGCTTGTGTTGATAAAGACGATCACGATGATATGAGAAAGATGGCTTCCTCTATTTTGCGTGCCCTCTGTAAACTGGATGGAACATTACTAATGAAGCGTATTCTTCGGCTTCTTCTTCCACGACTATCCTCAGAAGCCGAAGAATCACGGCTTTTATTGGTGACAATTACTTTGAAAGATGTCGTGGAAGGCTGCGGTACTGCCGTCTGCCTATTTGTTCGCGTGCTACTGCCTTCTGTGATGCAACTCATGTGCAATACAAGCCAGGCGTGTTCTCACTTAGCATCAAGCATTTTTTCAATCCTTGTTTTAAATGCACCATTTGCTCAGTCCACAACAACAGTTTCTTTCCAAGAATGTGGTCTTGAACCAGTGTGCGAGAATGTAATCGACCACTTGATATTTGGACTACCGATTCCAAATTACGAGCTGCCCACCTTTGTGACCGACGAGCTGTCCAACAGTCAAATAATTCTACGCGATTACCAAAAAGAGGGCATATCATGGTTGAGATTCCTTCAGTCACTTCGTCTGAACGGATCTCTTTGTGATAGTATGGGGCTTGGAAAGACACTTCAGGCCCTCATAGCTGTGGCTCTCGCACACTATGATCACGACAATCGAAAAGATGGGGCTTTTAACGAAGAACCAAAGTCACTGATTGTTTGCCCATCAAGCGTTGGAGGACATTGGATAAACGAAATTAAAAAATATTTCCCATTGGGGAACGTTTTCTCCCCCTTTGCTGTACTCCGGAAGTCTGGCTACGCGTCAGGCGCTCAAATCAGAGAAGTTTACTGGTTGTAATATTATCGTGACAAGCTATTCGGTGCTAAGAAGTGAAGTTGATACGTTCTGTGAGCGCGAATGGATGTATTGCGTTTTAGACGAAGGCCATTTACTGAAAAATCCGAAAACAGGTACGATGACTCATCGTGTTGTACGAGGTGCCTCAATTCCGTCTGTTTCTGACACCATCTAAAGCCACCGCAATGGCATCAAAGAAGCTCCGCGCTCAACATAGGCTTGTCTTGACAGGTACACCAGTTCAGAACAACGTTAATGAAGTATGGGCGATGTTCGACTTTCTGATGCCGAACTATCTTGGTAGTGCGGCAGCTTTCATTAAGACCTATGCACGTCCAATAATGAAAAGCCAGCTACCGACAGCATCGACATTAGACGTGCAAGAAGGCAATTCGAAGCTTAAAATTCTTCATCAGCAAACGCTCCCATTTATACTCCGAAGAGAGAAAGAACAAGTTCTTCGTGAGTTACCTCCAAAGATAATCACGGTGTTCAATGTGCCATTGAGTCCGATACAAAAGGAGGTCTACGCAGAGTTTTGTTCGCGCTCCGAGGCCCAAGAGAGCCTGCGATGGTTCGAAAGCATGCTTGTTTCCGAAAAAATGGACCCGGCTAAGATGGGCTCTGGCGTTTTGAAAACGATTCTTTTCCTGCGGTTGCTATGTTCTCACCCAACGCTCGTACTCCCAGAACAACACAAAGCGAGCGAAAAAGTGGTGCCTCTGTTGTATTCGATCGAGTCGTCGGGAAAAATATCTGCTCTTCAGTACTTGCTTTCAGAAGCTGGAATACTCTCAGAGCAGGCTATGGGAGCGGATGGCGATTATTCAGCACTTTATTCAGATTTGCCCGAGGACGAGTGCGAGGATCTTTCGAGCCAGATGATCTCGCATAACGATTTTGTTGAAGCAGAGAACGTTGAGCGATTTGGTGATACGAGATGTTTGATTTTCGCACAATTCACAAGGACGTTAGATATCGTCGAAAACATGCTACTAAAGCTAAAATTTCCGTCGGTAAAGTATTCACGAATCGACGGAAAGGTACCTACGGAAAAGAGAGCAGCACTAGCAGAGGGTTTCAATACAGATAAATCTGTCTCAATCATGCTCTTGACAACAAGAGTTGGAAGTTTGGGCTTGAACTTAACTGGTGAGGAGTGATGAGGCGTATTGTCATATGGAGCAGTACAAACTAATTCTTACTTTGTTCCAGGGGCAAATATGGTAATAATGCTCGAGTCTGATTTTAACCCTTTCGCCGACCTTCAGGTAAGACTCTATGTCGTTGAGAAAAACCCGCAGATTTGCACTGACCTGCGTAATTGAGAAGGCTATTGATCGCGCGCATCGCATTGGGCAAAATGACAGCGTGCGTGTTTTCAAATTAATCACGAAAGACTCAATAGAGGAATCAATCCAGTTGATACAAAATCAAAAACTAAAGGTCAGCGACGCACTAGTGAACGCAGACAATTCAACTATGTTTCAGATGGGAACGGACAAACTATTGGATCTTTTTGCGACGAAACCGCGTGAAACGGCAGGCGTTGATCTCGAACATATTGACTTGGACGCTTTACTTGCTGCCTACGCCGATGAGTATACGAGCTTATCGGCCATTCATTTCTCCCAGTCATTGTAGAATTCATCAACAGAAAAGCTAACGAAACATTATGGCAATGGGGAAAAATCTTGAACGAAAAATTTGTAAACTTACTGCTTATTGTACACTGTCACTCTCCTCGACATCATCCACATAGTTGTCCAACATGGATATCTCATTGTATTCAGTATACTTGACTTTTAAATTGCTTTTTGCGACTCGTCCAAGTCAGGAATATGCAATTGTGCAGCTACTGGGGATGCATGTCCCTTCTTATGTTTAGGAGTACCACGGCCCGTATCTTTCTGGAGTACCATCGAGCCAAGAGTCTCGACATCACTTGCTGAAACAACTTTCAATTTCCGTTTCACCACAGTTCCTGACTTTGTCAGTTCTTCAACTTCAAAATGGTGCGATGATTGATGGCCGTCTAAATTGCGAGCAGATATAACCCTGCGTATGAGCTGTTCATTTCTCTTAGAAATTTTTTCTGTGTCGCCTGATCCTTTCTGCCCATTTTTACGTTGACCGTGAATTTCAGCAGCATGTCGTCCTGGTGAGTTAGACACAGGACGACGAAACCGTTGCACGTCGCTTTTCTCGGGCATTGAATGCGTCGACATCTTAATTTGTGATGAGTGAATATCTTTCGTTGGCTGGACATCAATATGTATCGGCGATTTACGGAGGTTTGAATCTCGTTCCGAATCATCTAATGCGACTGGGGACGCTTTAGTGCCTTTACTCGGACTAGACGGCCGAGTAATCTTCTTCAAAATTGTTCGTGGAGACTTCGACTGAGATTGGTTCAAAGCATCATCGGATGACTTACTCAGCGATTTTGAGTGGGTTCGATTCGCTGTGTGTTGTTCAAACGATGCTTCCGTTTCTCTCTCTTTTTTATGTCTACTACTGGATCTGGGCCTTCGTTGCTGCACTTCGTTTTTCTCCAACTTCAGCTGCTCCACTCTATGTCGTGCTCTACCCCGCGCGTCGTCTTCCGAGCCTCGTTCAGCTTCCTTTACTTTGTGACTTTCTTCAGCTTCTATCATAGGTTTTCTGGAAGAACTTGGAGACTTCTTTGAAGCAGATTTTGAGGATTCCAACGGCTTCAGCACCTTTGGTGGAGGGGTAGATCTTCTTGGCGACGTTGCCACATTATCTGGTGACTTTTTCGGCGAAGTTCGTTTCAAAATCCTTTTCGTGGTGTCCGTGGCATTCAAAGGTGACTGGTTTGCTAAATCGTCATCTCCTTTTGTTCCTTTTTTCTTTTTCTCGTAATCCTGTGGTGAAACAACCGTCAGACACTTTCGATCTGCGAGATGGGTAGCTGCCTCTAGCATATTATTCAGAGTGGACTCTTTCCTCGGACTCAAACTCGCCGACGAACCACGGGGTCGTTTCTCGGAAGCCTGTTCAAGTTTCATGGATAAATCTTTCACGCGACTCGACACATGGGAGCGACGCTCTTCCCCACTAGATTCTCGTGTGCTCCTATGGCGCTGTTTGTCAGGGCTTAGTGAAAGGTCTCTAGATTTCGAGACATGCCTTGTTCGAACGATAGCTGTCACTGATCTACTCCGTCTGGTGGGGGACTTTTCGCTATCTTGTCTACTTTTCCTGACCCGAACAGCAGCATCGCCTTTTTGACTAGATTCGTTCACATGATTGTCGTCGGAGCTCTGCCGTTTCAAACTCTCGTTCTCCACACTGGCGTCAACATTCCTATCCGGAGTAGCTCTTTCATCCTGCTCGCTATTGTTCCCCTCACTCGCAGCTCGTGCAACCAATACGTTCCCCATATCCATTTCATCCATCACTGGCGTTTTCAACGAAAGATCAATGTCAGTCTTTTCTCGCAAAATTGAGAGCTCCTGAGATAGCTGCCTACGTCTTGGAGACGATCCTCTTTTCTTTGGTGACTTTGACGGGGATAACGCAGCTTCTTTTGGGTTGTCAACCTCCCCTTCGCTCGATGGTTGCTTGAGCCGTCTTCGTGGCGACAAAGACCGCCTCGTCTTACGCTTCTCTACGTGATGTTCCGTTTCACTTCGTTTCCTGCTGCGAGGCGATCGCCGTGGACTTGTGGACGTTTCGGTTACCGCACTGTCCGTATTATTTTTCAAAGACGTGTGACTTGCAGCCAGACGGGATCGCTGACTTCCTTGCAAAGGACTAGGCAAGTCGCTGTCACCTTCCTGAAGGAGTGATTTGCCGTGGCTCATGTGCAAATTCCCCTGTGACTGATCCGAGTCGCTTTCCAACTTTTTCTTTTCGGTCAATTTTCGGCTGCGTCTCTTTTCGCCGGGGGGACTCGGCTCACCTTCCGGTCTCTTACTGCGTACTTTTCTAGGGCTTTCGTGCTGTTTGGAAGATAAGCTTTGATTCAAAGGATGAGTCTCTTGCTTCGAAGAAATGCTTTCATTCAGAGGATGCGGTTTGGGCGCTGGGTCGTGTTCCAGCGATTTTGTTGAGTTTTGCGGATCAAGTGTTTTATTACTGTTGTGTCCCGGCAACAAAAACGCACCGAAAAAGGTCCTTCGTTTCCGCTTGGTTGAGTCATCCACATCCCCGTGATTCGCGCTAACTTTTTCATTCACCATATCGTCCACATCTTTACCGCCAACCGAGTCCAAGTCACTTTGACTTTCCGTATCGCCCGTGCCTCTCCTCGGTGCGGGACTTTTACTTCCACTTCTTGCCGACGAATGTTTCGGCTTTGCCGAGCTGGAATTCATTTCACCATCCAGAAATTCATGAGGAGAATCCGTGTCACGCTTTTTTGTCGCTAGTTTCTTTTTTGAGTTGCGATACCCTAGAAGAGATAGTCCTCCGAGCTGCCCTTTCATTTTCGACAGAAGGTACGCCAAGTGTTTCAAAGCTAGCACAACTCTCCATCATGCTGTGAAACGTGTCATCCTGTTTGTTCAAACCCACCAGCTGATGAAACAGCGTCCTCTTATGTGCAGTTGCCATGATGAAAGCTTTTCATTCAGTATTTAGCGGTAACATCAATGATATTTCCATTCAACATTGATGCTTCTATTATTTGAAGCTCGCATTACGTTTCGAACAGGAAGCATGGCAATAACGAAAACGCGTTGTTCGCGCCGTCCTATTGCGGATGAAGTTGGAAAAGGCCTTCACAGCAAAAGACCCCCGTTTCCGCGAAAGACGGCTAATGCCCCATGTACACTCTACGTTACAGTAAAAAGTACAAAGTGAATGCTTTCCATAGTCTAATGTATCATCAAAGATGCCATCGGTACTAAGCTAGTTTTACACAATTGTTTTCATACTGTATTCATTCGCGGTCACTCTTTCCGCGACCTTAAGATTAGCGAGGTTTTGTAGTATCAAACTTTGCGACACACTGGTTTTCACAGACGCCAGATCATAGATCATACTCACTCGACGGAATGAAGAATATTTTTTCACGATCGACCCCGATGCGACGACATATGTTATTATTTGTCGTCGCATTCAGAAAGATCGAATGATCTCCTCTAAAGTAATCGAAATAGAAAGTTGGCGCCGATGAACCTCATTCCCGAGGAACGACGAATTGATGATATCGATGGATGGTTGCGGACGCGGGGGTTGGGTGCGCCCCCACGTCCGTGCATTTGGAGGAAGAAGCCGCACGACTGCGCGCTGAAGAAGAATACGCCCAATCGCTGCATCAACGCATCTTTCACGATCCGATGGAACAGAAGCGACGCGACGAAAAAGCAGCCATGATCCAACAATGGACCGGATGGACGATCCAGATTCGTACGCAAGATGGTGTCTTGGAAGGAGTTTCCTTGACGACATTGGCGTCAATGTGTGACACCGTCTTTGCGCTGGCTTCGTCATGGAATTCATTCGCCACGACGAGTGAAAAAGACGAAATGTATCTTTCTTTGGAACAATTTTCAAAAGACTCGGTCGAAGACTTTCTTGCGTTGGTCGATCAGTCGAAGAAAATAGACACAGTCTCGGAGAATAACATTGTCGACTGCTGTCAGATGGCTCATTATCTGCAAAGCGAATATGTACTTCAAAGTATTGTCGAGGTTTTGTTAGAGTCCGTGAGCTCTGCCAACTGTCTTTCCATGTATCAGCTAGCCGATCAGCTTCATTTGCATCAGTTGTCGGAGCGAGCGCTAGGTCACATGATGGACACACTCGGAGATGAACAGTTTCTCGAGGCCTGGGAAGATCTTACTCCCGAACTGAAGGACCGCATTGAAACCATTCGGATGGCACTGCAAACTTCTGCCAACTCGCGGACAAGTAGACTATTCTTTGGGTCTCTGGAAGAATACATTTCCATTTTTTCCGAACGCGTCCAATATTTTCGGGAACGTCTCATTGAGGCCAAAGAGCAGCTGCAGCTCATCGAACAAGGCACTCGATCCTGGGAAGATACCTTTCAAAAGGTACAACGTCAAGAAGCCAGAGTACGGACGTTGCAGAGAGTGCTTGCTGAGCAGAAGAAAATCTTTTTGAGCAAAGGCATCCGGATTAGATGAAATGACGCGGCTTTCTTTGAAGTTATAATCTTTTAGCTGGTTAGTAATTTAGTTTAGAGCCCAACTAGATAACCAATATCATTATGCAACAAGAGAGAGTGTAATATTGAGCTTTATTCTTTTACCTAAACTAGTCAAATTCCTGCTGATGACGTGGCCCCACCCCGTTTCACATGGGAAAGATGGATCAAGCGGCCTGCGTATATAACTGACATCAAGAAAACAAGCCCGTGCCAGATGCTCAGCAGAGTCTTGAGGAGGAAGGCCGAGCCCGGCCACAGCGTCTTTTCCAATTGTTGCAACCAGTGTTTCGATTCAGGCCCGAGAACGGAATACGCTAAAGCTGGCCATATTCCTAGCCGTGCCGCAAAAAATATTGGGACGACCACGTACGCATGAATAAACTTTGTAGATGGCAGGTAGCGCTGAAGTAAAGAATCTGGGGGTGCGTTGATGCACACTTGCAATAAATGTAGAAACCAGCTGCTCACATCGAATGCAAACATCCCGATAGCTGCGAGTCTTCTCAAGCTGCTAAACACGTAAGCAAGCGCAATAATGATTAATGTGAGAACGTGAATGGCCAAAGATCTGGCATAGGCCTTTGTGTTGCTTCGTAGGTCGTCGAAAAACTGATGACGCTCCGTTAAAGCGCTTCTATTTGCTGGAGAAATCAGTAAGGCAAGCAGACTTAAAACATGGAACGCACCAGAGTGCCAGTGATAAGACGCCTGCCATAAAAAATATTGCTTCAGTAGAGTATTGCGTTGATCGAAATCGGCATCCATACCGCTAACTATCAGCCCTCCAGACAAGTCCCAACACCGTGCCGTGCTTCCTGAGCCTCCCACATACCATGGCCAGAAATCAGCGTCACGAAAGTAAACAAGAGCCAGCACACTCGTAACGGTGCAGTAAAGCAAGCGAAATACTGCCGTTGCATAGCGTGGTCCGGAATAGAGGCGATTATTCGGTTGAAGTAGAGTTTCTTGCTCGTCTGGACTGCTATAGCCTTCTTCGTCCGTCTGATTCGTCAACCCAGGTGCGGCTTCAAATATTTTTTCGTCTTCCTGTCGATATGGAGAGCGAAACAGTGTATCCCCAGTTTCTCTCTCTGACTCGTCGAATTGCAGCCCTAAAGCACTTTCATCCTGGTCGATATCGTAAGCATTCCCCGAAGCCATGTTGTTTGTTAGCCCAAGTGAAGGGACTTGTATGCTCGCCAGAGCCGAATTATCTACCACAAGATTCTGCTTTTCTTTGACGGGAGTCGCCACTGGAGTTTGTGAGTAGTCCGAAGACAGCAAATGGATTGACTTGCAGCGAACCATGGCGAGTAGCTGGTGGGTGCTTTGAAGCGGCATTACCAACAGGTGTACAATCAGCATGCGGACGAGTGCGAGGCCAGCCGCGCAAACTGTTACTTTCCAAATATCATCGTACATACTAGATCTCGAAGAGAGCATGCGAATGTCGGCCTCCAAGATGCTTTGAGTACTTGTTTCTCTCGGTAATTCTAGCTTGCAAATCCAATTGGACCACAGATATTTTAAGGTAGACTCATTGTCGGCATCCAAAGGACACAATAGCTCAAACAAGTATTCGTAAATCTGAGTGTTTCGAAAGCTCCATTGACCACGATAAGCTTGGTATAACGCCCCTAACAAGGCAGGGAGGAATAACGAAGCCGCATATAACGAGGCGCCTTCCAGAAAGACCGTCCAGGATGAGACCGGTTTGGTAATTGTACCAATCTTCCTCTTTAAGGTCACCGACTTTCGTCTCTCTTTCCCTAGCTGTTGCAGTGACGATCGTCGTGGCTTTTTGTGAATCGAGCGAGGTTTGGCTGGAGATTCCTCCGCGTTCGCCTGTCGATGATGTCGAAAAGCGATCGTGACACCTACAGGCGTCGTCGCTTCCGTTTCCGACGTATCGTCGCTCGACGTCATATTCTATTCTCTTTTCAAATCTGCAGCTGCGCATGAAAAAGGACCGTATTAACGATAAGATTATTGAATGCTTTTTGTCATAGCTCGTTCACCTATTTCTTCGTATATCCTTTGACACCTTGCACTTGCTTTGCCGTTTTTGTTCTGGTTCGTTCTTCATCGGTGTTTTTGGCAAATCACTACTTAATAGGTCACACTCAAAGTCAATGTTACGCCTAGAACTTACAATTTATTCGATAGTGTCAGATTTCAAATCAGTAGTGGTATGACATCACCTAGCTAGGGTCTTGAGCTTGCCTATACAAAGTAGCTACAAAAGCTACAAAACCCAAAACAGAGATGAGGCCGTTTCAGACTCTCAAGACTCTAGCTAGAGGCTCGTCAAGAAAAAGATCTTGAATGGTTGTTTGACTTTGACAACTTTGAAATAAATAAATTTTTTTAAGGAAAGAATACTAGATTGTTTACAAAAAACAAACTAGCTTCGTGGAGCTTTCGTGTTGCGAAAAAAGACCCAAAGTGGGTCTATCTCCAACATTCTGCAAACGCTGCGAAGCACCTCAATCCTAGATGGTAGAACGCTGTTTCTTCACAGGTCTCATCTTCTCCTCTGCAAGAATTTCATTCAACAAATTGTGATCATTGCAATAAGTCAAGCATTCTTGCGGCAACCATTCTTTCAAGTCCTTCATGGTCGATCGATGCCTGTAAGCAAATTAACAAAGAATGAGTACAGCGAGTGTTGAGAAACATTGTGGTGATCGTTACTTACATTCCGAGTCGTTTCAGAATTGTGTTATCATCGTTGATTTCGAAAGGCATATTGAAATCAAACATGACATCTGTCAGGTCCTTACTCATGTTGCATTGAATGACTGCCGACGAACTCGTGTTGACTACAATGAACGGCAAGGGAATTTTGTTGTCTGGTTTGCTACTCTCCACACGCTTTTGATTGTGTTGCGCCAGATTGCGAAAACAAACTTGTTGTACGAGCAATTCCGCCAGTGCATCACGTTTCTTTTGAATCTGCTGCTGGCGGTAAGCCAATTCTCGACGCATGCCCTCCGCATCCTGCGCAGTACTGGTGGGCAGTCCTTTCCACGTAATATCTTTCCTGTCTTTGACAATAATATCCATCGCCATCAAGACATTTAGAGCATCATACACTCGACGTCGTATATTCTTTTCATCGTATTGTTGATCCGCGTGTTCTTCCTTTATTGCAATTACAAGCTCATCGGCAACCTGGTTATACGTTGTTTTGCCTTTCTCTTGAACTTTCTTGCACACCATTAAACTGAAATGACGCAATCCTTTGTAGCCCTTGTCACCACTTCGAACCGTTTTTGAGGATTTTACCGATTGCGGAGAGGGCAAGATGGGCGCTGATGATTCCGATGTCGTTGTCTCCGGCGGCAGCGGCGAAGGAGGACGCTTGCGCGAAGGCGAAGATGACATGGCGGCCGAGATCTTACTTGAATGATCGCCACAAAGGAATAGTTCGAGCAGTCAGCGACAAAGTACGAAAAATCACTTGAGTCTACCTTATAGCGCAAGTCAATGAAGGAAGAGGGACCGCAAGCGCAAGGTCAATGGCTAATCGTGCAACCAGGACTCCTTGACTCGACCGCAATGGATGTGACCGGTTGCAACGGGAAGATCTGTTTCTGTGAAACCAAAGGAGCATTGGCTTTGGCAGGTTTTAGTAGACGCATTGGATGTGGACGAGGAAATAGCAATCCTATAGTGTCAGTACGTGCAAGAAGACGGGCGCGCCAGATTTTTCCTGACTCATATAATAAGTGGAAGACTACGACCAGATACAAAAGTGTACCTCACAACGACAATGATTTAGATAACGAATTCGTGTGCCGCTCTATGTAACCATAATTGGGTACTATGTCTGGGTACCGGACAATTTTTTATTCGTACACTCTACAAAATTTCCCATTTCCTTTGGTCACGTGTCACGCGCCTGTCACACCGCAGCAAACTTCTTGCGCAAGAAGGGTGCGCCGTTGGGGTACATCTTAACTGATACTCACATGACCGGTCGGAGTCAACCGAGTCACACATTATGACCTACGACTCATGACAGAACTCGTGAATAATGAAGGATGTCAAAAACTGCTCGATGATGATCGCGAGTTTCATGACGATGATTCTCGCGATGAGAGGGTAGAGCAATAAAACAAAAGAGAGCCAACGTTACCTTTGAGTTAACCATTTACAGCAAGATGAGACTTGGGATATTGGTTTGCTGGTTGTTGTGGATCTTATGCTACAATTGTAGCTACGCAAAGACTGTTTCTTTGGGACCAGTTCAATTGTTTCGAAGAAAACATGGATTTAAATGGGAAGCCAGCATTGATCGAAAAGCAGGCATTGCTTCGTCTATGGAAGTTTCTTCTAGATGTCTGCGAGATAAAAAAGAGTTTCCGGTGAAGCAAATATTCCATTCGTATCCCACATGGCTTTGCCGCTTTCCAGTCTCTCTAGGTCTTTTGCGTTCCGTTCGAACGGACAGCGGAATTTGCATTCAGGACCGAATCTTTGGCCGAGACTTGCTCATATTCGGACCTGCAAAGTCACGTCTCGTATCGATTGCCCTGCACGAAGGAACCGTGCAAAACACGTACTCGATGGAACTGCCCATCATGGGAGGGTTGTTTGCGATACCAGCGCCTCGAGCGGCTCTGCTTTTTACGCTCAGTACAATTCACGGAAAAGATAGCCGGAATTCTGAGATTGTAACACGAATTTCTGGTTATCGACCTGCGTTAATTGGTCAGCCGCCAGTCTCTGGAGTTCGCTCGGCCTTGTATTTTTCGACGCAATCGTTGGTTCACGCCGGTGTCATGTGGAGGTTTCACGGCTATTGTTGGAGCAAACGTCGTGCGTATTCGCAAATAGATTCCAAATGAAGCAGGCGAGGCATAAGAAAAACGTCTGGCTTGAAAATGCCTACCAGGTGCTTAATGTTCAACATATTAGAACCACAAGAGTTCATACATTGCGTCTTTCGCTGAAGCTAAACACGCAAGATGCTTCATCTTGCAATTATTATGCTATTAATGATTTCTCGAAAGCATTCTTGAGTCTTGATTGGTCTACACGATCCTTCGAATCTTACTAAAGAACAAAAAACATCAATGTTGTTGTATCGAAAATAAGTGACGCCTATATTTCCTGGTGGGATGTCTACTAAAAGAAAGAATGATTAGATATCATGACTTATTAGCTTGTCAGTGCGCGTCTTCTGCATCTAGGCTGTATCTAGAGCTAGAGTATTGGCTCGATGCTCGATCCCTAGTTTTTGATTTTAAATTTCGCAAGGGATAAAGGTTTAAAAGGTAACTTACTTTACAAGCGATAGTCAGGGCCATTACTAACCGGGGAAGTTTCGTATTCGTATTTTCGCATTTTGCGTTCGTATCCGGAGAAAATGACAGACAATAATCTTTGGATTTTTTGTTTCTCTCCCGTTTGGGCAAAATGGGAGAGTGTGCGACCGCGCGAAATACGAAATTACGAAACGCGAACATTTCGGTTAGAAATGGCCCTCAAAGACGAGAGACACGAACTGCAGCTGCGCCCCCACTTTTCGTTGTTGTTGTTTGCTGCTGTTCGACTGTTCGACAAAGCACTATTCATTCACAAATAATTAGGGAGTAATGGAGAATGAATTACTTTACAACAATCTACTTCCTCTACTATTTTCTTCTTTCCGTTTGTACTTCTGGCATGTCGGACTTTACTGGCAAATACAAACTCACGAATATCTGGGATTCGCAAGAAAGGCCAATCATCCTCCCGGCGGATCGTGATTTCCAGCTGGAAATACAAAGTAGCAGCAACTCCGGGCAATTCCTTTTCTTTCTGAAGATTGGAAATATGCTGCGATCAAGTTTTACCTTAAATGAGAATGATTCCGTGTCGTTTGGAATGGTCATGAGTACGCGAATGTATCCGGGGCCCGAGTTGGCCGCAGTCGAATCGACCGTGTCCCGCATATTGCCTAGTTGCGTGCAAATAGGAAAGGGGGATGTTCTTATTATTAAGGGGAGCGAAGGAAAACTCGAATTCGAATCTGCTCCTGAAGCGGAAGCGTAATCATTCGCGTCTGTATTATTGGTTCATAAATTTGGTCTAATGTTATGCATTTCAATGCTTTAATGTTTCAATTGCAGCCTACGTGAACCTATATCACTACGTGTCCTATGTTTTCTCTCAAACGATGGGATATCAGGGAAACGAAAAGGTGGTGAGGAGATAAAGTAGTGTTGTCGAAAAAGACCGAGAAGGCGGAAATGAAGGCGAGGTGGGCCACTTACACAACATTCACGGTAGCCCCGACATCGATTCATTCCACCAATTCTTCAATCGTGGTGATACCGTACGCCTGGGGGATGCCACAGACAACGTTTTCCCCAGACAAAATTCACGGTTGATGCGTCCCTCCACCACGAACTCTTCTCCGCGAAGATCTTGCGCCCATTCAATCACTTCTGTGATAAAGGGCGTCTCGATATCGAACATTTCCGCAAGTGATTTAGCAATGAGTAATCCGTAGGGAATGTCATCCAGGAAAAAGCGACATTTCGTGTCCAAGTAACGACGTCCATCCGGTCCTTCCACAGTGGGAGTTTTGATTTCGCCCAACTGCGCGCTGTCGCGGAGCGTGGCCAAGATGTCCGTGCATTTGCTATTGTGGTTGAGATTCTCGAGCTCCAAGTAGCTCAGCATGTACTGAAACGAAAGATGCGGGAATCGCTTCTTGATGGCCTGGCGAATCTCCTCGTACTCTGCGTCTAGCTTGGCAAGAATATCAGCCGAGAGCTGATCAAAGTCTCGATAGAAATAAGGAACGTCGGCTGGAGTATCCCATACTCCTCCATACCTTTTCCAAAGACCGTAACAACGGGCGGGATGAAGAATTTGGTTGTCCACAGACATGGTAAGGGACAAAAAGCAGGCCTGCTCGAAACGTCCAATCTGAAGTGGGCGCAGCGAAATGTCGTCGAGAAAAATCTCCTGGAGCTTTTTGAAACAATCCGCAGGCGAAACGGCAACTGTGTTGACCGCCTTCCCTCCGTAATTGATTCCGATTTTCCCGTACTCGAGTGTACGGCAGATCCAAGGAATGCTACCGACGGCAAAGGTAACGACGTTGGTGAGGTTTTGCGCCTTTTCGACCTCATGTTGCACCATCCATCGAAAGTTCGCCTGCCCGTAGATGGTACCAATGTAGACGTTGGCTTTGCTTCGATTCATGTAAGGTGCGATGCGTTGCAGTGCGGTACGATACTGATGGACGGGCAAACAGAGGACGATGATATCCGCTTGCGGGATAACATCGATCGGCCGCGATGATTTGCGCGCGACGTTTCCTTGGTGCGTTGTCATGACCGTCTCTCCCTTTTGAATCTGACAGACTACCGTATCACTCCAGTCATTCGGACGTCGAGTCAGCAAGTGCACACAATGTCCTGCTTCAGCAAGAAAAGGGATCAACACATGAGCGGAGTTGCCTCCTCCAACGATGCAGGTGGTTGTTTTAGTTGTTGATTTCGTCATGGTGACAATAAGATTGCGATGTTCGTTTGGTTTTTGAATTTGTTTCGATATTATGAGAAAGGTTGGGAAGCCACCGATCAACGAGAAAAAGAAGCTTCCATCATTTCAGTCGTGTTATTGGAAAGATACTTCACCTGACACGTGGAAGTCGTACGCCCTTGTTGCAATAGTCGGCGTCATTTCTTGTGCCCCTAAACGTCCGAAGCCGATTGTTGGTGATGTCATTCTTGTGGAGAGGGTTCAATGCAGGCGGCACGCGGCACTGTACCAGGTACCAACTCTAGTAACGTCATTGCATTCTTATTTGAATGCAGAAAAGAAAAAATAATGAAGCCGTCATCATTATTTTCAATGAAAAAGCGAACCGATCAGGATCGGAAGCGGGGCACGACTGGACACGTGGAAATTGACTATACGCTAAAGAGTATTCGTCTTCGTGATCCAGATCAGCAAAAACAAGGAAATAAAGCGAAGGCAAATATTTTCGACACGACAGCATGAAGGAAGGTGTTGCTTTTCTTCTTGCTCATTTGCCCATCTGCATTATTTGTGTTTTCATGTCACAACAGCCCAACCAACAGTTTCCTTTCTCATTCCGGTTCTCACAATGGAGACGTTTCGGCAGCGCGCAAGTAGCGAATACGAATAGCACCACCAACCACGACGATACGCTACGAGTGGGGATTCTGGGTGGTGAGATTGCGGGTATCTCGGTCGCTCATGCCTTGGTCGAAAAAGACCTGCAGGAAAAATGCGAAATTGTGGTCATTGAAGGCGATCCCTACGCGTGCTCGAACAATTTGAACAACCCGGTCACCAATCAGTGGAAGGCCGCCACGGCTAGAAATGCCAATTCCTTGGTCCCTGCGGCCGCCATGCATGTATTTTCCGAAAAGTCGGCTCTTTGGAAGGTACTGCGTGATACATTGGTAGAGTTCTACGAACTGAAACGTGAACAACTCCAATCACTTTGGCCAAGCTCGACACAAAAGACCATTCGGAGCGAGCAATTCGCAATAGCGCCGCCCTATTTTGCCTTGCATCTTTGGAAGTGCATAGGACCCACGGCATCATCGGCGGAGCGGTGGAGTTTCATCACATTTATGAAGCACTATCTACGCGCATCGCTTTTGAGAAATGATGCGCACGAGCGTGGGAAACAACTGGTTGCGTTGGCTGCCGCCAATCGTAACCTTTTTCTCCGATACTCGCAAAATTCTTCATCGTTTTCGAGAGGATTTTTGTCGCTACATCGTACCGCCGACTCTGCAAAGCAGGCTCTTGACGAGGTTCATGAATTTGGAGAAAGTGCGGAAATGATTTCATGGGAAAGAACAATTCAACTTGAACCACGATTAGGCCGGCTACCTATGCAGCCACTGTTCACCGTTCATCGAACAAATGATATAATTGCTAATTGCGGAGCCTTTGTAAAAGATCTGGTCAGTAAATGTGGGAAAACCGGTGTCCTGTTTCGCAATGCCACTGTAAAGGGGGTCACAGCTTTGGATGGATCGAAACCGAAATACAGAATAACTTTTGAGGACGGGTCCAGTGACGATTTTGATGTCGTCGTTTTAGCTGCCGGCATCCGCAACGCCTTGCTTGCTGCGTGTATGGGCCTCGGCGACTGCGTGCCCATCTATCCATTGCGTGGTCATTCTTTCACGCTAAGCTTTGAACCACCGGCGAACGAGGCGACGAAGATACAAATGAACAGGCCATTTTCCGTTGATTCCATATATTGTTCCTCTATCAGTCCCACTTCCACTCGCATGGCTGGATTTGGAGAGTTTGTTGGGTACCCGGAAAAGGCTGGTGATGTGCCTTCGCTTGGTCCAAAGATCCTTACTCGATATAGCCAAGTCCTGTTTCCTGACGCGACCAATGCAACAATCAAAGAAGCGTTGCCATGCTTTCGACCAATGAGCCCCGATGACATGCCATTAGCCGGCGAAATTCAGCCTGGTCTCTTTGTTCATGGAGGGCATGGGACACTGGGATGGACATTAGGATTGGCGACGGGTGAGTGTGTGGCTCAAGCAATTGCGGATTATATTAATGGAGGACAAGACATCCCTGCGATGTACTTTGAATTTCCAGATGGCTCAAAGATCCAACGCAGTATCCTTTCACCGAATCGTTTTTTAGATTAACACACGTGGAGTAAACGAGGAGCCGGTATTTGCACCTATGTACATTAGTTAAATTGTTTAAACTATGTCTATACGATTTCCGCGTTATTGAGTTTCATCGATGGTCCCATGGTTAGTTTATCCGATGAATTAGCACTGTCATCACTCAGTTCGCTGTACTTCGTCTCTGCCGTCGACCCCAGGCTTGGTAATACTTTCATGCCGTTTAAAGTGACTATAAGCATTACACCAACATCAGAAGCGATGGCGTAAAGAAGTGTCATCTTTCCTAGAAACGTAAGACTAACCACCACGATTTTGCATGCCAGACTCAGAAGGATGTTTTCGCGGATGGTAATCATTACCTTCCTACCCAGCTCGATGATGTAAGTTAGCTTATCAAGGTTCGAATCCATAAGTGTTATGTCGCTCATTTCCATTGCCAGCGCAGCACCTTCGCCCATGCTTACGCCGACATCAGCAACAGAAATAGCAGGCCCATCATTGACTAATCATTGTGATCGCAAAAATTAGTAAACAACTCTAGATGAATAACATCAGCGTGAACTCATGTACAATTCGGCATAATCAACTTACCTCCATCGCCGCAAAACATCACTTTCGGGCTTCCTGAGAGGAATGACCTAGAGCTTCCTGGGTGCTTAATGCTGCTGATAAAGTGAAGCTTATCTTCAGGAAGAAGTTGGCTGTGCACCAGATTGCGTGGTATACCGACCTGGTCGGCTACAGAAATAGCAGCTCCCTCACTGTCTCCAGTGAGCATCAATACCTCAATACCACGTCCACGTAACGCTTGCACCGTTTTTCGAGCTTCTGGTCGAATTGAATCACTCATACAAAAGCTACCAATGATTCCAACTCCGTCGACCCCCACAAATCCAACAGTCCCCCCTTCCGTACTCCACTCTTCGGCCCTGTATTTGTAAGCATCACCGAGGTCGTCATACATGCCGATTCTTTCGAACAATCGGCGATTCCCAACAAATGTCCGCACACCATCGACGAGTGCAGTGACCCCTTCCCCTTTTAATATAGAATGGTCTTCAACTTTTACGTTTTCAGGAACTTTTATGCCTTCGTTTTTGGCCGCTTTGACTAAGGTTGCAGACAAAGGGTGACTTGATGGCCCTTCCATCAATGCCAAAAGTTCTAACATCTCCTGCCGTGTATACTCCGTGTCATTAATGTGATCAAGGTGCAATACCATGAACTTTCCTTCCGTGAGAGTTCCCGTCTTATCTAAAACCACTTTTTTAACTTTTCCAAGAGCTTCTAAGCTGGCTCCACCTTTCACTACAATACCTCGTTGAGCTGCTGCGGCCAATCCAGCTGCGTAGGTTACTGGTGTACTGATTGTCAGTGCACATGGACAAGCGATAACAACAATAATCAAAGCATTCATCGTCCAAGCTTTTCCATCCCCACCAAGAATCCACGGTAGCGTCGCCATCAAAAGCGCCGCAAACAAAACAATTGGTGTATATTTGCGAGCGAAGCTGTCAATTAATTTCTCCGTTGGAGAACGATTTGCTTGGGCTTCCTCAACAAGCCGAATGAGGCGAGATACAGTGGAATCTTCAACAGTGCTCGTCGTGCGAACAATCAGTCGGGAATCTCCAATGTTTATGGATCCTCCCGACACAGTGTCATTCAAAGCTTTTCGAGCGGGAACGGATTCTCCTGTCAAGGACGATTCATCAACAAGTGTTGTTCCCTCCACAACAATACCGTCCGCCGCAATTTTATCTCCGGTTCTGACTGAAATCAAACTGCCCACGGGAATCTGGTCCGCCGGCACGACGACAACTTCGTTTTCTCCAGTCAACATATTCGCATACTCCGGACGTAATTCACAAATTTCTGCTAGCGCTTTTCGGGCACGCTGAGTTGCCCGGGCCTCCAAAAACTCGGAAATGCAGAACAAAAATGAAACAGATGCAGCCTCGTCCAATTCGCCAAGAAGTAGCGCTCCAATGGCAGCCACAACCATCATACAGTTTGCATCAAACTCGAACCGCTGAAGTGTTCGCAACGCTTTCAAGGCGACCGGAGGTAGCCCAAAGAATACCGACAGCAAACCAGCATACTCTAACTTTCGCCAACCCTCAACTGCGGACAATAGAGCCACAACCCAAAAGATTCCGGATAAAACGACGTTCAGTTGCATGGTGTCCGCTTGCCATTCTTCCATTGCCCTCTTGGCAGCTTCTTCTTCCTCTTCCTGCTCCGGACTATTCCCCGACCGGAGTGGTAAAAGTGTTTCTCGATACCACCATCGGTAATGACGACGGATTCGAGCCCGTAACGGCGCAGCAAATCCGATATTTGCCGAGCCTCCACTTTGTCCGGGTTGTGTTCCACTTTAATGGTGTGACTCACCACATGCGGGTGAACGGACCGAATTTGTGCGCGAATGTAGTTCTGTTGAATAGCTTTCATGACGATTGGGACGTGCCGTTTGGTGAGATTGATGACGCCCAGCGTCGACTCGACCATCAACGACCGCGGTTGTTGCAAGAGCATGTCGCGTTTCTGTGCCAGCAGCACTTGAGCGTCTTGCGAAAGGGAGAATTGGTAGTGTTGCGTGATTTTATTGGACGCCAATTGTTGCTGAATTTCCACCGCCGTGATCGTCGTGACATCGTGCTCAATGAATACGGCCGAGTCAGCAATGTTCACGCCGACGCGCTTGATACCCGGAAGAATGAGCGCTTTCTGGATCTTCGGAACATCCTGCGGATGCAAGACCGAATAGGATTGCAAGGTGGATCGACCCACTGAGCTGGTGAGGGGTGTCTCGTGCGTGCGACCGCCATCTTGCAACGTCTGCGCCTTGAAGCCCGAATGTGTGAGACGGTCGGCAATCTCCGATGCTTTCAGAATCGTACAATCATGCTGAACGTAAACACGGCGAGTGGTAATGTTAATGTTCAACGAACTCACACCCGGCATGGGTGTGACAATTTTGCGGATCGAGGGCAGTTCCGAGGCGCAGCAGATTCCTTGAACGAAGAAACAACTACGAACCGCCTTTTCGGTAGATGCTGGAGCCGGTTCGTCTCGACCCATGAACTCATCTCCCTCTAAAACAGGACCCGCCGTTGACTCGTACGAACTGGAAACAATCGAAGCAGGGTATCCTCCTTGTTGCAACACCCGCAAGAGTTCGGAATCTCGTGTCAATGCATCGTGCGAAACGGTCACTGTGGACCTTTTGCCGTCCCCAGCCCCCACCGAAGCATCATTCAAGTTGACTTCTACCAAAAAGACACCACTAATAGGTTTGAGTAAAGACTCGATCACCTGTTGATGATGAGGCGACTTCCAATGATGCTGCAAGAGCAGTTGGGTCCGCAGACGTTCGTCTCCGGATTTCTCCATTTGATGATTGGAGAGAATTGTAGCAGGTGTGCTCGTATCCGCAGGACCGCATTCCGTACATGCACCGCAGAACATGAAATCGGGGTGAAAGATGGGACCTTTCGGTGTGGGCATGTCTTTGTAAATGACACCATCGTCCTTCCTATTGTTTTCTTTGCCATCCATCCCTCCTAAAGCAATCAATTCGGCGGGATGAATCGTATGTAGAGAAGCCGCCATCACCATGTTACCGGAGATTGCTTCACAATAAGAGCTTGTAAGAACCGATTCGGCGGATCGAAATCGGTGTTTATTACAGTATTTTTTTTTTTTTTCCCCATCATGAGCAAAAGCTGTAACGAATCTCGCAACAAACGTGTGAATTTTTCAGCTCGAGAGCAAAAAACACCCACCAACGGCTGTTGTGTGATAAAAATAGTACTAAGGGTAATCAATAAAAACCATGTTCACTCGGTGAAAGTGTAGAACAACTAACGTTCTTCACATAAATGCGCACCAAGACATCAAGAACGATCCATCGTAGCGGTACTAATTATGTTATTTTCAGTCTGTCATTAATTGGAGAGAAAACAGTACAGTCGCAAATTTAATCCCGCTTCGCACAGTCCCGAGCACGAATGTTCTATCTTATACTACGAACGTAGTACGTAGAGACAAGGCTATAGAGAGACAGAATACAGGATACAACTGGTTCGATCCTGACGTCTTTGCAGCCTAAAGAAAGAGAATGTTAGGTGACAAACATATTTTAAGTTATTTTTGACTGATATGCATTTACTGATCAATGGCTTCGACATATAGGGAATAACGGGTAGACTTCGGGTCGACGTTTCTCGCAGGAAATAGCAGTCGGTCTTCTCCGATGCAACACTACCAGGTACCGTAGTTGTGATCAAGAGTAGCCTTACCATGGTATCATTGCTTGTGAGAATAACGACGACTCGTCTATAAAGGGCTACCATCTGCTTGAAATCCATCCCAAACAGCGGCATCACCCTCATGATGCAGATCACCATGCAGTTCCTCACAGAGAAGGGTAATCTCCGAAAACTCGTCATTCGTCAACGCCAAGGAACGACGGTGACGCGGATTTTCGACCATCCAAAAGAATTCATTCCAATTGGTCGCACGAGTTCGTCGATGATGCGAGCGAGGAGCCTGTTGGCGGTCATCATTCAATTCGTAGTCCATGATGATGGCATGCACGATGCTCGTAAAATCTTGGCGTTCTTCTTGACGGGAAACTCGGATGATCGACTTGGCCACCAATGCAGAGTCGGTCGGCTTCGAATGAATCTCCGGTTGGCGGGAAAGTAAGTTCTGAATCATGTCGATCGATGTGATTGAAATCGATTGAATGTTTGTTTTGTGAGAATGACATTGTGATGGATTACGATGGTTTTTCTTTCGTGAGAAGAGCGGTTTTTTTGTGGCGTTTCCGCGGAGAGGGAGGAGAACGGTTTTCGTGTCCGTTTTTCGCGTCAAGGACAAAACGACACTACACATTGTCTTCATACTACCGCAGTATAGGAAATAAGTACTGTCTGGACTTCGTCCGTTCCAAACTTGATTTCATTCTGTAGAAAACCTTTGTCGCAGTGTTAAATGCTGCTCGCCTTTTTGCGAAGGTGGCCTTCTGCGATTTTATTTTTGTTGCAAACTTCTTGAAACGATCCCTTCACCAAAAGATATAATTTCTCATCCTTTTCAAATAAGAATAGATTGATAGTAGTGTCAGTATTATCTCCGAAAAGAAGAAGAGCGAGGGCGAAATGGATCAGGTTACTCCAACGGCGATGGTATCGGCAACTACCTCGTGTACTCCAAACGTGTCACCACACGAATTGAGTAGTGATTCCGTATCGTCAAAAGAACAAGTGCTGCCGAAAACATCTCCTACCGTGTCGAAGGACGATACCAAATCACTCCCAAAGATGACACCGTACGAACCCAAACGATCTACCCACTGCACGATTCACCGTCCTTCCTTGGACGATTTGAAATCACTCACCTTTAGTGATTTCGTCCGAAAAGTCGTACTTCCGGAAGCTTCCGTAATGGAAGAAATCGGATGCGACATTTGTATGGAATTACGAGAAGGAATTGCGAAAGTGGTGTTACCGGAAGGCTTTCAATTGGCACCTTTGGTGACCGATCGGACGGCTCGGGGAGATGAATGGCAACAAGGAACGAAATTAGGAGATTTGGAAATATCGTCTCCGATTACGCAAAATATTCGGGGGATTGCCGGAGTTTACGAGTATACGTTTCTGGAGCAAAAGGCTTGTTCTTTGTGGGAATTCCGTGACAGGGCCGACAGCTACCGAAAGACGCAGGTCGGATCGGTGGATGAACCAGACGGATACACATCCGAGAGGTTAGAGGCACTGGAACGATTGTTTTGGAAACGCCTGAGTCCTACTATGCCCCCCTGCTTGGTACGGTGCAGATCAGCAGGGATCGCTGTTTGCCGAGGATGATCCCGCCCACGGCTGGTCGATTGGAAAATTAGATTCCTGTCTTCATGTTTTGGATCATATTCCGGGTGTCACTTCACCATATTTGTATGCTGGGATGTGGGGCTCCGTGTTTTGTGCGCATACAGAAGATATGAATTTACTTTCGATCAACTATTTACACGCCGGGCAACCCAAATTTTGGTACGCTGTGGCAGAACCCGATGCCCCGCGATTCTTGACGGTGTGTCAATTTCATTTTGCTCTTCAAGCCGGAAAATGTCCCGAGTTTCTGCGACACAAACGGTGTCTGATATCTCCCGCTATTTTGAAAAAAGCGGGCATTCGTTACCAAACAGCTGTACAATTTCCCGGCGAAGCCATCATAACGTTCCCCGCCAGTTATCATTTTGGTTTCAACATGGGATTCAACGTGGCCGAAGCAACGAATTTCGGAGTACCGGAATGGTTGCCGTTTGGAAAGAAAGCATCCGTTTGTCTTTGTCGTCCCCATGCGGTGCGCATCAATGTATCGCGACTGGCCGAATTACTCAAATTGTATGAACACGACCAGAAACGCCTGCGGCGAGGAAGTCGTTTGAGTTGGAGTCAGTGGAGTGAAAAGCGAAGAAAGCAACAGGAGGAAGAAGAAGCCGAACGTAAACGAAGAGAGAAATACAAGCGCAAGATGGCTAGTGCTGTATCTGCGCAGAAAAAGAAAGGAAAAGTAAAACAATCGGAACAACAACGTAGGAATGAATTTTGGGTCGAAGTGGTGCGACCCACAACTGGAGACGTTGCAAAGACCGTGAAAGGCAAAACACCCAAACCAGGGGGGATCGAAAGGAAAATCATTGTCGCGAGGAACCGGCGTCACATCATCAACGGAGGTTTGGCACCTAGCCAAACCTGTTCGACGGAAACAGGGTCTCGCATTAGAGGATAGGGTTCTTTGTATGCTGCCTGGAACGACAAACACAAGAGATGAAGAGTTAAGTGACGACGATGAAGAAAAAGGCACCCCTCGAAGAAGAAGAGCAATGTTTCGCTGGGATTGTTACAGAGATCGATGACAATCACGTCCGCGTGCACCTGAACGGTCTTCCACGTTCCGAAGATGTTTGGATGGACGTGAACAGTCCTAAACTCTTCATCGACGGCGGGCAATGGAATGAAAAGGAGCAAAGCATTCCCGAGTTGCATTATTGGGAGGAAATGGATTCCAAAGAGCGATGTGGTGACGACAGTGAAAGTGATGAAGATGAATCTGACGATGGGGATGCTAACACATGAACTTCAACCATTTTGTAAAATTTAGGTTATACTGTTTGAACTAATATCTTCCCAGTCCCATGGCATCTTCGATCTCTCGATCTTCATCATAATCGTCGTCGTCCTCTTCTTCATCGTAATCGTCTTCCTCATCGTCCTCCACGAGCGCAGTCGACTCGGTGTTTTGTCGCTGTTGCTGAGCTGCATATAAAGCCGCTTCTTCCGCGTACGGATCATCTTCTGCCGCTGCTTTATATTTCCGTTCCGCTTCTTGTTTCAGTGATTCGGAAAAATCCAAAAACAGTCGTTTCTTCTCACACGAAATTACTTGGACATCGACTTGAACACCCTTGTGGAGTCCCACCTTTTTAAGCCGTCCGCTTGGTTGACAAATTTTTGATACAGATCTCCGACACGACGTATATGCAACAACCCTGGTCGATTGGCACCGACATGGATCAATAGACCATAATCTTCGACCCGTTGAATGATTCCCGACAATTCTTGTCCGGGTTGTAAGTCCTTTAGACGAATCATCGAGGGTGTTGGTGTTTTCGGAGCTTCCGGTTCCAGTGTCACTTCCAGTTGATCGTTTTCGAGACGGATCCGACTGACATAAACGGGAAAATATTTCTTGTTTCGTAATCGAGCGGCTTTCTTGGCGGCGACACTGGCTTTTCCGTTTCCCAACCGCAACATGGCGGTCTGTATCTTCCAACTATCCTTTTTATAAAGCCCGACCCCACAATCGACCCATACTTTGGGTCCCGTCTTACCATTCAATTTTTTCTTGGACGACGACCGCACCTTCCAAAACTTGACCCACCACTAATTCCGACAATTCCAAGCGCGGTGTCCATTTTCCCGTGACGGGGGAACGATAGAAACAGCTCCGTCGTTCGGTGACCTGGAGGGCCGTACATCGGCGGGGACTCGGAGTAAGGAAGGCACTGCCGCTTGTGAGAAAGAAAAAACATATTGTAATTAGGAGGATAGCTTTATTACTTCTTTGCTGATGCCTCATGGTGTTTTTTGCATTTTTTGTGACAAAGAACCTATCGTTTCTCTCTCGGCGGTCTTTTTTACAGTAAGGTTATCGTTTCTGGGAATTCTTGTAAGAAATCATCGTTTGCCCGTCATCCGTCATCGTCCATCCCACAGCCCACAACACACTCGCAACTCGCAACGTTATCTCAAACTATCCAACTTAAAGTGCACCACGTCATCTCTATCTGACTGTACAACGATCAGTACGAGACCACAAGCTGAAGCAAATGCACGCAACGATACAACAAGAGAAGCAACGCAGACGACAAGCATGCGACCAATTCTGTTCTCATGCTCTTTAAAAGAATTCAAACTCAACAATCGTACTCACTCCGTTACTATTTCTCTGATTTCTTCCTTTTGCGTGCAAAGAAGCTATGCATTTTCCACAATTCTTTTGGGGGACTTTCCTGGCACTGTGGCCCGTCACAGTGGCGTGGATTTTACCTCACCCCCTCGCGTTTCGTACGACTCTTTACGCCGACACAACACAAGCGCTACCTTTAGTAACTGATTACGAAATACCCGAAGACGCCGTCGTCATGATTAAACCCGCCGCCATGAAACGATTGCGAGAATTGCGTCAAACGGAACTAAAAGATCCTGTCAATGACACGCTAATTCTCCGCATGGGCGTCCGATCGGGTGGATGCTCCGGTATGAGTTATGTAATGGACTTTTCGTCAGAAGATTCGATTCAAGAAGATGATGTTGTGGATGAATATGCCGACGAGAAGGTCAAATGTGTCGTGGATGCCAAGTCCATGTTGTATTTGTACGGACTGGAGTTGGATTATTCGACCGAATTGATTGGAGGTGGATTCAAATTCTTCAATCCCAATGCCGAAGAGTCGTGTGGATGTGGAAGTAGTTTTGGTGTGTAAACACAGGAATTCTAGATTGTTTGCAGTAGAATGATAAAAATGGAAGAATGACTCGTTAGAAAAAGCCAAAGATAGAATAGTAGTATACTTCTAGTTTCGAGCACATGTTAGTGCATTCTTATTCCTAGTAGTATATCTATCTCATCTGAAAATACGGAGTAATTTTTAGTATTTACAGCTCTCTTGAGGTTGGAACAGTTCCATTTGTGGTGAATTTGTCGTACACCAGCATGAATACAATGAGCAACAGAACGGCAGACAATGCTGGATAGAAACCTTCCTTCCCTCCCGCGGACGACGACGAGGATTTCACTGGCGTTTCATTCAAATTCTTGGTCAGTGCACGAAGTTTGGCGGCTCCGGCTTTGTTCCACGGTTGCAAAGTACCCACGAGACTCGTTACAGACTCGTGTCCCAATTCCTTCATACAATCCGACAATTCCTGGACGATTCGATCAAAACATTTGGGACCTTCCGACCAATGTTGGGTTCCCACTTGGACGGCCGCCGCTCCGCACAATAAAAATTCCAAGACATCCCGACCCGTCACAATTCCTCCGACACCGACCACGTCAATATTGGGGCGCAGCATTTGTCGCCATTTCCGGACATTGGCCAGTGCCGTGTATTTCACGGCCGGACCGGACAAGCCGGCAAAACCATCATTCGAGCTGATGTAGGGCATGCCGGCCTCGACACTGACTGCCGTGGCATTTCCCAAAGTGTTGATGGATACGACAAATTGAATCCATTCGTATTGATTGATCAGAGTGGCGACTTGTTGAAATTGAACCGAATCAAGATAGGGTGGTAGTTTGATACCCATCGGAGGAAGATTGGGAATCTGGGAGACTTGATCGAGAATATCTTTCATTTGTTCCATGTCGTAACCCACTACCGGTTTGCCAATAATATTCGGACAGGCCAAATTGAGTTCAATGGCGGCAATTTTGGTGTTTCCCACCATCTTGCGGAGCATGGTAATATTATCGGCCGTCGTTTTACCCGACAAGCTCACCATGTACGGTTTCGATGAATCACTTTGTAGAATTTCGGAAATTGTTTCGTCACTGATGTAGTAATCAATTCCCTTGTTGGGCAATCCTTCGGAATTCAAAGATGCTTCGGTGTGTTGCCACGTTCGCGGAAGAGGATTGCCATCCTGGGCGAGCAAAGTAGCGGATTTGCTCAAGACAGCACCGGCGGAGGATTGAGCAATCTTGTGCAAAGCTTCGGCCGATCCACTGCGAGGACCCGATGCATTGTAAATGCACGTTGACAAGCGTATGCCCGCCACTGTAGTACTCAAATCGGGGGTCATGCTTGATGATGAATGAATGAGGAGTGAATGCGATTAATAGTTGAAACAAAACGACGGAAGAGACCAATTATTCAACTTCTAGCTCATAATCTCATCATGATCGGTCGTCGTTGTTTTGTGCCTTTCCGAAACGAAAGAAAAAATCTTTGGCATCGCATCCAACCAATCAACCGACGACAACAGACTAGTGAATATAGAGTACAAATCTGTATCCTACCGGCATCAATTTAGGGCTGAGTCAGTCCCGGCGTAAACGAGCAAAACAAGCTAAGGAAGAGCTCTGAATCTTTTATTAGTCTACTGTACTTCTAAAAAATGTAAAAATGCCTATCGAACACTTAAAGGAAGCCATACCTAAGGGGGGAACTGAGTTGTTTTAATCGGAGTTAGTCGTGCAAAAGGAAAAACTTACTCTCACAAACTAGAATGTTTCTCTCTCAAAAGATCTGTCTTTTGTGTTTCAAAATAGTTCAAAATAAGGAAGAGAATGCAGCAATTGAGCAAAAGAAAATAAACAAATGTATAAACCACGGCAGCTGGGGTCACCGCATCGACTGAGGCTCCGTAGTCACGAACTGAAGGGCAAGCACGGTAGTCTCTCTTCGGTTGGCTCGGAAGAAAGCGAGGAGCACACCGAGGTGGCATCACTCGCGCTAGTACTGTAAGGGACTCGGTTTCCCGGCGAATCCATGTAAACGGAATGGGAAGCCAGATTCACCTGCCCCACAAACCGATCGGTCCGGAGTGATTTCAGTAATTCGCTGATTTGCACTCGAGCAAACAGCTTCTCCTTTACTTCCAGTGATTTTGATATATCGCGCACTTTACGGTTTGGTTTCCGTAAGCTGGGAAGAGCCGATTTCTTTGACTTTGGCGGAGTCAATCTGCCACAGGATGGTTTAAGTCGTGCACATTCGCGTTCGTTGATGTCCGGCCACGAGGCGTTGACTTGGCTCTCTCGCCTTGGTATGCTGTGCTTTGTTCGATGCATTGTATCGATGTTGTTTGATGGTGTTTTGTTTGCGTTTTTAATTGTTTCTGAATACTTGTCAAGGATGCACGATAGATGATGATGTGAGATGTGAGAGCGTTTTTGATGCCTTCGTAAACCATCGCGAACTTCCATGCATTATTCTAAAGTTCCAATGGGACCCACGCTTGCGCGGGAGTATAAAGAATGAGTACAGGATCGGATTGACGCATTGGCGCGTCACGGCTGGCGTTGTTGATTGGCGTTCCTTGCTTTCCGTTTCTCTGTGTGCCATTCGTTGTTCAACGTTCAACGTTGAAGTGCAATGAGAGACTTTATACTTTGTTTATCACTCACATTCTGATAGAGAGTACTGTTTACAATCCCATCGGGGATACAAAAGTACTTGGGTCGTACGTTGTATTGAATAGGGATTGACATTCAAAATCCGAACGAAGAGCATCTTTGAACCAGCACAAAGAAAAGTCTTGCATTTGGCAAATTGCATAATTCCTTGGATTCGAAAGGAAATCTAAACGCACCAACATAGTCTAGAACATAAGCGATGAAAGTTATAATTAAGAATAGATTCCCATAAAACCTTCCAAAAAAAGAAATGAGGCGAAATACCTCTTCCCACATTTTCACGATGTAAGATATCAATCTCGTGCTCCATAAGCAGACAAAAAATAAGATTGCCGCAGGACTAATACTATAATCGACTATACGTCCGGTGTCTTGGTAGGCTTGGCTTTGGCGGGAGCGAGGTTCATCTTGACCAGCATCCTTGTGAATTCTTCGAAATCGATAAATCCATCGCCGTTCTTATCGTACTTGGCAAACATCGCACTCACTGCCTCTTCGTCAATGTCGTAGTTGCGACGATATTTGCGATCCGGCTCTTTCAATGTTGGAGGAGGAGATTCATCGTATTGCATGGAAAGGTAACGCCCCAAACGCCACGCGACCTTGTCAATGAAATCTTCGGTTGTGAATCCTGAAGGTCCACTCATATCGCGAGTACCCTGTCCGTATCGGAATGTATTGTGCAGTGCCGTTCGCAAGGTTGTCGTAAAGTTGAATACTTGGTCTTTCGTCTGCAGCTTGCTTTCATCTCCGCTGTGTCGTTCGGCATCCAAAGTCGCCGCATGCTCCATGGCTCCAATCATTGCCTCCACCAAACCAAGCGGGTTCAAACTGGTGTCACGTCCAGCCAAGTGATCATTCCACAAGTCTGTGACCGTTCCGTGGGATGCTTCAAATTCTTTAATGAGACTACCGTCGTCATTCTTTCCGACCAAGTTACTGGTGATGAAACCGGGAGAGCGATGGACTTGGGCAATCTGATCCGTCACTGTAGAATTCCGGGGAAAATGTAGCACGTGAATAAATGAAAACAGTAGGATCACAATCTTTATCTCGCGTTTCATGACACTTACACATATCACCATCGTAGTTGTGAGCCGCCATGCCGAATCCTCCATCGGTCCAGCGAATCAATTGCATCGTCGCCGCGTCCGAAATCAAGTGCTGCAAATCTCCGCCGCACTTGTCCAGCAAACCCTTTTGAGAAACTTTTCCTTGTAGTCTTTATCAAAAACTTCTTTCATGGTGGCCCAGAATCCCTCTTGCCATTTGAACACCGTCTTTTTGGTGACAATATACGGCGTAATACCGGCTTCCAAGCACCGACCGAAGAACAAATGAGCCAAACTGGTGACATTGTCGTAGGGATTGTGATATACTACCACGACATTGTGATCATCGGTCAAATCGCGTTTATCTACGACAAAGGGTGGAGATCCTTCTTCTTTGGGCAAGTAGGTCGTCAACAAGGTTCCTTTACCGACTTGATTCCAACCCGCACCGTATTCGCCCCCGACCGCATGTCGTTCAAAGAACACCGGATTCTTGTACCCCAATTCAATGCCATCAATATGAATCGTATCGCGACTAATGGTAATGCCATTCCATCCCCGCCGCATGGCTCCATTGGGGGACCCCCACGCTTTCTTCAACCCCATTTGTTTGACTTGAAGAGCCGATGGCGTAATGGTCGGTTCCTTGAAAATGGCGCCAATGTCTTTGCCAGCTTGTACGGCATCTTTCAAAACTTGATCGTTGGTCGCATCGCGGGAGGCACACGATAAATCAAAATAGTGCCACGACGTCGTATCAAAGTACGGTTGAAACCATTTTTGCACCATGAGATCACACGCGTATCGTGTCATTTCTTCTCCGGCAATGTATACCATGGGTGGAGCTTTCACTTTCTTGTCCGTCGAAAGCATGGCGTGTTTGGGTGGTTTCATAGTGGTCGAGAGGGAGCGCACGAAGCATGTGGGAGATTGGACGACGAGTGACCGGGGAGCTATGGAGAGGAACCCCTGTGCGACCGGCGAACGCGCTGTCGTCAAGACGCGTCGGGTCATGACAGCCAATCGCGATGCCATGGTTGTGTTCGAATAGCAACAAAGCAGCAAAGCAAATGGTTTGTTTTACGAATTAATAATGTACAACCCAAAGAGAAAAAAGCGAATGTCGTTTATTTTTGGGTTTCTTCTTCTTCTTCCGACCATCCACCGGAAGAAACTGGAATTAGGGAAGTAGAAACCGCTACGACTGCAATACTAGAGTGTACTCAGGCTCAAAATTCTCTATACGTGACCTAAGTGTGCGGGACTGATAGGACGACAACACGACCACACGACGACAAACAGCAAACGCGCAATAAAGGCAATCATTATCATTTATTTATGTTCTACTCTATGCGATTCATTATTTTTTGACTTATTCTCGTTTCAAACCATGACTCGATAAACTATAAAAATATTCGCTCATGTTGCCAGTGTGAGAAACCGCACTGCTTCGTTCGCGTCGACAGGAAACAAGCTTTATTTGATTGTCTCTCATGGCTCGGCGCCCGCTGTCTCGTTTCTGGCGACTCCTTTTATTCTTCTCTCTCGGTCACTTCTTTTTGCTGCACTCACCCTTACATCCGATTTTCGACTTTAACAACAAAGGAATGATCGTCATTTTTTATCACATTCCTCGCACTGGCGGAACGACCCTGCGCGACAATCTGGAACCCTTCCTTTCGGTCGTTCGCGTCGCCAAGCCGAAGGATTGGGATCGTGTCGAACCTCGCATGGAGCGTGTATTTCAAGGTTCCGGTGAAACACTCTTTGTGGAATTGCACGGCACGATCGCCGGTCTGGCGGTGTTGCAAAACAAAAATCCAACACTGGCGGCAGCAATCTACAATCACTCGAGTACCCTTGTTTACCTTCACTCTAATCAGAGACCCCGTGGCCTTTCATCGTTCCTATCTTCATCATTTTCATCATCCGAAATGTCAATGGAACTGGTGTGAACGCGAAACGTATGCACCCGATAACGAGGAAAATCTGTTAAAAACGGTCATTCCCAATCATCAATGTCAATTGTTGTTGCGGGGGCAGCGCGAAAACAAGAAACGACACCCGACACAGCAGGAAGTGACGACGGAGCAGTGTCGTCAGGAACTCTTGCCGTTGTTGGAGCGCGATTGGGATTGGGTGGGAACGACGGAAACACTCTCCACGGTCACGTGGCCGCGGTTAACGCAGCTCTTGTTTCAAAAGGAGAACGTGCCGCCGTCCCAAAAGAATGCCAGTCAACAGAACCGAACACAATTGTCATTCACCACGATTCATCGAATACGACAACAATCGTCCTTTGACCAAGAACTCTATGAACGCGTCAGCCGGGAGCCCTGGCAACGCAAGATTCCACCATAGATCAAGCGGTTAGTAAGGACTGCTATTTACAACTGATTGTCTTCCACTTTCTTCATGTCATTTGTTTCGATTTGCGAATCTAGAAGGCTTTCTTTGTAACGCAGAATCTGTTGCAAAGGGACCATCAATTCAAGTTCACCATCCATTCCAAATTCTTCCTGTAGAGCTTGGGCATGTTCTAGGAAACGCGGTAGGGGGGAGCTCAAATTGACTTCCGTACCTAAAAATGCCCGTCGATTGATGTCCCAGCCTTTACATCGGACACCGGCACCCGAAGCCAACATTCGCACTTGTTTCATGATATGGGCAATCTTTTCTGGCCCGGTTCGTTTGAGCCACTGTTCCATTCCTTTGGTCCAGTCCTCGGTGACTTTTACTTCATCCTTTATTTTTGACTTCCTTTTACTCGTAGACTGGTTGTCCACTCGACTTTTGTACTTTCGCTTCGACAAAGTCGTATCATCTTCTTCTTTGACTGCCACTGGTTTCTGTACGGAAGTCCCCAAAAACTGCATCTTTTCTCGTTTCACACATTCTCGGAGATCATGCCAGTGCTCTTCTCCTCCGTCGTAAGCAATCAAGTGACCACCATTCTTGCTCACGCTGATGACCTTTCCTTCAAACCAAGCCGTCTTTTTGTTTTGAATGGGAAATTGCATCAAGACCGATCGACCCACCGCGTCGTCGAGTTCGTGCTCCTCGACAGTGCGGAACCAGTACAATTCGTTCTTCTTTTCGAGAGTCTGTAAATGGCACCATCGGGTGGTGCCGTCCGCAAAGCGAATGTGGTGTTCGGGGTGCCGAAACGCTTTGACACGGCCCAAGAACCACGCATAGTTCCCATTCTCTACCGCAAATCGCATCAGCAGTTTTTGATCGATGACGTCTTCACCATAGCTCATGGTACGATGGTGAGTCGAAATGGCTTGTCGGAAGAATGGCTTGGATTAGTTTAGTGCATTTTTAGTTTTCAACGCTTCTCATAGTCTCTAGAGAGTCTAATTTTTTCGTCATGGTCGAGATTTTGTGCGGCTTGGTCGAAACGTGGTGCGACAGAACTAATTCCAAGTTCCAGTACCAATACGATGTGGGTGCCCTGCCTCCTACTGATTGGGCGATAGAGACAAGAATGGACTTGATCCGGCACTCACAACACGATCCATTTCGATCATTTTTTGTCACATCATTATTTCTTGCCAATTCCATCATTGCTTCCTTAATTTTCTTCTTACCATGAGTTGGTGACATTTTGCTCACAATTTACCATGCACTCGCAACGATCCTCTACATCGCGAAACAAACGAAATCCCCCCACCCGTCGCAACAAAAAGGTGGCGAAGAAGTCGTGGTTGGCGATGGCCAAAGACAATACGTCTCTTCGATTTACCTACCATTTGTTCCTTTGCACACTCCTACCTTTGGTGGCAGTTTATGTATTACTGGTGACCTTTTACGTGGAGCCGTCGTCCTGCCAAGAGGTCTCCGACGGAGATGACACCAGTGTATCAACGAATTCCACTGTCTCCAGCGACGACGACGACGACGTTGATGATGATGAGCGATGTTCAAGTTCCAATCGACTGTCCGCTCTACTTTCGACAAAGCCAGTGCGTATGATAGCTGTACAGGAGTCTCCCAAAAAGGTGGGGTATTTTCAGCAGCTCTGGAGTAGTTTGGGCTCTGGCGATTCCAGTCATATGTTGAAAACCATTTGGTGCGAAGATAGTCTCTACTAAAGAATATGATAATTTGATTTCAGTTGAGAGATTAGTCTCTGCATAGAGTCTAGGTCTTATGTCTTATACTCCTATAGCTTTTTGATCAAAGAATAATTATTGAAATACTCCTACTCCGTAATAATTTTGACCCGACTGCTTAGTTTATCTTCTCGTCTTACCGGCTCAAACAAGATCTTTATTATTGTTGTCCAGTACCGGTGCCGATGACTCTCCTGTTGTGACTTTCTGTGACTCCGCCTGCATGCGATTGTGACTTGTGACGGCAAAAGATCGCCCAACTCACTCGTCGGAAAAGCCAATGGCTGCCAACAAACTAAACATCAGTTGGCCGAAAGACTGCCCCGAAAGTCATTCACTTTAACACGACCATTCAAAAGAATGATCGATCGCCTTGAACTCGACAAGGAAGCGCCTCTGTTGTGGATTACCGGTGAAGAACGGCATGTGCCATTGCAGGCTTCCACCGAGGCCTTTCTTCAATTTTGGGGTGTGCCGAAGCCTGGACAATCGGCTGCCGATACCACGGAACCCACGGATGTTGCTGCAGAGGATGTAAAAGAAGAAGACAGATACTTTCAAAAACTCGAACGGAAGAAAGATACGATCACGCAGATTTTTCGTTCATTGACACATATTCGGGAGTTTTATCGAGACATCCCCAAGACCGCGGAGAAGAAAGAACGACGTTCGCTCAATCAAAGACGCGTCAAGGCACTAGAGCATCAACAAGAGCGTCTACAAAAGCGATTGAGTAGTACCGAAGAAGACGAAGACGACAATTCGATCGATGCAGCGTGGCTGGTGTTGGTGAAATTGTTGAACTCGTTGAGTGTCGTGACTCCCATCCTTTTGGGACTTTGCTATCACGAACGACGCAATGATGAATCGTTAATTATCCAAGGAACGCAGATTTCCACGAAAGGCAACAAACCAACGTGCTGGATGATTGGAGACAAGTCCTTTGACGTGTGCAAAACACATACTCGTGGCATCTTGCTGCGTCATCTGGCCATGGCATTCGAGCTGTTGGATGTGCCGGAATCCGATTTGCGTCCTGAATCGAATGTATGGAAAGAGAAAATACGTAGTGTTATGACTATGATCGTGACGAACGATGCGAGTCGTATTGGCGCCGCCACTGCAGAGTCTCAAGAATTCCAGGCATGGTTGCAGAGCCATCGGGAGAAAAGCAAGGATCTGTTCCAAAAACTGGACGTCAAATACGGACTCGTCAAGGACAAAGATGAAGAAAAGCACCAAAAATATTTGGCCGCCATACAAAAACTGCACAGCACGATTTCGGAGAGTGTGAGGAAAGTGTATCCCGATGCGGTGTTGACCATTTATGGCAGTTGCTGGTCGGATCTGAGTCTGGGTAAGAACTCGGATGTAGATCTGAGTCTTCACCTAGGAGAGTCGGAACGATTGAACAAACTGTTCGAGAGTGGAGAGCTTACGCCGGCATCGTACGAAAAAGAGGTGAAGAAAACGGTTTACAAAGTGAGTCGGAGTTTAGAAGGGCGTAGAAAGGATTTCCGAGGAATCGAGCCGGTGGCTCGGGCTCGAGTTCCGGTCGTTCGTGGAACCTTCCTCCATGCCGAAAATCCTTACTCCAAGGATGGATCCATCGACTTTGATGTTTGCTTTATGAATGACATTGCTGTCGCGAACTCGTCGTTGCTACGCGAATATTCCCTCGTTGACCCCAGAGCGAAGAATTTGATGTTTGCAGTGAAGAAATGGGCTAAGGAAAAGAACATTGCGTCTGCTAAGGATAACACGTACAGCTCGTACACTTGGATGTGTCTTGTCATCTTTTACTTGCAGCATGTGGGATTGGTTCCCAATTTGCAGGACAAGGAACTGATGACAAAAGCTGGGATTGTTCGGGATGATGCAAATCGAATGCATTCTTTAAATAACCTTGATACTCTTTACGCCGAATGGCAACAAGTAAGTTCAGCCTGGACTCCGGTGGAAGGCGTGGCGGACATTTCTGTTTCGGCGCTGCTGTACGGATTCTTTCAATTTTATGTGCAATTCCCGAAATTGTTCCTCATTTCGATCAAACGATCGCCGAGAATTACTCTGCCAAAGACAGTTTTTCGAAAATGCTTTTTTGGTTTTGCCATTGAGGACCCCTTTGAGACTTATGATTCGCACATGCCACACAACTTGGGCAATCATGCGCAGGAACCAGGAATGAGACGAATCATTCAGTCTTTGAAGGAGTCCGAAAAGTATGCCCGAGAATGCCTTACAAAGGCCCTGGAGGGCGAAGAAGGAAACGAAGCGACTCTTTGGCCGTCCACTGTGGTGCTACAACCGAAGAGCGGGAAGCAGAAAAGAAGAGATCGAAAAGCGCGAAACAAGGAAGCGTCCACAGATCAAACAAAGTCAGGAGCAAAGAAAACAAATAATCAAGCCAAAGTTAAAGATGCAGCGATTTTGGAACAGAAATCGGGCATGAAGACAAAAGGTCTCAACGGTGGGAAGCAAGTGGGAAAATCCGGAGAGACGTTTGTCGAAGGCCTTGAAAGCGTCGAGAAACAGGATACAGCGAAACAAAGCAGCGCATTGGATGAGACGAAGAAAGGTGAAAGTGAAACGAAGAAGAAAAAATTTAGAAAGCCTAGAAAGCGGGCTGGTAAGTCGAAGCAGGTCGCCAATGCAGATGGAACCGCTGCCGTGAATGCATATGATAACAGCAAAGAAGTTGAACAGAGCGATCAGAATCCGAATACAACAACAGCTACTGGAAGTAAGTTAATTGAGGGCGAAAAGAAGAAAAAAGCAAAGCAGCCAAGAAAACGAATTGGCAAGGCGAAACGGGTAGCTAACGCAGACGGAACCGGTGCCGCGAATGGGTCTAGTGACAGAAACGAAGAAAAGAAAAACGACAAGAACAAGGCAGGCCATTCAGGTGGTGTGGATGGTACCGCACCGACGCAAAATGAGTCGAACGCTGCTAGACCCCCGGGTCAAGAGGCAAAACAGAAGAAAGGTCGAAGGCGCGGGAAGAAAAGGGGCAAACCGGAGGCGGGGACTAAACCTCGTGAAGGCAATGGGAAGGTTGTAACAGACACGAACACGCAGTGATACCGAATCTTTGCCATCTCGCCCGGCCGCCGCAATCTGAGCTCTATTCAGAAACTTTTCACAAGATCTGGCGTTAAACTTTAGTTTAGTGTTTAAAGTTTGCTTGTAGGATGTTGATCTAGCTCAACCAGTGCTCTCATTTCAAGTAACGCTTCTTCCAATTTGTCACCAAGCTTCTCGGTCCAATCATGTTCCTTCAATGCTGTTATGCTAAATCCACAGTGTCTCTTGTGAATCGAATACGATAAACCAACTCCGTCGGGAAATACTTCACCGTAGCCCCAATTTTCAAAGCGAGGGTGTGTCAAGTGACTGGTGCTGACACGCCAGCGCTTCGAACGAGCAAAGACGGGGTCGGAATAAAGATCGGGAGCGTTTTCGCCGTCACCGACCAACATGGATAATCCGAAAAAGTGTCTATCAACTCCTTCCGCCTTCGCCGCTGCTCCCATGAACTTGACGTGAGCTGTTACAGCTTCCTGCAAAAGACGAAGTTTTTGTTTGCGAACACTCTCGTGGTGTTCGTCGAATTTGGGGTGCAGGCCCATCTCCTTGCAAAAAGCGGCGCTTTCCGTCGAGACCGCTCTAGTTGTTTCAGTACGGCCGTGTAAAAAGGTCGGACTTGCGTGGCTTCGTACGTGCCAACTTGTTCTCCCCATAAGCGATAGGTAGCCAACTGCATGGCTACTTGCACGAAGGCGTCCGGTGAGAAACCAGCTTTTTTAATAAAGTCGCTCCCATACCCATGGAACCTTACGACTTCAAGTTCATGACGACTAGCAGCTGTTTCCAGTTCGAGCATTGCTGAAGAAACAAAGTAACGTTAGGCGCCAAGCTGGGCCGGTATTTGAAAGTGATCAAAGACGTGAAATCTTACCTTTGTTGATGTGGCGATCAATCTGAGATTTGTGCGCGGACGAAATATTGAGGTTGGAGAAAATCGGCCCCACATTACAAGATGTGACCTTTGCCGTGGCCAATGCACCCGCTTGTGCGTAAGTGACTTCGGTTAAACGGTTGGCAAAATTCATGACCGGCATGCCATCCATCATGGAATGTTCACCCACCAATCCGGCCTGTCCTTCTTTGGTCAAAACGAGCTGAATGGACTTGTCAAACCACCGATTCGCACCCGACGAAGCGTCACGACCCGCGTGTAACAGTAATTGTGCCATGGCTTCCGAACTGGCACGGTCGACTTCGTCGAGACAAATCAGGAGCGCGGCGCTTTGTAGCACTTCCAAGGCCTGCTCCATACGCGGACAAGACTCCAAGAGCGTTTGCCGTGCATCGGCCCAATCATCACGATTCTGACTGGTCAACCATCCCAAGGGCAAAGAAGGTGGCAGCTCGTCGGCGAGATCCCGACACTTTTGTAAGCCTTCTTCGAGGACACTCAACGGGTACGCATTCCCATCTTCATCGACAAAATCCATCTTGAAAAAGTGCCCACGACAAGCCACTGCCGCATGACGATTCCGGGCGGGATCATAGATCATATACGAATCATGATCGCGGACGGGAATTCGACAAGCGTGGAACATGTATTTGTAGGCAACCGAACAGAGTGGCGTCTTTTGTTTCCCGACCGCTTCGGCGGGCAACTGACCCGTCACCACCTTTTTACGAAAATCGGCCGCTGCCACCAACAAGGCCGCACCGCGTTGGATTTGATTCACGGCCGTCGGGTCCTTTTGGAAATGAAAAAAGTACGAAACATTAATGACGACCGAATCTCGCACTTGCAAATAGCCGGCCGTATTCCACCAATGTTGGAGCCAAGAACTGTTGGGGTTGTCTTTCTGGCGTTGCAATAGACGTTCTTGTAGCTGCGCTGCCTGTTGAGGGAACTTGGCAACGGCACTTTGCAGGGCCTGGGCTTCTTGTGACGACTTGGCCAAGGGCAACGCCGTCGGTAGGAAACGACGCAAGGTATCTTCGATGGATAGGACGGGAAGACGTGGTAGGCTTTTCTGGTGTTGATACAACGGACCGCCGACATGCTCTTCAATCCAAGCTTCATCGGGATAATGTCCACGCGATTCGACCGAATCCTGTTTCCATGGTCGAATGGAGGAAAACGGTCGGGTCGACAAAGGAGGAGTCGAAAAGCGCACGCGAGGAGAAGACGGACGCAGCAACAATTGAGTCATCTTCCACATGTGTTAAAGCGATAGATGATGCAAAGAGAAGCTTAATTGCAACGGAGCGAGTTGTCAAAAAGTGAAAGGTTTTGCTGTTTGCCATTAAAAAAAAGCCATTCCAATAAAGGGAAGCGTCACCTTCGATCGGTGTCAAAAATTGACAGTCCGACGTTTTCGTGTGAAATCGCGTCGCAGCGCAAATGGAAGAGAAAGAACGACCTCCTTCCTCACTCATGACTCATGACTGAAATCCGGTCGTGTCATTATTACGTACAGTGCTAACAGTTACCTATTATAACAGGTACTGTACGGTAGTATCTCCGAAGGGAGTCGATACGAAAGGAAGATTGAAAACTTAGCTGATGTGGCTCATAAACTAAGAAATTTGGGTTTGGAATATGCAACATATAAAGATACGATATCTTAGGTCAAACGCGACTTTTTTGGCGCCCTGTCCATGAAATCATGCGGCGTAGACGCACGCGATGATTCGCTTCCTTCCGGAACATGCAACGAAGCGCCACTTTCATCTAAAGACAGCCCTTGCAAAAATTCAAACAGCACATCCGTTTGTTGGAAACAACAACAAGGCAGTGAATTGGAAGTCCTTCGATGCATTCTCGATCAATGCTGCCGCGACCAGACTATGACGGATCAATGCAGGCTCCTTGATCACCTGTGCTGATCCATTATAGATACGATTCAGAGCATAGAACTTGTCGATGCTCGATCCATCCGTGCAGATCTCTCCCCGCCGATTCAGCACCTTGATATTGTGATTGTGTAAGAGCAACTGTTTCAACCACGAGTACTCGGAATCACTACGCGGATAATCATTTACAACAAACACCTGTAATCTGTAATCCCCGGTTCTGTTCTATGTTCTAGGGCTTCCAAAAGAATTCGCACATTCGCACCGCTCAGATCCAAAATATTGTCAACGTCGGATTTCCTTGAATCATCACGGCAACGAATGCCTTCGCTATTCGAAGGAGCTTACGTCATACTGGTACAAAGTACTTTACGTACCGACTTTGGACTCTGCGTTATTGTACAAGGTACAATGCAGTACAAGTATCAAGTACTTGTATCTCCCTGATTTTTCACACGACCCCGAGATCTGACGTCATAGATCGGCTACACCTAAATAAAACTTGCACTTGTACAGTAAACATTACAAACGGATCCCGTAAAAAATCTCCAAAACATCGAAGAAAAAAAAGACAAAACCAATGGGAACGAATTATCATCGATCTATCAATGGCACAAGTTATTAGTTTGAAACGACAAGCTTTATTACGGATTATAGTTTACCATGGTCGGACTTTCTGGATCCCAGTGGCACGAATCGAATCGAGGGGTTTCGCTGTATCTTGCGATCTATTTGGTTCTTTTCATTACGGTTACTGCCTTGAGTGTGAGTCCTGTAATATAACGTGTTTCTTCTGAATCTTTTTGTTGTAATTCACAATGCGTTTCACAGGGAATCCTCCACAACCGCCCAAAACTTGGAGCATTTCTGCCTGAAGCTGCTATGGTGATTCTCGTCGGAATAGTCGTTGGCGTCATAGTGCATATTACTGTAGACAACCACGAAGCACAAGGCAACGTAGCAAGCTCGCTTCTTAGCTTTTCGCCTCAAGTCTTCTTCATTATTCTGCTTCCGGTGAGTAATGTCGCGGAGACAAGGTAGAAGAGTACAAAACTCAAACACTATACTGCCTCTATTGTCAGCCTATCATTTTCAATTCAGGTTATCATTTACAGCGCGAACTTTTCTTTCGGTACATTACACCAATATGCCTCTATGCGTGCTTTGGGACCGTGATCTGCAGCATGGTTATGTCGCTTTGGCTTTACATGCTTTCTCCATATTTCTCGTTCACACCTTCTCTATTGGAGCTCATGGCATTCAGCGCCTTGATTTCCGCGACCGATCCCGTATCAACTCTAGCTGTCTTCTCCGAAAAGAAAGTGGACCCGCACTTGTTCTATCTTGTGTTTGGCGATTCAAGTGTCAACGATGCCGTGTCGTTGGTCTTATTTGATAGTCTCTCGCATCTTATCGAGTCCAACATAACCAACGTGGGCAGCGAAATTGCGCAGTTTTTGTTTGATTTCTTGACGGGCTTTATTGGATCGATTGTACTGGGAGTTGCAATTGGACTCGGATATGCGCTCTTTCTCAAGACGTTTGATTTTCGACATTTACCATTGTTCGAGCTCGGTATTTTCAGCACTGTGATTTACTTTCCTTTCGTGATCGCTGAAATCATGCATCTGAGTGGTATCGTCACGGTCCTCATGACCGGAATTGTTGCTAAACGATACGCCGAGCCCAACCTGTTTGTTGATACGGCGAGATCTGCTGATGTTATATTTCGACTTCTGGCGCATATAACAGAGACAATCATTTTCTTGGAACTAGGGCTCTCTGTGGCCAGCTTAGTTGGTTTAAATGGATTCCGTGCTTCCTTTCTCATAGCGTCGGTTTTCGGTTGTCTCATTGGCCGCGCTGCAAATGTGTATCCAATCACTTTGGTCTACAATTTCTGCAAGAGTCGAGCAAATATCGCATCAGAATCATTTTTCAGTGAAGCCTTCACGAAGCAAGCAGATAGCATAACCCATGTCGCAACAGAACAGAGGACAACCCTTCACTCAAGTGAAAAGTCCCTGGACGATACCATCATTTCTTGGAACAAAGCGCACATGCTTTGGTTTGCTGGACTACGTGGAGCTGTGTCTTACGGTCTAGTCCGTATGTTCCCAGCCACCGAAAACAAGTCAATTTTTGTGGCTACGACCATGATCATTGTGCTGATCACAACATTTGTCCTTGGCGGAGCGACGGAATTTGCTCTTCGAGTTTTCAATATCGATGTGGGTGTCGATGAGAAGCAATATATGGCATCAGTATCTTCGGAAAAGCTTTTGGTTGGTCGGTTATCTCGGTTTGAGAAGACCACACTACGACACTGGGTTGTTCGAGATGACAATCACCCAAAACATTACCAAGATGTTGAGGGAGAGTACATGGAGCACATCGAAATGACAACGCGCGAACATGATAGAATTGTTGGCCGACAAGCGCGTCCCGAAAGCGTTTACGATTATGGACAATAGCTAGCTTATTTCTTTTGCTTTTATCAATGCAAAAACATTTTCATCTTTTGAAAACACCTAACCCATGTCCTCGCTATGTGTGCTAGCGGCGTTGGTCTCCTTGACGATTGTTGTTGTTCTGTCGTAACGTATTTGCCAATTGAGCACGAAGGCTGCTCATCACGTCCGACCCCGCCGGTCTCGGCTGAAAACCAGGTCTCGGTAGTTCGCGTTGCCCGTTGTTAAAGGAACGGAAATCGAAGCCCGGTCGTCCTGGTGGTTGTTGCTGCACATAATTAGGCGGTCTTTGTTGTTGAGGATAGTTGTTTCGACTACCCGGATAACCCTGTTGCTGGCCATACTGTGGCTGTATTCCACGCTGTTGCATTCCGCGTTGCGCTCCGTGTTGTGGCATTTGATGCTGGTGATACCCGCCTTGTCCACCGTACGGTCGGTTTTGATTCGGGTGCCCAAATTGATGGTGAGAGTTCTGAGCACTCTGCTGCCAACTGGGTACACTTGGATTGCTCATGAACGGATTCGGGATCTGGTATTGGGGCTGTGGGGGTGGAGGAGGCGGAACGCCACGTGGTCTCTTGGGTGCAGGTTCCATAGCTCCCCAGGCTCGTGTCCCGGCTTGATGCATCTGGTGGCCGCGACCGGTCTGCTCGGCCAGTTGACGCTCGTAGGATCCCAAGTTCATGCTGCCATAACCAGACTGGTAGCTCTGTCCGTTACCAACTCCCATATTAGCAATCGTTCCTCCGAAGCGATTCAGCCGAGGACGCCGTATTCGCTTGTCTTCATCAGTCAACACAGGATTCAGTAACTTTGAACCGGGAAGTATGATGCTCTTATGAGATAACTTGGGCGGTTCTGAGAACGACACGCAGACAGCATCGTTCGGCTCTAAGGGCTCCGAAAATATATTGTCGTCACTACTTCTGACAATTTTGGAAGCGGACGAAGGGGTGGAATGGTCACGTCTTCCTCGACAGGATACAACTCATTGCTCAACGGAGGACGAACTGAACCAGAAAAGCCTGCACATCCGTACATTGCTGTATCAGTAAGTCGCGTCTTGCCAGCCTTAGCCGTGTTGCCGTCTTTCAGTATTGTAGCCAGCTTTTGGGAAAGTGGGTGTGATCTATGCACATAAAGGTAACCATCGTCAAGTCCTCTGACGTTCGCAAATAGCTCTTGTTTAGTCCAGTTTTGCATTGTCGGCGATAAAGCGGCAAGCAGCCTATCTTCGTCGATGAAGGGAAGAAGAACGACCCAAAGCCAAGGCATAGCCTTCCCATTCGGATCAACAAGAATTTCTTTGGGGTAAAAATCGATTATAGGACTCTCGGGATCTTCCATAAGCCATCTGGCAGCCTTGGGTATAGCGTGCTTTGAATCGGAAGGCAGTACCGCCATCAGTTGTTCGACCGGATTAAATGGCGTGCTGAGCTCAAAAGCCCGACAGTCTTTCTCGAATCGTTCAATATTTTTCAGATCGGAGGCAAACGGACCGTAATGATACGGATAGTACCATTTCCAGCTGGGGCATCCATCATAATAGTATTTCATAACCCAACAAAGTCCCATAACATAAGACCGAAAGAGGTGTTCACGACCGCCGTTACTTTCAATGTCATCGGCTTTACATTTATCGGAATAGTATCTATCTTTCCACCCCGCTTCGTGCAAACGAACATTGTCAACAACATTCTTTGCGTGTTCATCCAGCTTTTTCTGTTGCTCCTCCTTTACTTTTGCTTTGAATCGAGAAGTAACATCGGGATCCGTATCTTCGATCAGGTCTTCTATTTTCGGTTTTTCGATATCAAGATCCTCCTCCTCATCAGCATCGTCAGCGTCAAATTCGTCCTCCATGTCGCCAACAACCCCTGGTTCACTTTTTACCTTTGCCGGCGGCGGTTCGTCTTCCGAGTTCTTTTCGACTTCTTCAAGTGAGCGCTTTGTACCAAGCGAGGTCTCCTCTTTACTGAGATATGTTCTTGATCTTCTTCAATCTTCACATTATCAGCATCTTCGTGCTTTGGTAACGAATCCGCAATTCCATTTTCTATCTTGACACTTTTCTCCGACACGAGTCCAAGTAATGAAGCTTTCAAATCTTCAGCTGCTTTAGCATTGTCTTGCTCCATCATGCGCTTCGCCTTCTGCACGTGGCGGGCATCTTCTTTGCTTGGTGCCCCCGTGATAGCGCAATATCCTTGTCCTTGTTTTGCCGTTCCATAATGCGAGCTGCTCTACCTTTGACTCGATGGTGTTCTACTGGTGCAACTTCCGGAGGAGCATCATTCCTTAGATTGTTCTTTTTTCGCATTGATTGTTCACGTCGCCTCTCTTCTTCGCGCTTTTCATTTTCGTGCTTCATACCGAATACATAATCTTCGATAGCACCCACTTCCGCGAGAATGATATCAACGTTACTTAGATTGACGTTGCCTCCTGAATTGGTAATGTAGCCCCCCATACTAGGCAACAAGCGTTTGTAAACGTTCAACAGATAATCCAACGCACCATCTCGAATGTCCAAGGAAGGTAGGTGTGGCAAAAGTCATTTCCCACAAAGAAACACAGAAAGACAAAATCATCAATGATCCTTTCCAAAGAAGCGGCAAATGGCAAAGCCTGCGGACGCAACACTACAGCAAACTCGGCCGCCAGATACTCGCGAAGGATAGGAATACTGATTCGTTGCAGCGGTTTCTGTTGATTGATTTCCATCGCCATGGCTTCGGGTCCAACTTTTTCGTCCAGAGCCTTTTGCGCATCCAGAAACCCCGATTCCATCTGCCGTTGTTCGTGCTGTTCTTGACTCTTTCGACCAAATAAAACCAATTCACGGGTGATGTAGAAGTGCGCTTCATGTGTTGCTAGAGCAAGCATGATCAAATCGGCATCTAATTAACAAGTGCGCGTTAGAAAAATGAGGAGAATGAGTAGCTCGCGAACACAACTAAACGTACCTAATCCGTGCAACATGTGCACCGTATTCGGATTATACCCCGCTTGAGCTCGTTGCAATCGAATATGTGACATAATTTTGTGTTCTCCTTCTCCGGGTAAACTGGCATCGGAAAAGATGACACGCAAATCCTTCCAGTTCCTGTCGGTACTTAATCGTTTTCGAATATAGAAGCGCAAAAACTCGGCCAAATGTAACATGAAAGCCGTCCCGGGTGTAATGACGTTCGAATCCCAAGTCTTCTTGTGCGGCGGCACGAATTGTCCCGATTTGACCAGTTCTTCACGAACATGCTCTTCGAGTTCGTGCAATTCACGGGCTTCCTGGGCACTCCGAAACCGACGCGCCCGTTGTTGATTCATTTTGGCCCGCGGGGCTACCCCGTCAATGGCCAAATAGAGCAATTTGCGCGGTCTTATCGCTCTCACGAGGCGATCAACGTAGTGACAGACATTTTCGAACATTTCTTCTTCCGTGGTGGGTTGCAGTCCGTTTTCCGGATGCGAACAAGGATGAATAATACCGTTCATATCAATGTACAAGTTGTCACATTCAATGCCATTGGGGTTGGGGCCTTGTATATTGAGCGGTAAGAGAGAACATTGCTGTTGGGTTGATTGGGAACGCGCTCTTCTAATATATCTTGCACAATTTTGGGATATTTCTCCGAGAGCCAACGATAAAAGGCGGGGACACCCATGATGCTGTATTCTTTATCTTGCGCAACTCTGAATCAGAAGAGAAACTATTCAACAAAGTAAAATAGCTTATGATCAGACAAAATCTTCGGACAAATGCTTCAAAGATGCGGTCTTTTGTGTCATGGTTGCATGTGTCTTTCCTCGCAACCTCGCATCTCGCATGTTGCGTTTTTTCGTTGGTTCCGAAAGAAACGGCAGACATCTATCTTCTATCTGTCCTCGTCGGAAAGCACCAAGGTCTGTACACCGTTCCAAGTACCGGTCTGGTTAGATACTCACTACCGCTACGCGTCGTTGACGTTATTTTGTATGTAAGTGCACGTTTCAGCGACGTGTAAGGATGTAATGCGCGACAATGAATGGCGAGAACCATTTTTTCCTCCTCTCCAAGCGAGAGCGCTGCTCTCCATGAACCACCCTATCATTGAAGCATATCAATCAGTCTTATCATTCAATGCAAACACGACTGCAAACCAGAGTTCGTGTACCGCCGCCGCCGCCTCCTCGACGCGAAGGCCCGCCAAATACGCCGCAAAGGCAGGACGACGACGACTTTGTACAAATACCCCGCCCCCGTGCTACGGCCAACCAACCATCATTACCCATCATTCCAAGGCAAGATGATCGAGTATCGGGCAATTCGGACCGACGCAATCGTTCTGAAGAATGGCTACTCCGCGTCCGCACTTCCCCCGAAAATTACTCTCCTCATTCCATTCTATCGTTTCACATCACACCCGACATGACGGCGAATACACTGGCGGCCTGTATCCAACAATCCATGTGTCTGCCACAACCTGTTGTGGGTTTGTTTCAAGAGTCGCGCGTTGGGCATTTTTATACATTGGAGCACGTGTTGCAAAGCAACGAGCGCGACCTTGTTTATACGGTACAATTCACTCCTCCGCCACCTACTCCCTCCCTGCCCTGGTATCAGCAATATATGCCGTGGTTGCTGCTCTTTTCTTTTTCATATTGTTAATGACATTTCTTTTTTGGCCCACCCTGCTGTACCTGATGGAGCGCACACTTATGTGGCTCCATCAGGCAGTCGTCCAGATCCCATTGACCGAATTGTATCGCCACGGACCCTGGATGGTAGGCTGGGAAGGAGCTTCGCTGCCCCATATTTGTTCACGAATCACCTATCATGGAGATGAAGTGTTTTGGAGTCGCAATCTCGAGGAATGTCAACGTATTTTTGGGCAAAAACAAGACGCGTGGCTTCAAATGGCGCGTCCCGTGTGGTGGATCCTGTTGCTGAGTCTAGTACTCCTGACCGTGCGATGGATCGTCGATGCGTTGCGGCGTCCTCCTCCGCTGGATCGTGACATGGTGGAGACCTACCGTGCGTGGCAAATTTTGTTGCATCAAGCGAGTCGGGCGTTTCAATTACAACGTGCATACCCAGATAAAGTCAAGTTGGAGTGATACTTGGTAAGTAGCAAAGGATTAGTCTAGCTAGATAGATCGTTATGTTGTGGTGGTGTCTTCGTATTAGCAAGGTCGTACTTCTACCTTGCCCTTACCGTTAAGTTTATAAAGTAACCTTAGCACTAGCCGCCTTAGGCTACTACCAGGTACTTGAGAACTGCTACGACATTTTACACGTTCCGTCTAACGAACATCAACTTCAACTTCCGGGTCTCTTCGGATTAACTTCGCTATTGCGTTTCATTATTTTTTCCCCTTCTCGCGTCGCCACTTTAGACTATCCTTCCTGACAATAAACACAACAAAGGAGGCAATCGAAAGGAGCCGGATGGTAACAGAATTGCCGTATAGTGTAAAAGAATGAAGAAATGGGTTCTGCTGGTAGCAGTTGCGTCGTTTCAAGTTGTCGTCGACGCCTTTCTGTCGCCGCTTCCTGTTCGTAACTGCAAACACACGACAGCACTACTAAGTACATTGCGAGAAGAAATCCCAAACGATGCATACATTCCCTTACTTCACACGTACAGCAAAATGAATACACTCGAAGCCGCATACAAAGCCAAAGGTTTGTTAGAAGACCTCCGATCAAAAGGACATGAACTCACCACGAAACACTATACCATAGTCATGGACGCCTTTGGTCGGATCGGAGAAAACCGAGCAAGCGGAACAAATTTATGAGAGTATGTCTCCTCTGCCCGGAAACAAAGTAACCTGGAATGTATTACTGCTAGCACACGTACGGGACGCCAATACCACCCGCGCCGAACATTGGTTTCAAGCGATGGGCGACGAAGCCAATTTGGGAGATTACAATATTCTGTTGAGTGCATACGCGCGGGAAGGGAATGTTGTGAAGGCGGAACAACTCATCAAGATCATGAACGATGGGCCTGCAAAATTGCGTCCGAATCTCATCTCGTACAATTTATTGTTGGAAGCGCATTCCAAGAAGGTAGGTTCCTCTTCCAAACGAGCCGTGGAAATTTGGAAGGGCATGGAACAGCAGGGTCAAGTCAATGCGCGAACGTTCGCGACCGTCATACAGTGTATGTTGCACGATCAGCCACCCGAAAAGGTTAAGAAACAAGCTGAAGAGTTTTACCGCATCGCGCAGAACGCTCCATGGGCCCGCGAAGGCAAGGACATGGAACGATTGCAGATCGCCCTGTTGGATACCTACGTGGCAGTCGCGAAATCCCATTCCGCTCTTCGGTTGGCGGAAAAGTCCCAGGAACTCTTGGCGGTGATGGAACAACAGAGAACCGTGAACTTGATTGAGTACAACAAGCTGTTGAAAATCTGGAAACTGGCCGGGACCGCCCAATCTGTGGTGCGCGGGGAAGCGATCTTGGCCCACTTACGAAAGCGAAAGATGGCCGATCGATATTCTTATACGACCATGATGGGAATATATGCCGGTCGCTGTGATGAAGAATCGGCACAAAAGGCACAAGAACTATTGGATGTTATGATTCAAAGTAAAATTGAACCAAAAGTGCAGACCTACAACAATATTCTTTTAGCATGGGCCCGATCGGGCAATCTTCGTCGAGCGGAGCAATTGTTGGAATTGATGGAGCAAGAAGGCAATCAAATACCGTTCCCTAATGCCGTTTCCTATTCAACTATTATGGATGGTTGGGCTAAATCAAAGGATGACAATGCTGTAATGAAGTGCGAAGCTATCTTCGAACGCCAGCAGCGCAGCTTTCGCAACGGGAATATGGCCGCCCGCCCCAATCTCATTAATTACGGCACGTTGATGAGTGCGCACGCCACTTCAAACAAAAAAGGATCAGCCCAGAGAGCTCAGGATGTTCTGTTTGATTTGTTTGACGAATACAAACACGGTAACGACAAGATCAAACCGAATGCTCAGACGGTGGCGACTGTATTGGACGCTTGGCAGCGTTCAGGAGAACCGGATGCCGGGGAGAATGCAGAAGCATTGCTAAATTGGATGATCTCTGTCTACCAAGATCTCAAAGATGAGAATCTTCGCCCGAATGAATATATATTTGGCTTAACAATTTTTGCCTGGGGCAGATCACGAAAATTAGGGAAGATGGTTCGCGCCCGCCGACTGCTTGATAAAATGATTCAAATGAAAAAGATGGCGTAATTACTACTTGGCCCAACGCTCATTGTTACGGCGGAGTCATTAACGCGTAAGTGCATATCTGAACTTTGGATTTCTCCCTTCGTACGATTTCGCGCAACTCACTCGCTTTCTTTTGTCGTTGAAGATGTGCTTTCTGCGAAAATGACAAGCTTGAGAAGCAGACTGCACTGCGCATCGCCATCAAAACATACCAAGAACTGCAAGAATCAGATCATGCGAAACCGAACGATGTTACGTTTGCTACGACCTTGGCAGCACTCCGGCATCTGATGCCCGAGGGAGAAAAACGAGATTCTGCCATGTTGACGGTCTTTCGAAATGCTGCGTCGGCTGGATATGTAAGCGATATGGTGTTGCATAAAATACAGCCCGTTCTAAAACGGGGAAGTTTCGACAAGGTATTTGGAATAGCACTGCGTGCCGACGGAACTATCGACATGAAGCTTGTTCCATTCGATTGGCGTCGAAACGTAGAAGCGCCAGCAAAAAGAACGTACATCTCAAAAGCTAGATAGCGATAGCGCGTTTGGCGACCATTAATCGCCACGTTGTGCAAATACTAATGTACAGCCGATGATTATAGAAAAGTAATGCTTTGCTTCGAAATTCGACAGTGCGTCATAACTCAGAATGCCGGCTCTTTCCCCTGCGGGACATCGGGAGCTGATGCAATTGTAGCTTGGCCTTGTTTCGTCGACAGTTGGCTTGCAATGTGACAAAAATATTAGGAAGCGCAATTGCTTGACAGTTGTTCGTGATGGATTCTGGATCAACGCTTTGGATCCAGGCCACGGCTTTGGTTTCGAATGATTTCACCAAGCGTTCGCAGTCCATATGAGTCTCTTCGATAAAGGTCTCGTACGTCAACGCGAACGCTTTCACAAACCAGTCATCCTCGGGAGGGAGATGAAAGACACCACGACTGCCGTGCAACAAACCAATCACGGCGGTTTCCCCCCGATTCGGGTGGCCCGACATCGGAACAATGTTCCCGATAGAAGCAATGATCCGTGCGATAATTCCAGCGACAAGAAAGAAGATGCAAGCGCTCCGGGTGGTGATAAAAGTACAAGTTGAGAAGATCTTGATCATGGTAGCGCAATGTATAAGTAGCTAAAAACTGATCCAGCTCCTCATTCCAGGGATCGGACCGCAACTTTTGTAGATTCAACAAAATGACGCCCGAATTCAACCCATGTACACCACCATGATTGTAATAGGGATGCGTTGCTTCATCCTTGTAGTATGCCCGTTGATGAGACGGTTCATGCTCGGCGGCCATGGCGGCCACCGATGAAAATCGTTCAAATTCCTTCTACAATCGCGCGACGTCGTCCAAGAAAATGGTATCGGCGTCCACATACAAGACTTTAGGAACCGATTCGGGCAATACGTCATGCAGAAACAATCGTTGGGCGACACAGGGTGCAAACAAATGGGCGTACGGTTCCGGCAATTGCGCCGGATAGAAATGAAACGTGGCGGGCAGGGTGGTGAAATCGAAAATAAGGTTTTGATCGTCATGAACGATATGAAAGGTCAGTGGCTCGGTGGTCGACAGAATCGCCGAACGAGTCGATACCATGGCTTCTTCCACACGCGCTTTACCACAAGCCACGACCGCAATTTCTATGCTGTTGTTGTTGTCGTTGTCGGCCCTTGTCGAAAAAAAGAAGGATGAGGAAGAAGAACACAGCCATCATGTGACCAAAAAGCGGCGTCCCCCGCCTTCTTCTCGACATGATCTTATTGTTTGTGTAGATTTAGAAAGACCTTCATATTAGACTATATTGTTTTTGATAAATGATTCAATTGATATTCGCCTCGTCGCCATCGTCGTCACTTGGTCGTCATCTCGTCGGCAGATTATTTTTTCTCTGCATTTCCCGTCAGAATTTTCGTCTGCCTAAAAATATAAACAACCGTAGCTACTATAGCTCAAAGTGTATATTCAGCTCATCCATGACTGCAAGGAATCGAATTTTGTTTGAGCGACAAAGCTCTACAATACGTTTGTTAAGCGAATTTCTTGAGCTCCATTTGTCGTTATTGCAAGCAAATAGTTTGTACTGTAGCAGCGTCTTTATTAAGAGCCTTGACACTTTACGTCGAAACACTTGCAAAACGTTGCCTCCTGTATTTTTCTATCGACCAAACTGTTGTCCGTATTTCGCCACGACTGCACTGATGCAATTTTAGCTTAGCGTCGTTTCTACAACAAGAGCTATATATGTTTCTCATCAATCAACAATCTACCGAGCCAACTTACACCTAACTTCACTTTTTCTCCCATAGTTCATAGCGTTACAGATTGGACTTTCATGCGACTGGATTCCAGTCATGAGTCTTGATTTTCCTGAGCACGACTGCTAGAGAGAGCTAAACATCCTTCATTATGATAGTCTCATACAAGTACAACTTTTGCAAAACTCGTTTGAACTTTTATTTTTATTCTTTACGTCAAAATCATTGCGATCGTTAATTTTCAACAGTCCTCTCACGCCCTTACCAGTAAGGTTATAGCTTTTAGCACTACAGTAGTAGCTACGGTTGTTTATATTTTTAGGCAGACGAAAATTCTGACGGGAAATGCAGAGAAAAAATAATCTGCCGACGAGATGACGACCAAGTGACGACGATGGCGACGAGGCGAATATCAATTGAATCATTTATCGAAAACAATACAGTCTAATATGAAGGTAGCAGCCTTATAGGATAAAGGTTGAGAACTGCTACGACGTTTTACACGTTCCGTCTCGTCTCGTCTCGTCTCACCAACATCAACATCCGCGAGCCTCTGCCTGGTTTCGGATTATAAGGTTACTGGAAACGACGTTAAAATTCTGCCTTGCCGTAGGCTCTACGTAGAAATTCGTACTGAGAGGCAGAATTTTAACGTCCTTTCCTGCAAGGCTTACTTTCGTTATTTTGCAGTTCATTTTTTTCCTTCTCACGTCCACTAGACTATCATTCTTGACAATAAACACAACAAAGGAGGCAATCGAAAGGAGCCGGATGGTAACAGAGTTGCCGTATAGTGTAAAAAGAATGAAGAAATGGGTTCTGCTGGTTGCAGTTGCGTCTTTTCGAGTTGTCGTCGACGCCTTTCTGTCGCCGCATCCTGTTCGTAACTGCAAACACGCGATAGCACTGCTAAGTACATTGCGAGAAGAAATCCCAAACGATGCATACATTCCCTTACTTCACACGTACAGCAAAATGAATACACTCGAAGCCGCATACAAAGCCAAAGGTTTGTTAGAAGACCTCCGATCCAAAGGACATAAACTTACCACGAAACACTATACCATAGTCATGGACGCCTTTGGTCGGATCGGAGAAACCGAGCAAGCGGAACAAATTTATGAGAGTATGTCTCCATTGCCAGGAAACAGAATAACCTGGAATGTGTTAATGCTAGCACACGTACGGGACGCCAATACCACCCGCGCCGAACATTGGTTTCAAGCGATGGGCGACGAAGCCAATTTGGGAGATTACAATATTCTGTTGAGTGCATACGCGCGGGAAGGGAATGTTGTGAAGGCGGAACAACTCATCAAGATCATGAACGATGGGCCTGCGAAATTGCATCCGAATCTCATCTCGTACAATTTATTGTTGGAAGCGCATTCCAAGAAGGTAGGTTCCTCTTCCAAACGAGCCGTGGAAATTTGGAAGGGCATGGAACAGCAGGGTCAAGTCAATGCGCGAACGTACGCGGTCGTGATACACTGTATGTTGCACGATCAGCCACCCGAAAAAGTTATGAAACAAGCCGAAGAGTTTTACCGCATCGCTAAGAAAGCTCCATGGGCCCGCGAAGGCACTGACATGAAACAATTGCAGATCGCCCTGTTGGATACCTATGTGGCAGTCGCGGAAACCCATTCCGCTTGTCGGGTGGCGGAAAAGTCCCAGGAACTCTTGGCGGTGATGGAACAGCAGAGAACCGTGCAGGTGATCGAGTACAACAAACTGCTGAAAATCTGGAGATTGGCCGGGACGGCCCAGTCCGTGGAGCGCGGGGAAGCGATCTTGGCCCACTTACGGAAGCGAAAAATTGCCGATCGAATTTCTTACACGACCATGATGGGAATATATGCCGGTCGCCGTGATGAAGAATCGGCACAAAAGGCACAAGAACTATTGGATGTTATGATTCAAAGTAAAATTGAACCAAAAGTGCAAACCTACAACAGTATGCTTTTAGCATGGACCCGATCGGGCAATCTTCGTCGAGCGGAGCAATTGTTGGAATTGATGGAGCAAGAAGTCAACCAAATACCTTTTCCTGATGCCGCTTCCTATTCAACTGTTATGGATGGCTGGGCTAAATCAAAGGATGACAATGCTGCAATGAAGTGCGAAGCTATCTTTGAACGCCAGCAGCGCAGCTTTCGCAATGGGAATATGGCCGCCCGCCCCAATCTCATTAGTTACGGCACGTTGATGTGTGCGTACGCCAATTCAAACACAAAAGGATCAGCCCAGAAAGCCCAGGATGTTCTATTTGATTTGTTTGACGAATACAAACATGGTAACGACAAGATCAAACCGACTGTTCAGACGGTAGCGACTGTATTGGACGCGTGGCAGCGTTCAGGAGATCCGGATGCCGGGGAGAATGCGGAAGCATTGTTAAATTATTTGATCTCTGTCTACCAAGATCTCAAAGATGAGAGTCTTCGCCCGAATGAGTTTATATTTGGCTTGACAATTTATGCCTGGGCCAGATCACGAAAATTAGGGAACGTGGCTCGCGCCCGCCGAGTGCTTGATAAAATGATTCAGTTGAGTAAGGATGGTGTAATTACTGCCTCACCCAACGCGCATTGTTACGGCGGAGTCATTAACGCGTAAGTGCATAACTGAACTTTGGATCTCTTCTATGTAGTTTTTTTTGCAACTCACTTGCTTTCTTTTGTCGTTGAAGATGTGCTTTCTGCGAAAATGACAAGCTTGAGAAGCAGACTGCACTGCGCATCGCCATCAAAACATACCAAGAACTGCAAGAATCAGATCATGCGAAACCGAACGATGTTACGTTTGCTACGACCCTCGGAGCACTCCGTCATTTGATGCCTGAAGGAGAAAAACGAGATTCTGCCATGTTGACGGTCTTTCGAAATGCTGCGACGGCTGGATATGTAAGCGACATGGTGTTGCATAAAATAAAGCCCCTTATAGATCGGGGAAAACTAGACGAGGTATTGGGAACAGCACTGCGTGCCGACGGAACTATTGACATAAAGCTTGTTCCATTCGATTGGCGCCGCAACGTAGAAGCGCCAACAAAAGAACGTACGTCTCAAAAGCTAATAGATAGCGACGAGTCCTTGTCGGTTCAAAGTAATATTTATCGCCAAGATGTGCAAATACTAATGTACAGCCGATGATATAAATAAAAGTAATGCTTTGCTAACAATTCGACAGTGCGTCATAACTCAAAGTGATGATGCAATTTTAGCTTGGCCTTGTTTCGTCGACAGTTGGCTTGCAATGTGACAAAAATATTAGGAAGCGCAATTGCTTGACAGTTGTTCGTGATGGATTCTGGATCAACGCTTTGGATCCAGGCCACGGCTTTGGTTTCGAATGATTTCACCAAGCGTTCGCAGTCCATATGAGTCTCTTCGATAAAGGTCTCGTACGTCAACGCGAACGCTTTCACAAACCAGTCATCCTCCGGAGGGAGATGAAAGACACCACGACTGCCGTGCAACAAACCAATCACTGCGGTTTCCCCCCGATTCGGGTGGCCCGACATCGGAACAATGTTCCCGATAGAAGCAATGATCCGTGCGATAATTCCAGCGACAAGAAAGAAGATGCAAGCGCTCCGGGTGGTGATAAAAGTACAAGTTGAGAAGATCTTGATCATGGTAGCGCAATGTATAAGTAGCTAAAAACTGATCCAGCTCCTCGTTCCAGGGGTCGGACCGCAATTTCTCGAGATTCAACAAAATGACGCCCGAATTCAACCCATGCACACCTTTCTGATTGTAATAGGGATGCGTTGCTTCATCCTTGTAGTATGCCCGTTGATGAGAAGGTTCATGCTCGGCGGCCATGGCGGCCACCGATGAAAATTTTTCAAATTCCTTCCACAATCGCGCGACATCGTCCAAGAAAATGGTATCGGCGTCAACATACAACACTTTATGAACCGATTCGGGCAATACATCATGCAGAAACAATCGTTGGGCGGCACACGGTGCAAACAAATGAGCGTACGGTTCCGGCAATTGCGCCGGATAGAAATGAAACGTGGCGGGCAGGGTGGCGACATCGAAGGTAAAGTGTGGATCGTCATGAATGATATGAAAGGTCAGTGGCTCGGTGGTCGACAGGATCGCCGAACGAATCGATACCATGGCTTCTTCCACACGTGCTTTCCCACAAGCCACGATCGCAATTTGTATGCTGTTATTGTTGTCGTCGGCACTTGTCGAAAAAAACCAGGATGAGGAAGAAGAGCACAGCCTTGTGCCCAAAAAGGGGCGTCCTCCGCCTTCTTCTCGACATGATCTTATCCTTTGTGTAAAGTTTTCAGCGCCTCATACTATATTTGTTTTTGTTGAATGAATCATAATGAAGGAGCTCGACATCACAATGAACAATCAATGATGCACTTCTACTCAATTCAGCGATCTCGTGTAATATTTTTGATTTTTGATTATTTTTCTAAACGGACTATACACTCTCTGTGTAGGTTTATTTAGCAATTCAGAGTTTCCGTCTACCTCTCAAAAAGGACAACCGTATCTAATAAAAGCCAAAATGTATCAGTCATGAGTCATGAGTCATGACTCAATTTTCTGTCGAGCGACAATGCACGATGCTGCCTACGTTAGCAAATTTTCTTGAACTCTATTCGCCATTTGTCGTTGCTGCGTAATGCGATAGGCTTTTAAGCTCCATTTGTCGTTGTTGCAATGAAATAGTCTTTAGCAGCGTTTGCATTACACGTCATTCTATTTTATACGGAGTATCGAAGAACCTTGCGAAACGTTGTGTTCCGTCTTTACTATGGACTCAAAGTGATGGTTCTATGAGACCACGACTGCATTTCAGTCATGAGTCATTTAAATGAATTGTTGTCCGAGCCAAATTGTCACCTCATTGACATCTTCCTTTGCTCTCTCTAGACTAGTACAATTACCGGGTAATATGATTTCTTTGATCTACTCATTAGGCGCTAATCTAGCCAACTACCAGGTACAATCGCCTTAAAGAGTCGTCGTCCGCGCGTTCTCCGCGGCGTTCGTTTTTCCCGCCAACCTTATGTCGCACCAGCACACCACTGTAGAACCAGAAAGAGCCTCAACTTTTTGACGCAGTGCGCGAACTGACGACGATGAGCGGGGAGCAGCGAGAGGCAAACACAAACAGCTGTTGCGGTTGTGATTGTCACTCGTCCTCATACTTGCATTCAAGATTACACGATAACAAAAGAACCATGGCGAACGCAAAAGTGATACCGTTGGAAGAGGGATGGAATGAGGAGATCAAGGCAAAGGTAAGTTTTGTTGCGGGCGAAGCATCGCGAAACGGTTCTAGGATCTCTTGCGTACGGGTCTCATCTCCGCTGCATCTCATCCGCTTTCCTTTCGACAGGCACTGGATAAACTCCAAAATATTCTTAATGAGGACATGCAGACGGGGCAGACGAACTTGTTCGGACCGAAGGAATATGTTCAAATTTACACGTAAGTCTACTCACTACAGCGTTGCAATCGCGCACCCGAACGATAGAGCATATTCTAACATTATTATGATTGCCGACAGCACTTGCTACGACATGTGCACGCAACGATCTCCGTACAATTGGTCGCGGGAACTCTATCAACGTCACGGCGAAACCATCGAGCAGTATTTGAACGACTACGTCTTGCCGGCGCTCAAGGACAAGCCACGACAGGGACCCAACATCCTTTTGACTGAATTGCAACACCGTTGGAAGAATCATCAGATTATGAACAAATGGTTGAAGAAATTCTTCACGTACTTGGATCGTTATTACGTGAAGCACCATTCGTTGCCGACCTTGTCACAAGCGGGATTGCGCTGTTTCCGTTCGCACGTGTACGATGTCATGAAAGCGGATACGACACAAGCCATCCTCAGTCTCATCAATGACGAGCGCGAAGGAAAGATTATTGACAAGACTTTGGTCAAGTCGATTGTAGAATTGTACGAAAGCATGGGTATGGGATCACTCGAAGCGTACACGGCCGACTTGGAACAGCCCTTGCTGGAAAGCACGCGGGAGCATTACGCACGCAAACGCGAGGAATGGATCAATGACTCGACTCCAGATTATATGATCAAAGCGGAGGGTGCTTTGCGGGAAGAAAGTGACCGCGTGGCCGAGTATCTCAACTCCAGTTCCGAAAGTAAGATTTTGAAAGTTTTGGAAGAAGAGATCTTGGAGCGTGTGGAAATGGTCTTGTTGGAAAAAGAAACGTCCGGTTGTCGGGCTTTGTTGCAAAATGACAAGTCGGAGGACTTGAATCGCATGTTCCGACTTTTTCAGCGCCTGGAGAACGGTTTGGTGCCCATTGCGAGCATCGTCGAGACGTTTATCACGGAAGTGGGCATGGAAGAAGTTCAGCGACGTCAGGCCCGCGTGGATGGTGAGAAGGATAAGAATGATGACCCGAGCTTCATTAAAGCGTTGATTGGTTTGCACGACAAGTATTTGGCTGTGGTCAAGAACGACTTTGCGGGTCATTCTTTGTTTCAAAAGGCGTTGAAGAATGCTTTCGTGGAAGTCATGAATACAAACGTGGGTCAATTCACAAACGCCGAACTCATGTCAACCTACTGCGACCGCATTCTCAAGTCGGGAGGAGAAAAGCTGAGTGAAGCCGAGATTGAAGAGTCCTTGGACAAAATTGTACAGCTGTTTACGTATCTCACCGACAAGGACATGTTTGCCGAAATTTATCGTAATCAGTTGGCGAAACGTTTGCTGGCGTCGCGTTCCTCGGAGGATGCTGAAAAGCTCATGATTGCCAAACTCAAAGTGCAGTGCGGAACGCAGTTCACTTCCAAGATGGAAGGCATGCTCTCGGACCTTGCTGTGGGTGGTCAGCAGCGACAGGAGTTTGAACAGCGAATTCGCCAAGAGAAGATTCCTCTTGATTTCAGCGTCCTCGTGTTGACGACGGGATTTTGGCCTTCGTACAAGAGTCCGGAAGTGACGTTGACCGATCAAATGCAAAGATGCATGAACATTTTCCGTGACTGGCACGATCAGAAACACCAGAAGCGTAAGCTTCAATGGATTATGACACAGGGCAATGCGACCGTTCGAGGTACATTTGGGAAGAAAACGTACGAATTGATGGTGGTCACTCTCCAGGCAGTAGTCTTGGACGCGCTCAATGATGGCGTCACCCTCGGGTACGAAGAATTGGCGCAGCGTTTAAACTTGGAGGGGAGACATGTTGAAACCGACCCTTCACTCGCTTTCGTGCGGCAAATTCAAAGTCATCACCAAGACTCCGGCCGGGAACAAGATCAATAATACAGATACTTTCACGGCCAACGCCAAGTTTACTTCGAACATGAGAAAGGTGCGCATTCCCATGGCCAGTTTGGACTCGTCGTTCAGTGCGAAAAAGTGGAGGAAGATCGAACCATCGCCATCGAGGCAGCAATTGTTCGTATCATGAAAGCGCGAAAGACGCTGCAGCACCAGCAACTTTTATCGGAGGTTCTGGCACAGCTCTCCTTTTTCAACCCGAATCCTCGTGTCGTGAAGAAGCGTATTGAGGCGTTGATTGACCGTGAGTACTTGGAACGAAGCGCCGAGAATACGGGTGTCTACAACTACTTAGCTTAATTGACATTATTCCTATAAAATTGGAGCTTGATTTCTCCGAAACTTGGATTTGTTTTATGCTTGTTATTACAGTTTACATCGCGGCTTCGGCGGTCTGCTCGCCCTGTGGTAGCACGGTGGCCAGCATGCCTTGATACTGACACGTCCAAGCTTGTAGTTCACATTCTATATCGGCATCCGGAACGAGTGCCGCCGTCAAAAATGTTTTGGTGACATCCAATAGAAAGGAATGCAGATACGTGGCGACAAAGAATGCATCGGGGGGATGCGTCGTCACCAAGCGTTCCAAGACATGGACCGGTGTCGACAAAGACACATTCCAATTTTCCTCTAAAAATTGCGACAAAGCATGAGCGAGACGGAGTAATTTTCGCAGTGATAAATTGAGACGATCCGGTGTCCATTGTTCCAGATTGGTGGCCAAGTGTCGCAACTTTCGTATTTGCGACCAAACGGCGGGATTCTGGGCCATGGTGTGCAAGAAATCGAACGACGGAATTTCCGACCCATCAAAGTTGTGTGCTGCTACCAAAGCTGCTTGACACTGCTCAAGTCGTTGAGGACAGGAATTGCCATGCAGATTCTGAATTTCCGTCACAGACGCTGCTCGAAATAATCCATCATCACGAGCTCGTGTAGGAGAGGCAAGGGATGCTACGGCTAGTAGAAACAGTATTCTCATTTTCCAAAGCAACAAGTCAAAAAAGCAGACTACCAACAATCGCCCCAATAGAATTTGTGACAAAAGAAAGAATGACTTTCGAGCTTGACTCTTGTTCGAGAAAAACAATTTGTCGTCGGTTGGTCATCGTTGAGACCCAATTTTGGCGATGTCTCACAATTTGGCGCTTGAAGAAAACGACGCGACGAGGAATGAGATCCAAGAACCCAATTTTGCGACCCCAGATCCTCTTCATTGTCATTCAACTTTTCTTTTCCTTAAACTGATGTAATAACATCGATAAACATCGTCATGATTGATTTGATAGCATTATTGCTCGATTCTCATCATGGCAGGTTCGCCCAAAAATCCCAGATGGACGAAATAAAAATTAATCTTCATCGTCCTCCACAGGACTGAACGGAATCCGGAATCCTTTCTCGGGGCAAAAAAATTCAACTACATTTTACGCAATAGTTCAGCTCATGACTGAAATTCTCTCGTGAACCAATGGATAAATCAAGTGCACCTCACTATTTTTGCCATTCATTTTTCTTCATTCATCGGCATCTATTTCCATCATGACAGTTCTTACACCAGCAATGTTATCTTCCTTTCGCTTCATAAAAGTCACACTCTTGTTAGTCACTTCTATTGCTTTATTCGCAATAGCTCACGCTCAGGAACGCCCCAAAAATGTCATAATCGTCGGTGGCTCCTCCGGCATGGGCTTGGCGGCCGCCCGGCAAGTCTTACAGCACGGCGGTCACGTCCTCTTGGTCAGTCGTTCCGTCAGCAAATTAGAACGAGCCCGCGACCAACTAGCGTGTCCGGAACGAACGTCGATTGCCGCCATGGATATTACCGACGAATCCCAAGTCCAAGCGTTCACTTTGCCGCCGCTGGATTGGGACGGACTGGTCATTACCGCCGCCGGTAGGGCTCCCCACGAACCCGTGTTGACACTCGAAACCAACCACGCCCGGACGTTGCTGGATAGTAAATTATGGGGCGCGTATCATTGTGCCAAACATTGGAGTCCACACTTGTGCGACGACGGCGCCGTCGTCTTGTGTGCGGGTATTTTGAATCGACGTCCCGGAGTGAATTGTGCGCCACTCGCCATGGCGAATGGGGCCTTGGAGGGCTTGACCCGGACATTGGCGTTGGAATGGGCTCCCCGATTGCGCGTCAATTGTTTGAGTCCGGGATTTTGTGATACCGAACGATTCGATCATATGGATCCTTCACGAAAACACGCCATGTTGGAACATACGGCTTCATCCTTGCCACTTCAAAAAGTGGGACAGCCGAGTGATATGGGCGAAGCAATTTATTATCTTTTGACGGCGCCATTTTGTACCGGAGTCGTGTTGGATGTGGATGGAGGACATGGCATACGGCAGTACGCGAATCCGATGAACGATCCCATGCGACGAAACGAATAAACCCTCTACTACTTGCTGTGCTACTTTCGTTGGTCTACGAAACTCGAGTCTATGCAATCTTTTGTACTTCCGATTGACCTCGAACTTGTCTTGGACACTGTAAAACATTTTACGTTTGAGTGAAAAGCACCACCAGCAGCACTCCTGCTACGGTAAACGAACAAGGGCGTTGTATCATCCTCCTTTCAATAATTGAAGATAGTGAAAGGGCAAATAATTTCAGCTTGGAGATAATAATAGCTAACAAATTAGTTCAGTTGAGTTGAGAAGACGTCGAGTCGTCGAGTCGTCACCATAGCCGCTTTTACACATAAGTCAGCGAATTTTTGTTCTGGAAGCCTTTTGTTGCAACTACCGATCTTTGGATCATTGATCATCATGAAAACCCGCGTTCTAAAAACTCTAAAAGTCTTTTGATCGTAACGAAAGAAAGTGCCCGTTCCAGAAAATCTTGAGATGTTATTTCTGATCAAACAGAAATTCTGTCGTGGTCCAGAAATTCTGGACCAGTTTTTCGATCTCACCAAAATGCTGTTCACGCTCCAGAACTTCTGGACAATGTGTTTTGAATCATAACGAACGAAAGTATGCGGTCCAAAAATTCAGAGGACCGTCTTTTACTTATAACGAAAGAAAGTGCCGATTCCAGAAAATCTTGACAAGTTGTTTCTGATTAAACAGAAATTCTGTCGTGGTCCAGAAATTCTGGACCAGTTTTTTCGATCCCACCAAAATGCTGTTCACGATCCAGAACTTCTGGGCATGATGTTTCGAATCGTAACGAAAAACAGTGCGCCTTCCAGAAATCCTGGAAACCATGTTTTGAATGATAACGAAGGAACGTGCCGATTCCAGAAAATCTGGAATCATACAGAAATTCTGTCTTGATCCAGAAATTCTGGAACAGTTTTCGATCCCACCCAAAAGCTGTTCACGATCCAGAACTTCTGGGCATGATGTTTCGAATCGTAACGAAAAACAGTGCGCCTTCCAGAAATCCTGGAAACCATGTTTTGAATGATAACGAAGGAACGTGCCAATTCCAGAAATTCTGGAAATGTTATTTCTGATCATACAGAAATTCTGTCGTGGTCCAGAATTTCCGGACCAGTTTTTTCGATCCCACCCAAATGCTGTTCACGCTCCAGAACTTCTTGGCATTGTGTTTCGAATCGTAACGAAAAACAGTGCGCCTTCCAGATATCCTGGAAACCATGTTTTGAATGATAACGAAAGAACGTGCCAATTCCAGAAATTCTGGAAATGTTAAGTCAAATCATACAGAAATTCTGTCCAGCAAAATGCGGTTCACGCTCCGGAACTTCTGGGTATGGAATTTCGAATCGTAACGAAAAACAGTGCGCCTTTCAGAAATCCTGGAAACCATTTTTGAATGATAACGAAAGAACGTGCCAATTCCAGAAATTCTGGAAGAGTTGTGTGTTGTGTCTGATCATACAGAAATTCTAAAATTTTTATTTTATTGTATTGGTCCAGAAATTTTGGACCAGTTTTTCCGATCCTCTTAAAAAATGCTTTGCACGTTCCAGAAATCCTGAGCACGGGTCTTATGGATCATCACGAAAGAAACTGCGCGTTTTGATCATAACGATAGAAATTGCACGTTCCAGAAATTCTGGAAGAGTTGTGTCTTGTGTCTGATCATACAGAAATTCTGTATTGGTCCAGAAATTCTGGACCAGTTTTTTCGATCCTCCCAAAATGCGCTGCTGTGCACCAAGGTGTGCAAGTTCCAGAAACTCTGGAAACGGTGGTTAATAGCAAAAACCTCACAATCATCGCAACGAACAGTATGTTTATTATGTGAAGGAGTTTCAATATCTTTCTTTTTACTCTACAAATTTATTACTTTTTAATGCTGCAACATGGATCCCTTGAATGCGCCTATTACCATCACCGAAGAAGGAGCGATGGCGCTGATGGAATTGTTACTGCAACGCAACTCTTTTCACGACGACCGTCCCCTCCGATTGCGCAACAATAATTACATATGGCCACACGTCCTGCAACAGGCCATTACCGACGTGTTACGGGAAGAAGGAGGAAGCTGCATGCTGCCGTGGACAATCGTGCAGCAAAAGTTGGGTGTTTCGTGGGAGATGGTGGAACCGCTCGCGACCGAGGATGCACCGTGGTTCATCGTCGGACATTATCCGGCGGCCCAACTTTGGACGAAAGTATATTTACAAGCTGCCTTACGACAAGTGTGGGAAAATGCACGAACAGCACCTTTGCCTTTGACGCAAATTGCGAAATCGATGTGGCAATTGCCTTTGGATTCGACACTACAATTGATTCGTCCGCATGTGCCCCCGGATCTCGAATTGCGGACGCTCGACAATGGGGCTCCGGTGCTCGTTAGTCAATCGTACTTGACGGAACTACAACAACAAGTAACGACATATCTGGATTCTTTGTCGACACCGATTTCGTTGGCCGAGATTTGTGCGGCACAACAATGGGAATTGTCGTGGGTGATACCCATCGTGCGACAAACCACATCCGGAAACTTGCTAGGCGATACCTACATTCCCCAGGCGTATCGACAACAGCAACAACAAGCTGTGACGGAGCTTTTTCAAACTGTAGGTGTCGTCACAGATACTCTCCATTCCATCTATCAAATCAAGGAATGGTTGTCGCCTTATCAGGAATTGATTTTGACATTGACTCATGCTGTCATCAACCGGACTCTTATCTGTGATCCTTTGGAAGCAGCATTACAAGAAGCGGATGTTTTAGACTTGCATCCTTGGATTCCCGCCAATCTTCCGGTAGAAGACGGACGATTGTTGTTGCAACAGGTTCTGCCAAAAGGTGGTTTCTTTGTGTGGAACGATCCAAGTGGTTGGTTCTTTTCTCAACCAATGATTGCTACGTTTCAAGCAACCATCATGCCATTACTGGTGCAAGAATATGCCCGTGAACGAGCCCGCGAGCTGGCCGACGCAAAGGGAGGAGTGTCCGCCATTCTCGATTCTTCTCTCGATCGAAAGCAGTCAACGAAAAAGAAGCCAAGTATCGATAACCTAGAGTACGGTACTGTTCCGGTCGAACGAGTCGTCCAACGGATCCGTGCACAGTATTGTGACGACGTTGAGGAGGAGGACGCTACTTTGACAGAACTAACGACCTTGGCATTCCTTTCCAGTGATGAACACGCCCAAGACTGTCAAAACGCCATTCGTGCCGAACTCCAGCGCATGAGATCCCAAAGGGTGACCATACCAACATCCAGTGACTACGATCCACTGCAATTCGAACGCACGGAATGTTTCGCGTATGCTTGTTATGTATTTCAGCTTTCCCAACACTTTTTACAATATGCACAGGACTCTGGCGGTATGGATGATACCGATTTATTGATTTTGCGACAGCAATTGCTGCAAGGCCCAGGTGCCGATTTGGCATGGCGCATGACACAGTATTGCTTGTTTCGAAACAATGTTAGCGAGGAATCGTTTTCCTTCGAGTCGCGCTCGGACCCCTATTCTCATCCAGTTGATATCGCTTTGCGTCAATATGATCCCATTACGATATCCTACGATAAAACGAAAGACCCATTGGTGGCATTCCGTCGGATATTACCCGGAACCACGGGAGTGGCAGTAGCTCGTTTATGGGAGCTTTGTCATGGTCCATTGGATGATATAGAGGCATTACGAGAGCACTTGCAAGAAAATTGTTTACCACTCGTTGGTTTACCATACAAGGTTTTGGACAAGAAGACCGAAAAGAAGTTTCTCAATGCTCGACGCGATCTGCTTTTGCAACGCCTCCAATCGGAAGCGGATCCGGCGTTGGTGTTGGATTGGGCCATCATGCTGGGGTATCAGCATGCTAAAAATATGGTGGTCAGTGGCTCTTTACTCCGAGGACCCATTTTACGCCTGCTAGTGAAGGAGCGAAAGATCACTTCTGAAGTGGCAGACGATTTGATGGCTCTGGCCGGAATGATCGAGAACGATCAAACGGCGGAGGACGGTCTACTGGAACGGGTTCGCAATAATACATTGAAAAAGAAATAATAATTTCGCTAGAAACGACCTAATAACAAAAAATTGCTCATTTTTTCTTTATTTGGTCGTTATTGATTCGGATTGGGAACCCATGGTTGATACCTTTTGTTGCAGCACTTCCAATGGAATCATGTCCCACGGTTCATCATCATCTTCCCAATGTGATTGAAGAACTTCTCCATTGAGCGAAAAACGAACATATTGTTCGCCCGTCGTGGTTTCCAACAATTCCAGACAAAGAAAACTCGCGTATTCCGGCCACGACGAAGGTCGTTCCAATCGATACGCACACAACAAACCAATGAGACTGGAATCATGACCACTCCACACAATCATGGGCGTTGCATCGCACGTAGTCAGGAACTGCAATTGCTGCTGCACCAAACGATGCATGCCCAAATACGCCATGCGGGGATGACTGAGCGTTTGAAACCACCGCCAGGCCGCATGCGCGGCAATCTGTTCTTGATCTTGCGGGGTAATTGAAGAGGGCAACAAGTTGCGCACGGCCAAACATTTGGTAATTTCCGCCAATTGCACCCACGCCAAGGGTTGTATTTCAATGGATGCCTCACCCGGATGTTCTCCTTCGACACCAAAGGCGGCATCGTGCGCGTCGTCCGCGAGAAACTCGTGCAAGGCGTGCGTGACCCGCAGTGCCAAGGGTCGCAAGGTGGTTTCGCGTTCCAGTACTAGAGGTGTTTGAGCCAATTGTTGTTCGAGCATTTCTTGTTCCTTCGTAAACCGTGGCATGGGATCGGGAATCATCCAGGAAGACGGTCGAACATCGATGGTGATATTTGCAGTCAAACCATCGGGGAAGAGACCCGACAACAATCCTTGTACCGACTGTATCGTGCGTGGAAAATCCGTCGAAAAGACCCGTATATTGTCGGACGTCAGTAACTCTTCAAAACGTTCTCGCAAGGTGGTTCCGACTTGTACCATTTGCAACAATCCCAGTGACGTCAATTGACCAAAGGGACCCCGTCCACCCGCGACATGGGTTGTGATTTTCTCTCTTTGAACGGTAGTGCCTTGCGCAATTTTCTGCAAAATATTCGGTGGTATCAACAATTGCGACCAATAGGCTTCATCTTTGAGAGGAGTAATGGGTGTACGATCTCCATGACGATGAATGATCTGGACTTGTCGCAATCGGTAAGATGAAGAATCGGTAGTCGCCAAGGCACGAAAGGAAGTGCGAAAGAGTGCCATCATCACGAGGATTGTGCGGTGTGGAGCTGAAGGACGTAGTGCGAATAACATCATAAGGAGTATACTTTTTGCTGATTATGGAAGCTGCCTCGATTGCAGAGGAGATTCTCCGCCATCATGGTCAATAACTTAGGGCAAACGGATAAAAATAACACGTACCAGTACCAGGTACATCATCGCAAAAATTTTCCTCGCAGCGGTATCCAGTACTATAGACTCAAATTGAAGACGACCTTTTTCACGACTGCATTTCAGTCATGAATCAATATTTTCAAAGCGAGATTGCTATTCAAGCCCCGCTCGTTGTCCTGGTAATTAAGTTTTCATTGCAACACACCTATGAAAAACGAGCCTTTGTAAAGCAAGAGGCAGTTCATGATGTTGAAAGAATGGTTTGCAAATCCACGACTTCCGTTATTCCTATAATCCAAAGTGTGAGGTCCACTTATCCACGACTGCATTTCAGTCATGAGGTGAAAGTCGGATTATACGCTAACCTTAGTGAAGTACCAGTACGGAGTATTGTAGAATTTGAAAATGCGACAACGACGAAAATTTTATTTCAAAGCAAAAAAAGGCTTTGCCGTTTGCAATAAAAGTTAAGCATGCAATACATTTCATTATGATCATTAGAATATGTCAAACAAGATAAGAAAGAATAAGTCAACAATCACCGGTGATGTCATCATTACACGACTTCTCATACTCTTGCTCGCATCGACGTTGTTTCTCATTTTCGGACCGACCCGATCGATGCTCGATCAACATCACGATACGATGGTGCTACCCCAACTCCCCGGTCCCTCTTCGTATGCCGAAATCACGGAATTGGAACATGAAGATGCCTTTCGTGCTACCATACAACAATGTTTGCCGCCAAATCCCAAATGCAAACAATTCATACTTCCTGGTAGTAGTAAACGCCGCGTCGCGGTCATTGCTCCACCCGGTGATTTAGTGGCGAAAGAACGCCTCCAAGCGATCACACAGTCTCACGACGACGATCTCGAATTGATCTTCCGGACCCACGTCCCGCCGTACGGATATGGCAAGACGCACGGATTGACGCAAGTCATTCGTTTCATTCCACAACCCTTACTGTTGGAAGTCACCGATGCCTTGCAGTCTTTACTTCAAAAAGGAGAAACCCACGCCATCATTACCTTGTCGGACTTGAAAGCCGGATTGCGACAAATACTGCGATTTCACTGTCGTCTTTCGCATTTGGCGGCGCATACGGCTCTGTTGTCCGTCGCCGCGACCGAAGACGAAGAAATATCCAGTGTACTGCAATCCTTCTTGTTTCCCGACGAGAAGCCACTGGAACCCAATAATAACAACGACGACGATCCCGACGCCTTGTATCAATTGCATGCAGCCGACGGGACGCAAATACTCACACATGTGCAATCGCTGTCGCGTTTCAATGTCTTGAAAGTCCTCGATCAAGTCTTGTTGGAAGAATTGCAATGCACGAAAAACTTGACCATTTGGCCGTGTCCCTCGTTTTGGAGTGCGGGAGATGGGCCGGATCCCACGAACATGAGTCCGTTGGTACAACGTCTCGCACAAGCCTTGTCCCCCGATTGCGAAGATCCGTACGCGAAATGTTGGGTTGAACGCGACAAATGCGAAGCCGCGGGGGATGCGCGGTGTGTCAAGAACAAGAAATGAACTATTGTGATTATTATGGGTCGACACCCAATCGACGGATGCTGCTCTAATTTCATTCAAAAGCAATGTATTGACGAGACTGCGTTTGTCAATCCCGCAATCGACTCTTGGTGCGTGCTCAGTGATGAAGCGCTAGGTATTAGGTCATTCGGTGTTATCACCGCGAAATCGTGAGAGTTTCTGCCTCTGAGATGCAGGAGGCGAAGAGGATCCTTAAGTGCCTTCCTAGTATCAATTGAAACACCGCTGATGTCTATTTGGTACCACTTACTCGAACTTGGCGCTCCAGAATTGGAGAAGCTTCCAAAAAAGACGCTACGTCATTAAATCGCGAGGCTATAAATTAACTGGGGCAATAGAAACCATGAAAGAGAACCGTCTGGTAACTTTCGCCGCAAATTATCGATACATTGATCTTAGCACATTCAATGCCATTGATAGGAAGATAGCTGTACAAGCATCTTTAAGGCGGAAAAGATGCTTGTGAATGCTTCATGACTCATGACTGAAGTTCAGTCACTGGTCGTGGTTCGTGGTTGCGTAAACTAACTGTTGAGGGGTATAGTAATTATTACTATAGCCTCTAAATGTACATTTTACGACTGCTTTTCAGTCACGTGCGAACGAGTTAAAGATCGCGTCGTGCGACGTGTGCTTTATCTCGATCATCCTTCAAACTTTGATCCTTATCATAGTGCAATTAAAGACAATATAGGTAAGTGAACATGGTCCCTTTATTAACGAATAAGGTCTCTGTGCCTTTGACCGCACAGCTTTGCGAGGAATCTGGTCGTGAAATCGATGCCATCGACACACATTCTCCTTCGAACTCTAGAGAACTCAAAGATCGACGCGCCAGCACCAATTTCTCATTATTGAATCTCTTTGTCGTTTTCAGATACAGGATTGTTCGCTTTTGCACTACTTTTGATCTCCTTTATCGAAGTTAAAACCACCTGACGTAATGATACGGTTTGTGTCACTACTTTTAGCGTTTGCCTCTTTACCCAAAATGCAAGTATCGGCATTCTCACAGAAGAGTGAGCCTCTGGTGGTATCTCGACGCGCCCTCATCGGGCAAGGACTCACTTTCGCCGCTGCATTCGTGACACCCGCGATGGCGGATACCGGTGCCGAAGTCCGAGGGACTCCCATCACACCATTCAATGGACTGATTTTCAATTACCGAGGAAACGATTTCGGTGGCTTGAAAGCTTCCGACATTGATGAACCATCAATCCCTTATCTGGACTTTGTACAGCGTCTCAAAGCCGGAGAAGTGGAGTTTGTGGAATTTTTAGCCCCAAACGGTGACGCGGCGTACGTGACATTCAAAGGCAAGTCGGGGGCGATTCGTGTTGGAGAGGGTTACCCCATCGAACAACCAGGAGGTTGGAGTAGTCCCGCCTTTGTCATACGAACGGTGCAAAATGAAGGAGTTCCTTACAAATTCACCGTACCAGCATTGCGAGCTAGCAAGAAATAACATAAGTCGTTAGAGATTATCACTTGACTGCGCTTCGTGCTCCGATTCTTTGTGATACGAAGCATACGTCTTGTAGGGGCGTATTTGACAGCGGTCCGCCAAGTGTAGCGACAATATATTCAATTCTTCGCCAATATCCACCACGGGAAACCAGGAAGGATCCGTAGGACTGTAGTCGCTGTAATCGATTTCCCATAAATCCAACGTTTCATTTTCATCCATCAGCTTCATTTCCCACGCACTGAGCGGGTGAACCACTTCACAGGGGAATTCCAAACGTAAATTGCGATAGTCTTCTCCGACAACAATATCCACCACACAGCGAATGTTGACTTCAACATGATCCGTTTTTACTGTGACGGGCGCATCGAGCGGCAGGATGAGATTTAAACTGATCGATTCGACACATTCGGGATCGAAGGGTCCTTCGTGTGCGGTATCGAAGAGATACGCACGAGCACGCGTTCGTTGTCCATCCCGAAAACGAATGGTTGTTTCTTCCCCATCCAGACAGGCGCTGACTTGAAACACGGGCATCCAGTCACGACTACGATCGTCGAACCGTTTGGGGAAATCGAGTTTCACCACCATACGGCTACCCGGATGCAGTACGGATGCTCCCATGAACGTAATGATACAGACGGGTCGATCGGTTAGCGGATCGGTGACGCGCATGCTTTGCACCATTGGTCGGGACGGAATGCGAAGATACGTGTGTTGCCCGAATGCTGCACTTTGTTGATCGTGTACCGTAATTCGCCCCTCAATGGGATACAGTTGACTCATTGACATTTCGCCCGCCGGTAGTCCCGATGAATGCGCCATGGCTTGTAATACCGATTCTTCGTCTTGTGAATGGGGTTCCGTGTATAAAGGACTCGCTGTCAATACCTGTATTGGGATCTGAAACCATAGAACGAGTTCTTTTGTTTGCAAACGAGCCAGTATAGTATAATAGTATCGACACGATGTCGCTGCAAGTGTCGGTGGTAAATTCTGATCAATAGGTATATCAAAACGAAAGGTGAAGGCCAGATGCTTATCTTCCAAGACGACATCCATTTCGGGGGGAGGCGTATGCGGACCGACTTTGCGTCCCGGCCACGTAAAGGGTTTCGGTCGGACTTCTTGCCACGAATCCCATTCTCGCTCTTGTAGGTTCATCAAATCGAGTCGATTCGACGTCCATATACAAATGGTGTTGGGTTGTGACGGCCAATCGTCCCAGAGTTTATTGTCGTCTAACGGCAAACGACCGTGCCATCGTGCATCCAACCGACAGTGTGCTGACAAGAGCAGTTCGAAGGATTCAATATCTTTCCGGAGACTGGGTCCATTTGTGTGGTCGTCGGAGATACGAATCATTCCCACCGCCACACCTCCGATGCGGGCGTAAGGACGAGCGAGAGTGAATTCGACGAGAGGGAGTTCGGTGGAAGCTGTTTGTGTCATTGTGCGGATATTCGTTCCCTTGAGAACATGTGATAACGCGCTTTTACAGCAGATTCGATGCGCTGAATAAATTTTTTTGTGCGTGGTTTATAAACAATAACAACAATGATAAATAGACAGAAGGATCGCAACAAAACAAAAAAAAAGCATCGCAACGCATTTAGTTTGTCTGCAGCGTAATTTACTATAGACTCAAAGTGAAGATGACCTTTATCACGACTGCATTTCAGTCATGAGTCAATATTCTTCAAGCAAGGCTGATATTTCGAAGCGCGTTGTCCTGGTTCACTCAGCCGGATTTGCTAGCTCGCAATGCAATGTTTCCGCAGCCTTTGCGATGCATAAATCAGTTCATGATAGTGACTGGTTTGTAAATCAAACACTTCATTCGTTAGTATGAACCCCAATTGTTAGACAAAGTATACACGACTGGATTTCAGTCATGAATTTATTTTCCGTCGATCTAGGTTATAAATTGCTAAGTCTGATTTCGTTTACCTTCGCTCAATCTCATACTCAACAAAGCATGATTTGTCGTCATCACAATGCATTGACCATCAGCATCAACTGTAATAAATTTCTTCACCTTTTACTCAATAGGTCTAATTGTTGTCTACTTAAGCCTTTGTCACACTTTGCATTTTCTACGTTGCGACATGACTGGTCTCCAGGTATATCGATTACCGTTTTAATAACGGTTTAAGATAGCTAAACGACTTCATTGCTCCTCATTCCGATGTCGAAGCGTCCGTGATTAAACTATATCAGGTACGGAGACTGTTGAGGTCACGGGCTAGACCCCAGTAGAATAGCTAGAAGCACAGACTTTTATACTTTTCCAACAAGATATCTTGTCCATGTCGATTCAGAAACCAAGTACCACTTTCCCCTCAAGCAATGTCGCAGCATTTGATCGGACCGCGGTTAAAGCATTTTTGCTTAATTGCGTTCCGGTGCAACTTATTCCTCTGGCAGAGAAACAACTGCATTCAAGTTGCTCTTGATTTTGCCATACTGAGCGCCTTTAATTCCATCTTGTTTGTCTTGCGCATTAACCAAACATCAAAATTGTCTTGTGTCATAGGTATTCCAACAGTAATGATCGATGGATCTAATTTTCTTTCCAGGATCGCCTCGACCCTTGGTCGGATCCTTTTCTCCAACGAGTATCCCAATAAGGTTGGCAATCGAAGTACCGCCGCTTTTACCGCAGCTCGATCGTCGCCAAAAGCTTCGAACAGGTACGTACGCTTGGGCTCCAAATTTTTAGAAACACTCAGAACCAACAGCGTCGGCATGGCAACCATCACGCGGGTCACTTCTTCGTCGGAAAGATCGAATAACAGTTGCAACGATTCGATCTGTTGGTGTAGGTGCTCGTTACGGAGACTCACAATTTGCGGTGATTGATACAGAAGGCGCTTGACTTGGGTCCCCGATAAGCCGACTTGGTAGCGCAAGTAGCCGACAACAGATTTGATGCGACGCAACGAATTGGTCATGACGCGGGGAAATTTGTACAGAATGACACTGAATTCGTTCGAACTGTATTCGAGGTCTTGAATGAAGTAACGCGTGATGGGCAAAATATGTTCATCGAGATTGTAGTCCAAGTAGTTGGGATACGAAATTATAATTTTTCGAACTTTGGATGGTTCCATGTTCAATGTCAGGATCAAATGAAAAACAAGCTTGGGAATTAGATTCATGTCGACACTGTAAAGTAACAAGCGTGGATTCTTCTTGATAATACCCCGAAGCTGGTCTTTTCTCAATCTCAGCTCGTTCAAGAAGAACTTCATCCGTGGAATCAAACCTGATTGAACTCCAGCATACACCAATTTTGGCTCGGCCGTCCAAAGGTGGCGACATTCCTCCATTGTAAAACCCAGATGCTTAGTAAAGAATCTCACTTTTCGCGCCAGGTTGGTATCGGAATAGTTGATCAGAGAAGGAGCGGCCAGTACCAACTCACGGAGACTCTGTGTGTCGGCATCGAGCTCTTGTGTCAAAAAATCCAATTTCATCCCAATATTCCGTTCAGCATGCAAATGAAGGATAGTGGGTTGCCGTTCCAGTATCGATCGAATGTCTTTGTCACTCAAAGACATGCGTTGTCGCAAAACTTCGACTTTCGTTCGGACGGTTTTTGCCGTCATGCCGAGAGCCGAACTGGCTTGATACGTGATGCGCCACATGGCTTCTTCCGACAAGCCCAATTCATTTCGCAGGTAGAAATAGGAAACACCAGGCAAGCCTGCGGCATTCAAGGTTTCGAGAGAAACAATTTCGGCCTTTGATAATGGAGAATATTCTTCGTCATCGTGGATATCGTTCTCATCCGTGATTTCGACAATTTCGGTTTCGGTATCTTCCGCGTCAAGATCGAGTGCTTCAACATAAAGCTCGTTGTCGTATTCATCTTCATTCTTTAGCGGTTTGCGTTGTTTTTTCGACACATTCGCAAACAAAACACTTTGAAAAGGGCCACAGCAACCGAAGGCTCGCCATCGTATGGGTCGATGAACGGCTAAATAATAATGAGGGAAACCGCAAGTCGCAAAGCCTTTGGTAGGTCCGATCAGAAAAAGCAAGCACACGACCCAAATTATCTTACTCGCAAAATTGGTGCTCAGGCTTCGTCTCATTGCCTTAGTTCATTCACTTCATTTGATATGATTTGTCCAAGACCTAGTTGGATTGCATTGTAACCTTATATTAAACGATGTGAATGAATTTATTACAAACATGTCCGGTAACAAGTTTTTCGTTCGCTCTGCCTTACGCCTTATACTGTGCAATACCGGTTTGCGAGTTAACGGGAGGGCCAAAATTTCCTGACATTACGACACCCCCAACTTATTGACCACAAAAATCGTTCTTTTCACTTCACAAAAGCCTATATTAGAAAAGTAGTTGACAGACTACTCTTTAGACATACTGATACGCTAATGCCAAGAAAATGGCTTTTAGACACCCACAACTTCTTGACCACATTTTTTCCCACCCACATTCTTTGTTCTCGCCTAACATTCAGCTCAATAATATTTTTCGTTATCAAAAGAGCTGTTATGGAATCACTCCTAAATTACGAAAACATTTTTGTGCGATAATGTCAACTAGTGTGAATGCATGTTCGTTGTTGGAAATGATTTGTCGTTGTGACTTCAGCCATGGGTTTTCGATAGCGCACATCTCAGGAAAAGAATTATCATTCAAAACAGCAACTTTATATACATTCAACGTGCTATTTATTCATTCTGGTCGCGATATTAGTCACACTGAATTACATCTTTGGGGGTTCTTACACACGCTCGCCGTTCCACCTTTCCATTGGCCATCGGGACGTCTTCTTTGAGTCGTTGCATCTCCAACTCGTAGTCAAAGAACGCAATGGCCTTTCCTTCGGTTTGTTGCCACAAAATACCTTCCCGACTATTGGGATTCGGCGTCAAATAAACAGCAATGCGACTGATAGCCGATACGTGATCGCGATCAACTTGGCGAAATTCCGTAATGGTTTCCGTTTCGGAAACGACTACGTCACGACCGGCAATGGTGACGGCGCGACTTTTTCCGCACTGCAAAAGACGTCGTCACCAAGGGATTCGGCTTGTCGCGCTTGTAAGAAAATTTCGGCTCGTCGTGGACCCAGTGGTCTCATATCGGCCGATAATGACGACAGTGTCAGTAACACTTTGGTGGGATCGTTGCGATAGTCCCAAACCACGTCTGTGACCGGAGATAATTGGTTGTAGGCAGCCGACAGGGACACCGAATTGAAGGCACGGTCTTGAATGATTTTGGTTTCGGGAATCCCCAAACCGAGATTCACGGTCGCTTGATTGGCCATTGTTTTAGCAATCGTCGAAAAGTAGTGCACTTCGTACGAACACCGATCTCCTACTGTTTCTTCACGATACCGAGGCGAACCTTCGATTAACGAGTTCGATGGTACATAATTAAGACCAAACGGATATATCTTTCGTTTGAGTGTCGCGGTGGTGTTCCAGGATCCGAATAGAAACGGTGCATAGTACAATTCGGTGGCTCCCAAGAAAGGTTGTTGCAGAGGAGATAAGTCCAATTGTCCTATTCGACTTTGCGCCAATTTCGTCTGCAAAAGGGGCATATCATTCCATTCGCCTTTTATTTGTATATTTTGTGGGGCCCTTCCTCCCGGAAGAAGAGGTTTCTCGGTCGTTGCTGCGACGGCAAACTGTGGACATAACGCTGCGACGGTAAATCCTTCATAAAGCAAGGATCGTCGGGAAAGCGCATCTCGGAACTCGAAAGCCAGTTGTCTCTGCAACAGATTGGTCAATACAACGACATGAAAAGAATTGTAGAACGTCTCATTTGAACTCTTTGCAGGGCAGTCAACGATACAATGAGAAAAGATTCAACGAAAAGTTTCGATGTGTGTGTGCTGAGTGCCGACTGCCGATCCACGTCACACGTACACTTTAGCATATAGTAGATTTTCATCTGGAAGTGGCGCACCGGTAGCAGTAGACGTTCAGTACATACGAGTTGGCAATCGCTTACGGACGACGACGCTCGTTTTCCTCTGCTCTGCGCCCTCATCATGCATTTCCATTCATTTTCAATTCTTTCCTTCGCGATAACAACTGATCAACTCTCATCAGCAGCGTTCGCAATCATTATTGCTTGATCAATTTTGACATGTCAGACCCATTTAAAAAGCGCAAAGCCGATGTTTTGAGCCGTTTGTCCGAATCGTCGGCGTCTTCGGGACGCGGCGCCTCCACCGGATGGACGACGTGTCCTCTCTGTGGCCGGCATTCGCAGAAGAAATTTGCGTTAGGGAGAGGAATTGCGGCACATTTACATGCCGTGCATACACCGTGGAAACCAGGGAAAGTCGAGCGGAAAAAGCGACGACGACTGGAACAGAGATCGTCCGCCGAAGCCGCTCGACGCGACCAAGCGTCATCTTCGTTTATCTCAGATACAAAGGAAACAAACGACGAATGGATACCGACCGAACAACAAATAGACGAATGGAACCAAAAAGTATTGAAAATTATTACAGAAATCGAAGCTCAAGCAGTATTGTGTGCCGACGGGGTCCTTTCGGTGATACCAACCAACTCTACAACGAATGTACACATGGTGCCTGCCGGACTGGATCGAAATGGCAGCAAATCCAAAGACTATCGAGAGAGTCTGCCCGAATTTTTGCGTGCGGCTGCCGAAGGGACATTGTCAATCTTAGAAAAAATGTACGAGGAAGCCAAGAAAAGTGGAGGCAAAGCGAGTGTCATTGCTCTGCTGCATACTCGTGACCGACATTTGTCGACGGCAGAACACTGGGCGGCCGGAAGTGGGCATCTGTTGTGTCTTCAATGGATCGTTACCAAGCAACAGGAGTATTTAGTGGAGGAAACATCACACCACCGTAATAAAATGCGACGACGCGATGGGAAAACCGCGCTTCATTACGCCGCTCGGAACGGGCATTTACCGTGCATTCAATATCTCGTTGAAGAATGCGACTACGAAATTAACTTGGCATCGGGTGATGGGACTACACCCTTCCATTTGGCGTGCTTTGGAGCGCATCTGGACGTTGCAAAGTATTTATTGCGTAAAGGAGGCGACCGAGTGGCTCACATCAGTAATGACTGGAATTGTTCCCCAGCTCATTGGTGGCAATGACAAAAAACGACTCGATCAAAGAAGTGATTCGTTTTTGTGAGTTCCTAAAAGCAGAAGTAGGAGTATCTTTTGTTGCGGTTCAAAAACAAGGCCATAGTCCCTTGCACAAGGCTGCTCAGGTGAGTCTGATGTTGCGTGCGGAATGTTAGGTGCTTCACGTTGAAAGGGAATTCTTACAGCTCCATCATATCAGAGACTAAATCGGGCTATTGTAGAATGGTTGTTGCAATCTATTGAAGAAGGCGGAGCGGGGTTATCAACGTCGGAACTGCGTTCGGCTTCACAACCCGACAACGGTGGTCACTCACCGTGGGATATTTGGCGTTCGGTAGGAGGTGACGACGAGTTTGGACTATTCATTGAAACAAAACTGAAGGCTATTCCTGCGGAATAAAGGAAGTTTCATTGTGGACATTTATTTATATGGCGTACTCGGCGTGCGAACACCTGAAGAGTAAAGAGTAGGTAGAAAGTGATGTTTCTGCGCTCAGCGTTCTTATTTTTGACAAATCGATGTTTCGATGATGATCTTTTTCGACATTTCGATGCTTCGAACCAAGCAGGACTAGAGAACACCCAGCATCAATTTCATTATTCTCTGTTCAATTTTGCCAAAGGTGCACGAGGATATGATAATCATGATATTCTTCATTGTGTTTTGCGGCATTGCCGGCATGGCAGTCGGTTCTGCAGTGACTGCTATTGCAATGCGACAACAGACTATGAATAAAAGAGACGAGGCGGCGACACCGTCTATCAGAACACGCGACGATACTTCTATTTCGACACGGGATGATACTGTCGATGAGAAAAGGGAACCGCGCCGTGATTTGATCGTATGCATTGTGAAGCAGCTGTGGCCTTACTTGAATCCTGCTATCTGTAACGCCATTCGAGCTACTGTAGAACCAATGCTTCGAGATCTCCCTGGTCCTTTGACTACACTTCGGTTCACGGAGTTGGATCTTGGTATTGAGAATTTTGTGTTGGGACAAGCGACTGTGCATGATTTGAAGAATGGCTTTCTGCAATTTGACATGGATGTTAATTACGTTACAAACCGTAGGATTTCGCTGAAAGCTAGTTACGTTGGATCTGTGGGCGTGGACAGAATTGAGCTTGACGGTAGAATCGCGGTTGTGTTGAAACCCCTGACGAAAGTGTTGCCCTGCGTATCAGCGGCGCAGTTCTTTTCATCGATCCGCCGAAACTGCAAATGAATTTCACTGGCTTAGCTGAAATCGCTGACATACAACTGATCAAGAACAAGATTTTGGCTGGCATAGGAGCGGCTCTGAAGGATATCGTGGTAGCTCCTTATTCTTATGTTGCTGCCAAAGTCGACCCAGATTGCGACTACTTCAATATATATCGGCCACCGATCAGTGTTTTCCGTGTGACACTTTTGCGCGGTGAAGGGTTTGTCGATGCACCCCGTGTACTTGGTGAAGACGATGTGCCCGACGTGTTTTGCAAAATCGCACTCGGTGCGTCCAAACCTCTTCGAAGTCGAACTGTTTGGGACAACAACAATCCTGTCTGGGATCGCGACGAGTTCTTCGATTTCCTGTTGTATGACTTTGGTCAATCCATATTCTTGCAGGCATGGGATGAGAGCAATGGCGCGTTGGATTCAGACGACGACCTTGGAAAGGCTGAAATAACGGTTCGCGAACTACTACTGGCAGCCCAAAATCGTACCGTGAAGCTTGCTTTGATCGGCAAGAACGGAAGTCCGACCGGTTCGAAAATTACGATTCGGTGCGATCTGATCCCCTTCGTCAAAGAAGTTTCAAGTCTAACCGCGCAATCACCTTCGAGTGAGACCATGGGTGGCCTTATCATCGTCTTGATTGATCATGCTTTCTGTGTACCTTTGGAGGCAATGGAAGGAATGCATGTCACCTCCAAAGTCCGTGTCCAATATGGTGACGAGAAATTCGAAACGTTGTTATTGCCAGGTACCAATCCACACTACAACACGGCGTTCCATATCCCGATCTCCACCAAGGCATTTTCGGAGGGAGGTGGAAAAGACATAACGTTGACACTCTACAAGTGCTACCAAGAAAACCTTTTAAAGGCACCAGAGGAAACATTGTTGGGTGAAATCAACCTTCCTTATTCTGCCTTAGAGCGTGCGGCAGATACTACCATCAACGAAACGCATCCAGTCGGAAGTGGTGGGACAGCGTTGCGCTACCGCATTTCGTTGCATGGCATCGACTTGCAAACGGCGAATCCCACTTCGGCTGTTCTCTCGTCGGAATCAACAATTAAGGGCAAAGTCGTCAAGACCTCCGAGGCAGGGATGGTTTCTAACGCTCCTCAGGCGACTGCGAATACGAATACGACCGGAAACACGACGACGAAACCTAAATCGGACAAAGATGCTGACATTTTGAAATTGACTGCTGTTCAAGGACGTGACTTCAAGTACCACAAGCATTTATTACAAGAATCGCACATGTCGAATGCCTATCTCAAGATACAAGTGGGATCTAATCCAAATAATTCCTGGAGGACCAAGACGTGTTACAAGAGTAAGAATCCAATTTGGAACGAGACTTCGGCCTTTGTCCTTTCCGGTCCGAACGAAACGATCCAGATCGATGCTTACGACAATGAAGAGGGAAGAACCTATCGTGATGACAAACTCGGTAGCGCCGAATTGAAGGTGGAGGATGTTTTGCTTACCGGGGGAAAGAAGGAAGTCGAGCTCATTTCGAAAGATAAACCGACCGGAACCTTCGTAACCATACAGTGCGAGAAGGTTGCAGCTTAATGCTCCGTAGAACATGTGGTTATCTTACGTTTTGGAATTTGGATCACGCTGAAGATATTAGCAGTTAGACTTAATTATTTGCATAAATCACTTCATAACTTTGTAAGCGATTTACCTATACTAAGACCAACTAAAAGTTTGCACCATAGCTGTCGTAGGATTGCATCACCCTAACCTTTATACTGTAGAATCAAACACAGATTGCAAGGCGGCTCGTAATTTGTCCTAGAGGTTTTGAGCACTTTCCAAGTCATTGTGACGAAAAAAGACACAACGGATGACCGCTAGATGCCCGAACCGCAACCATGAGGAGATGAAAAAAAAAAAAAAACGGCGGCAAATAAGCGTGTTACAATCGGCATAAACAGAACAGACTAGAACATTTTGATCTTTTCATCCTCTCTTTTTTATAGTCTACGGTGAAAGAAGCGCCCCCTTCTGTTTTCCTGCTATACTAGAACGACGCTTGTAAATCAAAATGGTAAGAAAGTAATGCCGTCGAAACAGAACGCCGTCCTCCCGAATCGTGCAAAATCGCTGACCGTTGCCTTCTCCTCCAGTCCGATATTCAATACTGGGAAGACATTTTAGCGGAAGATATCCAGCATATTACCGCCATGCTGGAGGATATTCCGCACATGAAAGGTGCCGACAAGAAACGAGAAATCAATAATTGCAAGAAAAAGCTGCGCGATGCCGCCGGCAGCAAACGGTCGTTTAAGATGGAAATTCGATTGGTGCAAGACCAAGCTCTCCGCAAAGAATACGAGGCCCGCTTGAATCGTTTAGATCAACAACTAAAAGTCATGCAGCAAGATTGTAAGGCATTAGAAGCGGATAATGCACGAGGTGAGTTGTTTACCGATGGCGGCGACGAGGAACGACAATTCAACGAAGCCGACGGGGTGAAGGCGGGTGACAGTATGTTAAAAGAAGCTTCAGCGCTACAGGATAAAACACAAGACTCCTTGGCGAATACAAAGAATATGATTGCGGCATCGAAGGAAGTCGGTGTAGCAACGCTCGAGGAATTGGAGCGCCAGCGCAATGTGATTCAGAACATTGAAAAGGAAACAGACCGTCTCGATGACAATTTAGCTCGTGCGGAAGCGCTCATCAAGCAATTCAGCAAGCGAATGGCTTCTGATCACTTCATTCAATGTTTTGCAATGATCAATTGTATTTTGTTGGTCGTTGTCGTTGTATATGCTATTGTCAAGAAAGGCTCCCTTACCGGAAACGATGACAGTGCACCCGTCGCCCCAGAACGACTGTTCTTGCGAAGAGGGTAGAATATAATATCATCTTCCTTTTGCACAATAATAAGTATTATAGCCAAAGTTCCTTTCAATTGTGGGTTTCGATGGTTGTGTGCTAGGTAAGCTAGTTTTCGAGCAACGAAAAGCCCCATTAAATTGCAAAAGTTTCTTTAATTTGTGAAAATTCTAACGTTTCGGAAATACAAAGATCGATAATTTAAGCGGCAACCTTCTTATCTTCGGGGTCTTCGTAAGCTTCCAGGGGTGGGCACGTACACACCAAATTACGATCTCCATAAACATTATCAACACGACCACAAGTTGGCCAAAACTTGTTCGTTCGAATCCAAGGAGCCGGATAAGCCGCTACTTCACGTGAATACGGGCGATCCCACTTCTCCGAAAGAATGACGTCCATAGTGTGGGGCGCATTCCTTAGCGGAGAGTTTTCGAGAGGGACACGACCTGCACCTATGTCATCAATTTCGGCTCGAATGGCCAGCATAGCATCACAGAAACGATCCAGCTCTGCCAAATCTTCCGATTCTGTAGGTTCGACCATCAGAGTTCCAGCTACTGGCCAAGACATGGTTGGAGAATGAAAGCCATAGTCTTGTAAGCGCTTCGCAACATCCTCTTCCGTGACGCCGGTGGCAGCCTTGAGAGGGCGCAAATCGAGAATGAATTCATGTGCACATTGTCCATTCGCGCCAACAAACAAGACGTCGTAAGCTCCATTCAGCCGAGCGGCCATGTAATTCGCGTTCAAGATGGCATTTCCGGTCGCAGATTTCAAACCCTCAGCTCCAAGCATTTTGATATACATCCAGGAGATAGGAAGGATAGCTGCCGATCCGAAAGGAGCCCCAGCAACCGCACCTTCTTTCTTTGGTACACACAAATCAGATCCGCAAAGCTTTCCTGAAGCTTGAGGTTCAAGGAAGTGTCCTGGAAGGAAGGGGGCAAGGTGCTCACGGACACCAATCGAGCCGACTCCCGGGCCACCACCTCCGTGAGGAATGCAAAACGTCTATGATAATTCACAAAGTATGAGCTGTATCGGCAAATATGATTGCGAGTATCAGCTAGACTACGTACCTTGTGCAAATTGAGATGGCATACATCCGCACCGATGAGGCCCGGACTGGTCAAACCGACTTGAGCATTCATGTTCGCTCCGTCCATGTATACCTGTCCACCGGCAGCATGAATTGCTTCACAAACCTCTACAATTCGTTCCTCGAAAACACCAAACGTCGAAGGATACGTCACCATGAAAGCGGCCAAATGATCCTTGTGCTTGTTAATTTTGGCCGTAAGGTCATCGAAATCGATGTTTCCATTGTCATCATTCTCAACGACGACAACCTTCATACCTGCCATGACAGCACTTGCAGGATTGGTTCCGTGAGCCGACTTGGGAATGAGACACACGTTTCTGTGACCTTCGCCGATGGACTCCAAGTACGCAGTGATGGCCAACAGACCGGCATATTCACCAGTGGCACCCGAGTTCGGCTGGGCACTGACAGCTGCAAAACCAGTAATTTCGGAAAGGTCCTTGTTCAAATCTTCAATCATTTCATGGTAACCGAGAACTTGATCCGTTGGAGCAAATGGGTGAATGTTGCAAAACTCCGACCAAGTAACAGGAATCATTTCACTGGTAGCATTCAGTTTCATGGTACAAGAGCCTAGCGAAATCATGGAGTGATTCAGTGCAAGATCGCGGTTTTCCAAAGTTTTCAAATATCGAAGCATTTGCGTTTCCGAATGGTGCTGACGGAAGATCGGGTGGGTTAGAATCTCTCCCTCACGGGCGTACTTGCCATCTACATTTTTAACAGAATCGTCCGCTGTAAGATCCGAATTGCTGACTTTGAATGCCCCTTCCAACAAGGCCTTCAAATCGTCGCGGGTAATTCCCTCTCCCATACTAATGCCCACGGTATTGTTGTCAATGACGCGCACATTGGCACCAACACTAACCGCCCCACTTTGCACCTCCGCTGCCGTCATACCTTTGGATGAAACATCGACCGTAAAGGTATCAAAGAAAGCATCGTTGCTCACCTTGAAGCCAGCCTTACCAATTTCACGATGAGCTACTTTGGCCAAAGCATGGATACGGGAGGAAATATCCGTCAGTCCCTGCGGACCATGGTAAATTGCGTACGATGCTGCCATGTTCGCCAAAAGAGCTTGTGCTGTACAGATATTCGACGTAGCTTTGTCACGACGAATGTGCTGCTCACGAGTTTGCATGGCCATGCGCAAGCACGGCTTTCCTTGCGAATCGATGGTGACACCAATGATACGACCGGGCATTTTTCGAGAGTACTTATCCGAAGTCGCCAAAAAGCCCGCATGGGGACCTCCGAATCCCATGGGAACACCAAAACGTTGAGCACTACCTACCGCAATGTCTATCATGTTATCAAAAAAGGTAAGACAGTGCACAAAGATACAAGTAAATCAATACAAACACAATACACAAACGAGACGTACCTGCACCCCACGAGGAAGGCGGCGATAGTTTCGTCAATGCCATCAAATCCGTGGCGGCCACCACCATGGCATCCGCCTCGTGCGCTCGCTCCGCAAACGACGCGTAGGATTCTCCGGGCGATTCAATGCTCCCGTACGTATTCGGATATTGCACCAGGGCTCCACAATAATCTTTGCCCGAAAAATCCAACTGCGAGTGATCTCCTACAATGACATCAATACCGATGGCTTTGGCTCGCGTTTGAATCAAGCCGATGGTCTGTGGGTGAACGTCCTGACTGATAAAGAATTTATTTTTGGTTCCTTTCTTCCCTTTGAGGGCAAACGCCATTTGCATGGCTTCGGCAGCGGCCGAAGACTCGTCCAGAAGCGATGCGACGGCCATGGGAAGCCCAGTCAAATCGACCACGAGTGTTTGAAAATTCAACAACATTTCGAGACGTCCCTGCGAAATTTCCGCTTGATAGGGAGTATACGCCGTGTACCATCCCGGATTCTCCAATACATTGCGCAAAATGACGGGAGGAACTTGCGTATCATAATATCCGGTACCAATGTACGACTTCATGACTTTATTTTTACTCGCCATGCCTTTCAATTTCGCCAAGGCTTCCGATTCACTCAAGGGAGCGTCCAATTTCATCGGTTTGGAGGTCAAAATCTTGGCCGGAACGGTCGATTTCGTCAAGGCGTCAAACGAATCGAAACCGATCGTCGCCAGCATGCTCTTGGCCTCCTCGGGAGTAGGACCGACTGATCATGGTAAAAGAGAAGGGAAAGAAGATGTTGAGTTTATTCATTACGACAAGACAAGTTACACTTTGTGATGAAACTAAGGTGGTCATTTTTTCACGAAAATTCATTAAGGATACATGTCTACGTCATCGCGTGATTGACACAAGTCCGCGACTGATCCCATGTTGTCTGCACTGAACAGTACGGGCGTGACGTTCCACCAAAGAATGCCGCTCCGCACGAATAACCCTACTTACTGTGACGACGGGCGAACGTATCGACCATGTCCAAAGCGTCCCCGAAAGCGGGCGTGCTTGCGGAATACACACGACGCTGCTTCAACGAAAGCAGTCGTCGACTACAGCGGCGCATCATCATCATCTTTTTGTTTGCAAAAGAGATGATCGTTTGAAAGAAAGAATGTTTCCACCACAAGCAGCAGCTGTCGAATGGAAAATGCGGAGAACGATCGAGCCAGAAATGTGTGTGTTGCGGCGCTCGATCTTTCGATGCTAGAACGATTTCTACATTTCCAGCTACAGTGGTCTGAAACACTATTCTACAAGAAGTAGACCACGACAGCACCGACGTCATGTACACGTCATCCGTCATTTTTCTCTGGCTCCACTTCAAAAAAAGTGAGCTACTTTTACGGTGTATAGTAGAGAGAGTCCCGTGTTGTGACGTGGTGCGAAGTTTTTCCGCTTTGTTTGTCCTTCCATCGCGTCGCGACCTTTTCGCAACGATGAACTTCCGACGAGACATTCTGTTGTATCGTCGAACTCGTCATTCTAAGAGTTAGTGAATCGTTGATATCCCTTCTTGCTACCCAGTCCGAGAGACAGCAGCGTTCGCTTTTGACAAATAGAATGACCAGCAGCACAGAAGAAATGGCGCGTCCCTCCTCCGTTTCCGAATACGACGACCGCAACGGTTACGAATGGATGATTTCCTTTGCGGCGGTCATGGTACCCTTTGTGGCTTTCTTTATGGACACAAGAAGGGAATGACCGTCCGGGTCATGGATGCGGTGGTCAAATCGCCCGTGGGTGTATACGGACTGTTGGCGTTGCCCTTGGGGACCTTGGCCATGGAAAAATGCATTTACGATACCGTGCAATCGGCGCAAGGGATCAATCCCAATGTGCGACCCAAAGATCGGGGTGGTTTTCCCAGTGGTGGTGCCGAATTGCCCTCGTTCAGTCTGATACCCGTGCAAAAGACATCTTTGTTGAGTTTTGCCCGGTATTCACGCTAAGATAGAGAATACTGTGCAATCAAATCCAAAGAAGAGGCAATGGCGGATAGGAATTTATGTAAGACAGTCAACAAGCAACGAGAATGGTTGGTTGTCGCCGAGAATTACAGAAAATAATCCTCATTGCTCCGCGACTTGCGGTAATGAGCAGCTCACATTCTTTTGACGAAAAAAGACACTGGTCCATTCACTTTGAAAGATTGCATTTTAACAAGTCATAAGAATTGCCTTTCTTCATTCATTCTTTCCCCTTGAGTCGAAACACCTTGCGTTCTCCGATTAAGTCACGAACTGACATGCCTCCAAGCCGGACTGCTTCCTAAACTACAATAGTTGCTCTCCTAGTCTAAGCTGTAAAGATTAGATGTGAGAACATGATGAAGATCTAGTTACTTGTTGCAGCATTGGCAACGGAGTCGATGATTGACGTTGAAAATCTTTGTCCATCCTTGCTGCCGTATTCACTTTCACTATAGATCCAAAGTGTAGCCTACTTTTAGCGCGACTGCATTTCAGTCATGAATAATGCGTTGAAATATAGTCGCGCGCGCTCTGCGCGCTGTGAATAAGTTTCAACCAAAAACTCGCCCTCGCGACGACCATGGCGGCTTGGCGGCATAAAATTTATTGCGTTATTGTTATTTCCACTTTGCTGTCTTCATTTTTAACGTTCTTTCCTATCTTTTTACAACAAACCAAACAAACAATCATGTCCGAAGACATTCAAAAGAAAATTGCCGAATTGGAGGCCGAAATGGCCCGCACACAAAAGAACAAAGCCACCAATTATCATTTAGGGACGCTCAAAGCCAAGATTGCCAAATTGAAATCGGAACTCATCAACGGCCCCGGCGGCAAATCCGCCGGATCCAAAGACGCCGGACGCGGCTTTGATGTTACGAAAAGTGGTGATACGCGCATTGGTTTGGTCGGATTTCCGTCCGTCGGCAAGAGCACGTTATTGACGGCCTTGACGGGCACCAAATCGGAAGCGGCCGCGTACGAATTTACGACCTTGACGTGTATTCCGGGTACAATGAAGTACCGTGGAGCTCGTATTCAAGTGCTGGATTTGCCAGGAATCATTGAAGGGGCCGCCGATGGCAAAGGTCGTGGTCGACAAGTCATTTCGACGGCGCGGACGTGCAATTTGATTCTCATTGTCTTGGATGCAGCCAAGCCCGTCACGCACAAAAAGATTATTGAAGCGGAATTGTTTTCTTTTGGAATACGCATCAATCAAGAACCGCCGGATGTCAAGTTGACCAAGAAAGAAGGTGGAGGTATCAGTTATCAAGAAATGGTCAAACAAACGAAAGGAATGAATGCGGAAGTGGCACGTTTGGTCTGCAAAGAATACAGAATCAGTTGTGCGGAAATCATTTTGCGCGAGGATATAACAGTCGATCAGTTCATTGATGTCATTGAGGGTAATCGGGCCTATATTCCAGTTCTGTACGTATTCAACAAAATTGATGCTTTGACGATTGAAGAACTGGATATATTAGACCAGATGCCAAATTACGTCCCCATCAGCAGTCAGCATGAGTGGAATCTGGAAGAGCTGATGGATACGATTTGGGATCGGTGTAACATGCTACGAATTTATACCAAACCGAAAGGTCAAATCCCCGACTATGACGAGCCGGTCATTCTACATGCAGAAAATCCATCGATTGAAGAGTTCTGTAATCGAATCCATCGAGGTCTCATGCAAGAATTCTCTCATGCGTGGGTATGGGGTAAGTAGGGTGTAGTGCGCAGTATCCGTGCTTACAAATGTGAAACGATTGATTCACATCACTCATGTTGTTGTTCGTTTTTCAGGTAGAAGTTGTAAACATCAACCTCAAAGGTGCGGAAAAGATCACATTCTATCGGATGAAGACATTGTTCAGATTTGTAAAAAAGCTGGTGGATAGTTGCTTAGCTGGTAATTTTCCCTAGTGCTTCGTGGTCATAGGCTCAGCCTTTTTAGTCGCTATAACGAAAACTATAAAACAAAATTCTTTTTTTTTAAAATTAGCATTTAGAAGTCCCGCACGCTTCGGCCAGGATCTGACCGAGATCATGCGACATGTTGACACCATTGGTTCCTTCTTCGTCAATGATCCAGAACATCATTCCACGTGGTAGCAAATCTTTGGCTCGAAGCGATTCCCATGCCGAACTTATTTCTGTTGATGGAACGAATAACGTTTTATTTCCAGCGTTGCTTGCCCACCCATTGGCAAACCCGAGAACAAGCTTAGAAAGAGGAAGTGAGACATTGGTCACCGTTAAGTTTGCTTCAGGATCTTGATCAAAGTTTACTTGAAAGGTGCAATTGGTGAACGCCAATTCTTCGACAAAAGCAACCAGATAAGCAGCAGGAGTCATGCCGCCTTCAAGAATCGACATTGCAGCTCTTGAATAGCTTTCGTAAAATTGCAACGAGACCAAATCTATCCATGCCCCGTATTTCTGCAAAGGTAGGCGTATACGTTACGCCCAAAATAGGTAAAATCATTGTGCCATGGTCGCGTTTTGTCCGTCAGAGTTAACAGCTCTGCTGAAGTCAGCAGAGCCATGAATGTCGAGATATGATTGTGGTGGAGCCATTGACACAACGTAGCCACCTGAGTTACCAAGTTTGTCATAAGGGAACATTTTGATAACAACGCGGACGGTCACGGTACCAGATGTCCTTACCTTCATGAGCCATCCGACTAATCTCGCCCATTTTATCTAAACATTCAAAAGTAAATGTATTGTAGATACTTTTCATGTCATCGTTCCCTTCCAAGTCCCAATCAATTCCATCGAATACATCACCGAGATGAGTGTCGAATGCTTCGTACCATTCCTTTGCACTGACCAACGGATCGAGGTGCTTCCCGTTCCATCCACCCACCGCAATCATGTGCAGAACGTGGCCATGGCCTTCCAGGTCGAGCTCGCGTAGAAAGATCTTGATCGCTTCAAGATCTAATGTGGTATCCGGTACAACGTTTTTGACGTTCAAAAAGCGCCGATGCGGCGAAGTCGACGAGTCTGGAGAATGGAAGGATGCTCGAAAGTCGACAAACGACCACATTATAACATTAGCCCCTTGCGAGATAGCATTTCTTACCGATTCGAGCTTGTGACTAGCGTATCCTATAAGAGCTCTGTCAGGAATCTGACGACTCGACCGGGAGGATTCTATGAGTGTCCGATGGCTTTTTGAACGTGTCGTTACGGCCAGATTTCGACCCCGTGCACCGATCGTATCCCGGTAAAACACGGCAGAAGATTTGGGTGTCCGACCCAGTGTCTTGAAGTCAACATAATTGATGCCAAATCTCCGCTGATAACCGAACTGCCACTCTAATTAGCCATGAAAAACACTATAAGTAACTTAAGCATATGTGAGCCGTCGCGATGGAATAACGTACCGAAATTATCCATCAAAGACCATACGAAATAGCCAGCCAATTTTACGCCCTCTTTAATAGCTTCCGAGCAGGCCCGAAGGTGCTCTTGCACATACCAACGCCGTTTCTCGTCCTGTATTCCTGCATTCACATTAGGCTCGTCTTCACAGGATCCATTTTCTGTAATATAGATTGTAGGACCATGGTAGCGTTTGTGAATCCAAAGTAACATTTCCCTCAAACCGTCGGGAACGACACTCCACCCCATGAAGTTTTGAGACCACTCCGGTTTGCTGGCAAAATCCACGTGAATGTCCGCCCAATATCCACTGTAATTTGCTTCTCGTTCTGGAGTGGACGCCACGAGTGACGAATAGTAGTTCAAACCCAGAAAATCGGTCGAAGCACTCAAAAATAGTAATCTCTCGTCATCCGTTATAGTTGGCAAACGATGCCCCAGTCGTTCTTTCATGACTTGAGGGTAATCACCAAATACAATAGGATCAACAAACCAACCGAATTGAAAGAGCATAGCCCGTTCCGCCGCAGCTGAATTATCCTCCGCCGAGTAGCGGAAATCACCCGAATGGGCCATTCCAATGATACCCTTTTGTTGGGTCTGAAACTCCATTCGATAGACCCGCGTCGCCAAGGCATGCGCCCGCAACAAATTGTGTGCAACACGGTACGGTGCCGTAGCATCCTGCTTCCCTGGTGCATGAATGCCCGTACTGTATCCATTCACGGCGACCGTCCATGGTTCATTGATGGTGATCCAGTGTTTGACACGATCGCCCCAGGTCGCAAACGCCAGACGAGCATACTCGACAAACGCCTGGACGGTGCGTTCGTCCATCCAACCACCGAACCGGTCTTCCAGTCCTTCGGGTGTATCCCAATGAAACAATGTCACGAATGGAGTTATGTTGTGTTCCAGCAATTCATCGATCAGTTGGTGGTAAAAGTCGAGTCCTTCCTGTCGTATGGTTTTATTCGTCCCCGATGGCAGAATCCTTGACCAGGATATCGAAAATCGGTACGCTTGTAGATTCAAGTCTTTCATCAGTGTCACGTCTTGCTTCATGCGATGATAGTGATCGCATGCGACATTGGCGTTGCTCCGATTGGGAGTCTGACGCACAAAGGTATCCCAAACGGTCCATCCTCTCGATTCGATGGCACCTTCTATTTGATAGGCACTGGTTGCCGCACCAAAGAGAAAGTCGGACGGAAAAGGTTCGCTCTTAGCATGATGCGGTCGAAAGGCCGGAGACAAGCCGGCCAGGAGGAGCACAAGCAACGTCCCAAAAAGGATGCGTCGACGCAACGGTGTCATGTCGTTTCCTTCTTTTTCTTGCTTCTTTACCGAAAGTAAGCGCGAGGACTCGTCCAAAGTCGACATGCTGACATGATGGGCACTCTGATGAGACGTTGTTTTGATTTTCTATTGGATGATTTGTGCTATTATGGTCCTCATCTGCGAGACCGAAAGAAAGTGCCGCCGAAAAACGAGAAAATCTTTTCCTGGCTCTCATGACTGAATCCAGTCATGGTGAAAACGGAAAACACTTTTGGCCTATAGTACATTGGGAAGTTCATGATGAACTGCGTTTCGGACAAAGTCAACTGAAAGACGCTCTTCAAATAATTTTTAAAAATTACTTTTAACACTTTAAAAGCAGATATCATGCAGCTGATTGTGCTCGCTAACATTCCTTTCTCGTACACATGCATAGATCACTGCCATGTCTCACGATTGGAAATTCAGTCGTGACGAATCGGGCTGCACAACAGACGTACTATAGCACAAGAAGTAGACGGATTTGCGGTTCCGAATCAAGTCTGTCTGTCATACGTCTCTCGCTCGGCTCGAGGGAGCAAAACTCAAGTTTTTGGCACCGTTTGTTGTGAGCCGCTCGTATGACACGGGCTATTATTGTTGTTTACTTTGCTGCTTGTTTTATTATCAAAGGTGAAGCTCTTTTGCATCGAGAACACCTAGAAATAAGAAGTCAAACAGTCCATCAAGAAAGAGAGTCAGCCGTGCGACATTGATTTATTCCATTGACCTATACATTCATTCGCAATTAAAGAAAGATACAAAGGGAATCCAAAAATGGTGCGTGAGACATCAACCCATCGGCAGGCCCAAAGTTGGTTCCTTGTTTTCTTCTTTTTCTTCTTCTGGTCGTTCTCACATCCAGTATTGTTTGACTCCTTTATTTTAAAGTCAAAGAACTTTTTGCTGCACTCGATGATGACTCGGGCGATGAAGCTCCCAAGGCCAAGACAACGACCACCAAAACGACCACGACGACTGCCAAGAAAGCAGCACCGACCGTAGTCGAACCGTCGAAACCGGATCAAAGGTAGGTCTTGTTGTAGCGGAACGCACGAAACGTCCCTTCTCATCCCTCACTCACGCATACTGTTGTTTGACAGAAAAAGCCCTCCAACAACGACCGAAATACGAAATTCGGACGCGGGGGCCGGGCTCCCGTCCGTGATGGCAAACGCGCGTACGATCGTCAGTCGGGTACGGGACGTGGCAAAGAAATCAAAAAAGGTGGTGGCGGTGCTCACAATTGGGGCAACGAAAAGAATCCGGCCGAATTGACCGCCGAAGCCCAAGAAGCGGCGGGTGAAGAAACGGCGCCTGTCGTCGAAGAGGTCGAGCCGGAACCGGAACCCGAAGACAACACCTTGTCGTACGAAGAGTATTTGGCACAAAAGGCTCGACCGGATCATGAAGCTTTCGCTCCTCTCAAGGAACGATCGGCCGCGGACGAAGATTTTTTCAACAAAGCGGCCGCCAAGGCCAAGGCGGAAGAAGAAGAGTACTTTTCGACGGGAAAACAGAAACGCAAAGGAGGAAAGAGCAAGAAGGAAGAAGAAGGTGACAAGCCGGTGGTCGAGTTGGGTTTCCGAGTAGAAAGTGGTAGTGCCAATGATCGCGGAGGACGTGGCGGCCGCGTAGGAGGACGAGGCCGTGATGGTGGTGGACGCGGAGGAGGTCGCGATGGCGGCCGTGGTCGAGGCCGAGGCGGTCGTGAAGGTGGACGTGGAGGACGCGGTGGTGGCCGTGGAGGAGGACGTGGTGGACGCGGTATCAACCCACTCGATGAGAAAGCCTTTCCTTCTCTTTCGTAGACACAAATGATGACTAACTAACTCGAATGGATGAATTCTGAGGACACGCAACGGCTCGCATATTTACGTACGTAAACTATCATTACTTAAAAAATAAGCTGGAATGCAAAAAGTTGGCTTTGTATTCTTTATCGTTGCTCGAAAAGAAATCGATAATAGTAGACTGTCATGATGACTTTGGTACGCGAAGAATGCTCGCTAGAATTCCTATTACTACCAAAGGAGGCACTTCAAAGGGACCATCTCCCAAATCCACAATCAGTGGATGTCCTTGTATTACATTCTTTCCGTACAAAACTCCCGCCACCAGTGTAGGGAACCGTACCAGCAGCGTATTGTAAATGGCACCCCACGGATTCTCGTCCGATTGTGTGCCGGTCAACCAAAGAGGCAATCGCCGCCGCATGAACCGCCAAATTCGCAACGCGTTGTTATTGGCCATGGTAGTGGCATTGCTATCAAAGAGAATGGATTCTTTGCGTAAATTAAAGGGCGGTGGTCGTAAGGAGTCATCGAGGCCCTCATCCATGTCACGCGGTGTTTGAAAACACGGACGATGCGGAGAGATGATTGGAGGGGGAACAAGAAAACAGTGAGCGGCGGAAATTAAATAGAAGAAGGTTAGGAAGAATCCGGAGAAGAGCTTCATTTGTTAACATTAGTGATTAGTTGATCTTTGAGGTGTTGTTCTTAGTTGTTGTGCAACACAAGAAACAAAACAAAAACGCACCCCGTTGTTGTGCATGTGAAAGCGTGGATCACCCAGATTTTCTGGGTATTTACAAAGTAGAGACTCCGCACCCCCATAGTTTCTGGGAACGTGAAAAACAATCATACAGATTTGCTGCTAACGGATAGTCAGTGCGCGTGAAGACAAACACCAAGCAGATTTTCTGTGTACTTAATAGCCCGCATTTTCTATGCCATGGTGCCCGTGAAAACAACTTGAATACCACTACGACTTTCATTATTTCATCGAACAGATGGCTTCCGCGTGTCCCGCGTGCCCTGTCCTACTCTTGGTCTGATACACAACGGCTTACGCATCCGTGACACCACTTCGCGCACCTCTTTGTCATCGCCGTCATCGTCATTCTTTTTCTTCTCCGTTCTTCTCGTCGCGATGCGAAAGTGATGAGAACGATATCTTTTTTTGCCTTGACAGTATAAATTCGGCTTATCTCCTCCCGAACACTTTCTCTTTTCTTCTCTCTCTTTTTGTCTTTGATTAATCAATTTTTCATTTATTCAACAAACAAAGATGAGAATTGGGTTTTTATTCCTCGCGACGACCGCGACATCGACGGCCTTTGTCGTACAACCTTCCGCGTCGTCGTCGTCGACGACAGCACTGTACATTTCGTCCTGGGGCGTCAAAGGACCACCGGCATTCCGTACCATGGAACGAGAGAATCCTGCCGAAAAAGTACAAGCCTATTTGAAAGCACCGGAACCGGTCGAAGCCCGCAGTACCATTGATGGGACGTGCCTTGTGTCGGGACTCATTCGACCGGGGGTCACTGCGGACGATCAATTTTTGTTTGATTTACTCAATCATCAAGATTCGGCCTTTGAATTTGACAAAATTGTCGCCTTTTGTCCCGACACGAAATTGGCAAAGAAGCAACTCATCAGTCGATCGGCGCGGTACACGGGATTGTTGAATAAACTCGATTTTGCGCAAGGCGACAGTTTGCCCACGGCGGCGCAATTGGACGGTGTCAAGAGTTGGTTGGCCTATTTGCAAGGTGATGACTTGCTCGAACAAGTACAAACAATCGCCAAGACTTTAGCAGATGCACCCAGTGTCGAGAATATTGCCATTTTGTTGGTGGGAGCGAATGAATTGGATGTCACGGCTAGTGCGGCGGCGTTGGAGGCCATTCAGAACACCGGTAAAACCTATTCCATCGCGGCCGTCGGGCAATTGACCGATGAACCCGAAGGCAAACAGGCGTACCATTTTGATCAATTTGGTACCGTCAATGGCACACTGCCCGCCAAGGCCATCTTTTCTCGCCAAGAATCGTACCGCATGATTACGGAAATGCTGCAATTGGAGGCCGGTGCGAACAAGGCTTTCTCGTTTGCGGAAATTTACAATGTCAATGCGACCGAAGTTCGATTGATTCGTGGTTTACGAGAAGCTGGCTACGCGCGTTTGCAAGAAATCGATCACATGCTCCGGGATGGAGCCAAGGTACGCAAGGTTGGGTGTTTTGGCAGGCCGTGTGTGTTACTAGAGACTCACTTTGACGCATTTATAACAGAATTACGAGAAAGCGATTGAAGAATGGCTTACCAGCAACCCCGATGCGGCCAAGGGATACACAACCAACGCCTGGTGGGAACAGGAACAATTCCAGAAAAGTCGTCGCAAATCGGATGAACGATTCTTGGCGGAACAGCAACAAGAGAAAGACGAACGCACGAAAGAAATTGAAGCCATTGCCAACGAGTGGGTCAAGCGCGAATATTTCCGTCAGTCCATGGCGGGGACGGTCGAAAATGACATGACCGAAGCCGAATTCAAGGAAACGGTCTGGGACCGCGCGTTGTTGGAAGGTGATTTGAAGTACCGTATCAAGATGGGTGAAGTAGTGGACGAAGAAATGGAATTGGCGGACTTTAAGAAGCGTCAAGAGCGTAAACAACAAGAATTGTTGAAGAAGGCTAAGAAAGAGCTTGCGGAAGTCTTGGGCGAAGAAATTCCCGATGACGATGACGACAAGAAGGATGCTTAATTCATCCTCGCAGCAGTTTTTTAGAAGAACACGTAGGCTAAAAACTAGATTTTCTTGCAAATTGCAGCAGTCTCTATTTTGGAGAAAGTTTGGCGTTTGTCTTTTGATGAAGTTTCTCTTGAATGGCTCGTATCCGATGATCTAATTGTCGCGGTGTTTCTGTTTCGGTAGAATTCGTTGTTGTCGTTGTTGAGGACGACCGTGCGGGTCGTACTTGTAAAATTCGGCCTCCCAATTTCCGTCCATGCAGTGCTTGTCGCGCCCCTTGAGCTTGTTCGGCGGTCGCATATTGCCCAAACGCGTACGCGGTCCGATCGTTCGGTCGTACAACCGATACGCGTTCGACACGGCCGTACTTTTGCAATATCTTTTCGATTATGACTTCTGTCGCATATTGGGGAGTTAGATTACCAATGTAAATGGTGTTGCTTACTTCTTGATGATTGATGGCCCGCGGAGGGGACGAAGTCGATGTCATCGACAAAGTACGGCACCAAATACGAGACGGAGAAGAGGCTACTTTGCGTACCCGGTTACACAACCTTTTGAAAGGCAGAATGGTAACAGTAATCAGGATTTTTTCTTCAACTGATTCTCGACAGGAAAAGATGAGGACGAATTATAAGTGATTTTGAAACTTGAGAGACTTTTTTGCACGCTTTCAATAGTTTATACTCCGTACCTGGTATTCATGAAAGCGCGGGTTATTCGAGCAACAGTAAGGTTAAAGCTTTCTTTACATAATAGCACAGACAAAGTACCAGGTACTGTCGCTAGTTCTTACATCACTGTTTCTTTTACAGTACTATGTACACGTGGCATGCGCGACTGCTTCCTTCGTTCTTCGTTCACAAGATTCAAAAAGATCTCGTCCAACATCTGCAACAACGCAAAATCTGCTTTTTCGGAGTATCTCTCTCTTCGCGCTTGTATCTTTCATCGCAACAGCACAAATTGTAAGGTCATTAAGTTTCCCCTCCGTTCTTCTTTAGAAATAAGATATTCATCAATCATGGGAAAAGGTGCTTACGTTCGAATTCAGAACCGCTCAACGCGTTCCGTGACCATGGTCGTCGAAGGAAAGGCCCGCATCGAAGATCAGGGCATGCCCCAGTTGCATGGCACGCTGGCCGCCGGAAAGCAGTTGCCGGCGGAACCGGCCCACAAAGTGTACGGCGGAAACTATACGTACATTGAAGGGGAAGCCGAGAGGCGCGTACAGAAAGACGGTCAGTTGACGCTGGTGGCGCAACACGAACAAGGTGACGACAAGATGCAACTCTTGTGCGATGCGGAAAAGTGGTGGGCCCGCAGTGTGGCCGAAGACGAGGCCAAGCCTGCTCTCGCCATCAGCGCTGATGTGGGAGTCGAAGAAGACGGGAATTATCGTATCGATATCAAAATTCACGATTACATTCCCCCCGGCGGACTGGATGAAAGTCTTGGGTAACGTGATTGCTGACAAACCGCTGTGTCAAGTGGCGTTGCCCGGAACTCACGACAGTGGAACTTATCAGTTCAATGAAGAGTTGGGGGCTTCGCCAGATTCGGATTTGACTTCCGGTATCCAGGATAAACTGGAAGTGGGCCGCGGCTTGTTCCGGAAATTGACGGAAAAGATCAACGATGCTGTCTTGGGCGTGGTCTTTGAACGCTTGTGCAAATGCCAAGAATTGACCATTTCGCAGCAGCTGAATGAAGGCATTCGCTACCTTGATTTGCGCATAGCCAGTCACGGTGAAGATCAGTTCTATACGTGTCACGGAGTGTACTGTGTCAACATTGACACGGTGCTCGATGAAGTGGCCAAGTTCCTCGGCAACCATCCCAAAGAAATTGTTCTTTTGGATTTCAATCACTTGTATGAGATGACTCCGGAACATCACAAATTGCTGGCGGCGCGCATTACCCAGAAACTCGGTCCCAAGATGGCCAGCCAGAAGGAGGGATTGAGTCCCGACAGCCCGGTCCGTGAGTACTGGGAGAAAAACGCTCAAGCGGTCGTCATTTACCACGACGAAGCGACGCACAATGCCTCCAACGGCAAGCTCTGGTTTAAGAATTGCATCGACTCGAAATGGCCCGAAGCGAATGACACGGAAACGCTCCGTTCCAAGCTCGAGAACACGGTCGAAGCGCGTCCCAAGAACAAGTTCTTCGTCTTGCAAGGTATTTTGACACCGGATACGGACTTGATCAAAAAAGAAATCTTCGAAGGTAGAGGGGATTTGTCGATTCGTAACATTGCCAAGCGTGCGACTCCGAAAGTGTCCAAC